>JAFBJQ010001719.1:171089-211089 GCA_016785345.1 Trinectes maculatus
TGACATTGGCCTATAGTCCCTGAGCCAATCAGGACACAGAGTAAAAGATAGCGAATGGGTAATTGATGCTGGTGGAAAGGTGAATCACTGTGGTGAGTCAGGTTAGAACTCAAAAAAAGACTCAGTTGCTGTAGTATGACGATTTAATGACTTTAAACACTACAAACAAACTTTCTCCTATTTCTCTCCTTCCTGACTCCTCTGCTTGCGGGCGAGACAGTCGGGTCTAAGCTCCGCCCTTTAAAGGGCCAGCGACTCCGTTCCGAGCACAGCCTTTTCTACACAGAACACAACGCGCGTGCATACACTGTAAAAAAAATCCGTGAAACAGCGAAGCCGCAAAAGGTGAACCGCGTTATAGCGAGGGTTCACTGTACTGTTTTCTATTCACTTCTCCACAATATGTAAATAAATGGTTATTTGAAATTACCTACATAATGCAGTGGAATGATGCACATGTCTAGACTGGGGCTAATTCCATCGAGAGGAGTTATGTCGTTTCCATAATTTATATTCATACTGCATATTTTGCGCATGGCATCCATCTAAATTTGGGATTTAAGCCTCCGCTAATAATGGCATATCATTATATACATAAATTTATAAAAACGCACTTAACATATGCACTTACACAAAGTCCAAACACACACACACACACACGCACAAACCTACACAGTACTTTTTGTTTCCACTGATGTCACTCTCCCTCTCCTTGCCTACCTTCGTTCTGGAGGTCCTCCCTCCGCTGGCCCGTCTCCCGCTTGATGGCTGACCTGCGGTAGACCACGTGGACACGCCCCTTCACTTCCACGTCCTGCTGGCCCTTCTCGAGGGGCTCTATGAAAAACTCCCCATTATCAGTCCTGATCAGACCTGCCTGGAAAAAAAAAGTACTTCAAATTAGTGCACCCGTCCTCCTTCAAAAGGACAGTAATTCCACTGGAGCCAGTAATTATAGAGTGCCTGATCAATTGGAGGATTTGAAGTGGGGCTGGATATGGGAAATGACGCAGGTCGACAAAGTCTGAGGCCCCTCAAGCTCCTCACCAAGATTTATTGAGTGTCTCAATGATTTCACCACAGACGAAACGACAAGTAGCAACGTCTCGATCCGGCCACAGGTTTTCATCTGGTTTATATACTTTTGGTCGTTTAAAATAAATAAATATTTAAAAAAAAACAGCTGTTCTCTTGGCTGAAGTTTACCAAATTACCTCTCGGCTCTACACTCTCTCAGGTGCTCCCTGGGGTGTTGCACTTCAATTATTAGTTTCCGGCACTTGTTCGGTAGAATTATTAGTTGCAGAGACTTTGTACAAACCAGTGTATTGACTGTTCCGTCACACCCCCCAATGCCTTATGCGTCTCTTTAGGTGAACTGGCCTCTGACTTGATTGCAGCGTGTGAATTAAAAAACGACAGCTGGGCGGGAACGCGCTCTCTCACTCTGTGGGACAGCGTTTACAAGGTGACATTTACTGCTGATTTGCATCACTATATGAATTGATTGCAGCTAATTTCTGCTAATTTAATTTACTGAGGCATAATAGCATGGGGTAAAGCGGCAGAATTTGAGCTGCCGGGGAAAACGCTTTGGCTGCACGGCAGAAAAGAGGCTTTAAGAGCCAGATGTTTCACCCAGGAGTTGGTGGAGACCAAATATAGGTCAAAAACTGTAACATAATGTGATGTGGTAAAAATGCACCAAGGGATTGTTTGCCAAGCACCATTAAACAACAGGGGAAGAAGAAAACTAAATCAGGTCATTGGGTCACCAGACTATCACACAGTCAACACATGGTACTGACGTTTTACATCTACGCCTTTATTTCTATACATAGCCAGTATGTCTCCACACTGGATAGACATGTAAGTGGATACAAACAAAGACATTAATAAACATCTTTACCTACTTAAGATATTTTTGTTAAAAAGATTTTCTTGGAGGGAATAATGCTGGAGTAATGTTCCATCCAGGGAACATTATGCCATCATGTTTCCTGTGGCACTATCAAGGACTGTGAGCAATAAAGCCTTTCACTGAGTTCACTGAGAGCTGGACCCAGAGGTAATAATCAATTGGCACGTAATGGGAAGAACACATCGTTTACTGTGGCCAAGATGACGCAAATGCAGCTGACACGTTTCTTTTTGTGTTTCCATCTTGTTTCGATTAGGCTTAATCTGAACACACAGCAAATGACATTTCTCTTATTCCTACTCCTCGCTGAGTAAAAGAAAACCCATCCAGTCTATCATTACACTCACGAAGAAGGCACACCGACAACATTTTGGCAGCAACGCGTGTATTTACGACTGCATAAAGAAATCTAAATACAGTCTAGCAAAAAAAAAAGAACACAATTCCCCAAAAACCTCAGTGAGCTGTCGCTCAGGACTGACAACACAAAGAGCCATGAACTCAGCGGAGGATCTATGACAGTAAGGGCAAAGAGGAGTGAAAGAATCTGTCCAACCCCTGACCAGGAAATGCCAAGTAAGACATGCTAGAATACTTCCTCTGTGGTCTCTTATTTCAGCAGTGGGTGGAAAGTGAAGTCTGTGCAGGGAGAGAGCTGCAGCATCTGGAAAGGCCTACCAAATGTTAACATATGTACACTGCCCCGTAAAGTCTCGCCTCGGCAAGGATGTCAGTTTGCTCCAGGGAGGAGACATACGGTTATTGAATTGACAAAGCGTCTTTGTGAAACTCATTCCACAAACGAAGGTAAGTAATAAAGGCCCAGAATAAAACTGCATTCGCTTTTATAAGTCAAAATTATTAAAAGCAACAGTAGCACTGCTGTAGTCCCCATGTGAAAGTTATATAATAAGAAGCAATCACTATCGACAATTAACAACAAAAGCAATCGCCTATAAAACAAAATATACAATTTTCCATCAGGCTTAACACTGGGAATATTTGAAACCTGCATTGTGTATACCGACTGGCCTCCAATCAAAGAGTTGGGGCAGCGTGTACGTAGCCTGAGAGGCAAAATTCAGGGAAACAAAAAGTCCCTGGGGCTGTTCAAGGTGACACACATTAGTGGATCTGTATTTTTAGCCATGTGAGTGGTTTGGCCATCGGGAGGTTAATGCTGGTTGAGCAGCTGGTCGTCCAATTGGTGCAGACTGAAATATCCCAATCATGAAATATCCTATATGTAACACAACAGCAATGTGTTTCCATTTGTCTGCTATATTTCTTTATACAAACTACCTGCAAAAGCATTCTAATGCTCCAGCCATACAATTATACAACAATATTCCTGGTCAGGGGTGGAGCTGCAGTGAAATGAGGGCTGTTTTAATCAAGTGCAGTAATTAGTTATGTTTTATTGTTAAATTAGATTGCGTACCATCTGTATTTTGAAAAACCACAGTTCCTGGTAATCACCCATCCAAACAGGTGGATGACAGCTGGTCTGTGGGAGCAATCTGTTCAGAGAGGATCTGGTCACTGAATGTAAACCTGTGAGAATTATGGAATACACCTGGGATTTTGAAGGATGATTGCAGTCATGTTACCACTTCCCATTTAGGAATCCACCTTTGATTGTAGGCCCGGCTCTCCACGAAAGCTGAAGTGACATGGTGGTCATCTGGTCGCTCAGTGTGGTGTGAGCTTGCATGCAATGGCGATAATCAAGAGCGTTTGAGGATGAAATTTAGTTCTGCTCCTCCTGGCTGTCTCCTGGAAAACACTCTACACTGAAGTGGAGGCAGTGTGGCATCCAGGAGTATCACTGACAACAGACAAAAAAAAAAAAAGGCAAACACAGCTAACCCTTAAGCTCACCCGTGCACTAAATTCCACACACTGGTTAGAGCAACTTTGAAGGTGGATATTTATTGTATGTTATTTCAGGGAGACTTGCAGACTAGAGGCTGGAGTCGTTTGGTCAGTGCTGCCTAAACATAAAGTCATGAGAGCTGCATACTGAAACTAGTCTGGTTTGTCAAAATGCACTTTTTTGAATGATGCTGCATCGCCTCAGATGCCCAGTGTTCAAACGTGACTGAATACACATATCTAAATGCCAAAGACAACAAACCACTGACATTAAGCTGATGTAATGCAAATCACACAGGGGTGGTCTTTTTTTTACATCACTTCCTGATATACTTAGATGGAAAAGCTACATTATGATACAGTGCATTCATGCAACAAACTACAAATGAAACCACGCCTAGATCCACAATGCAAATTGGAATTAAAGTCGAGCCGTCACCAGTAATTTGTGGCTGCTAGTTTAGAAACGTGTAATTTGCTCTTTGTTGATCCACAAATACCAGGCAGACGGGGAGAGAGTCATCCACTGTCAGCCACTGGGATCAAGGTACTGACAATCATGCAGGGTCGTACACTCCATTATACAAATTTCATTCAGAAAATCCATTCGTCTGTAAAAGGAAATGGCACCTCTGACGCAACAGTCACATAAATGACACATCTGACATATTGGTAACGTTAGATAAAAAGGCTTTTGTGGTTCGACCAGGAAGATAGATAAGCCAGCCATCATGGCTCGGCAGAGTCGCAGGTTTGAAGTAATCATAAGAAATAGGTTGTGGGAGCTGGGGATTAGCACCTAATTCCATTCTATCAGCTTTTACATCTGACTCCACCGGGGCACAAAGGCCACGCGTAGCTAGTGATCAAGATGAGGATGAAGACGAGAAAATGATCACTGGTGCTCGCCTGCACCGGACTGATATCAAAGCCTGAAAAACATAATAATTTAGCCATTTTTGGAACTTATGTTTTGAAGAAGAGATTCTGCATAATATTCTATGTAACAATACTACTACAACTACTAATAATAATAATAATAATAATTGTCGTTGCTGTTGTTTTTACAACACACAGAGAAATGACAAACTCAATGAAATCAGCGTAGTAGTAATAGTAGTAGTGCAAGACACAGGTAGTGTTGATATTAGTATACTATATAGTATAGTATAGTATAGTATTATGCAATACACAATGTGTGCTGCCAGTTTCCAATGTGTCAAATTTAAATATAGGTGGTTTATTTGGTAAGTGTGTCCTGACTGAGCGTGTGTGTTTGAATGAAACACACATACTGTGGCTGCCACATATAGTTCCTGGCCTGAGAGGAAATAAATCACATTATTGGCTCAGATGTCAGTCTTCCATTGATGGAGTTCTTAATTTAGTGACGTCGCCATGCCAGCAGAGTACTGGAACACCAGAAGACACTGGACTGGGACCAGCCCTGCACAGAATTCATGCAAACATTCATGAATAGAGAAAATTTATGCAAGCATTTTCCATCTCCAATGGATGGAAAACTGTACCCCCCACCCCCCCACCCCCTAAAGAAAAAAACACATTAAGCTGACTGACTGCTTACTGTTACTTGGTGGCGGTCTCTTCATTTATCCAATGGAGACAGAAATAGCGCTCCTCAAACCACAGTTATCCGGCACTCATGTTTACGTCACTCAATCAGCCCATCATCTGCGCTAATTCCCAACATAGCATCTCCAGTATAATCATAGCCATCACTCAGCGCCCCTGCAACAATAGTTCATGCTGGCTCTGGGGTGAACAGCTGTTGTCGTCTAGCAGAAGTCAGAGAAGAATACTGCAGATCAATCAATAAAGAATATATTAAAATGACACTGAAATTCCGGATCGGTTCCGAGGCATCACACCATTCCCTACTCGCTGTGCAACATCAGCTGACAGCTGCAAATCGTGCTCATCCATGCACACGCATACAGAGTTAGCGTGATTGGATTTTTGGGTGCACCATACACACCAATGGGACAACTTATCACAGTGTGAGTTCAAAGCCATTGCAGTTAATGACTGCAGGTGTTTTCTTCAGGAAATAAACATATTAAGGGAATAACTCCTGTCAATGTAAAATTATCTACACAGCCCGGATGTTCAGTAGAACTGCTGCAATGCTGCACAACAGCTGTTCTCTATAAGAGACCTGACCAAATGCACCTTTTGAAGTGGTGCACAAAGATATACAGCACGGTGCATCACAGGGATGCGGGGACGAGCTGGTCCACTGACCATGTCAGCGAGTAATTCACTTCCTTGTTCCTTTCAAATGCAATCCTTTCATCAGACATTATCCCTGACATGTTGCTGAACATCAAACACACACTGCAGACGAAATAATTTAGCCGTGCGCTGTCGATGCACCTTCGGGCACAGACATGTCTGTATGTGACATTACATGTACATTGAGTGGCAACTAACTAACCATACAGCCTTTACCTGCCTAATCAATGACTTCAGCCACTACCGAATACAACAAGGTATAAACAAGTGTTGATTTTGATGCCCTGGGGCTTTGAAACCTGTCATTTCGTAGTGGCATTTGCTTGAAAGCCCTTGAACACTGTATGTAGAAGTCTTCTTGTCTTTCATGCACACATGTTAAAAGCCTTTCACATGATATCTACAGGTGAACACTGCTTTGTGTTGCCTGAAGCGAGAGCATCAGTTGTGGCCTGGCATCAGTGAAAGGAATGGTAAATGTTAAAATGCTAAAATGCTAAAAGCCATTTACACCGCAGGTCAAACTCATCCATTTAGGACATAGTGCTTCTATACAATTAACACTTCTCCATTAATCCACTCACCCACTGCTGAGACAACAATCAGGGGCCACTGGGGGATTCCATTACTATGTGAACGTCAATTTCACATTACTTGTGTGAACAATCAAAGTTGTAGCAATAAAATGATAACGCTGCCAAGAGGAGGACATATCTCCACAGTGACACATGCCCTGACAGGTAATTAAAAGTACAGAGACACAACATCACACAACATCTCCATTGTTTTTGTTTTTTACTGCTGACATAAAAAGCTGGACTCCCCCGACACACACACACACACACACACACAAACAGATGCAGAGAAAGGAAATTACAGGCTTGTGAAACCTATTTAAAAACTGTGTCTGTGTCTCATTTGGAGCGTCCTCTCTCTCTCTTTCTCTCTCTCTCTCTATCTCTCTCTAATTCCACGCTGTAAATCTGTCTGAGCAGTCCGGAGAGCTGCCTCGGAAAAGCTACGGGGATGAATTTCTGCAGTACAAGTCAACAGGCTAATTCACATGTCACATGTCATCCATTTGTGGCTCCGCTCACCTCCCATTTCTCTACTTCCATCACAGAGTGATGCAGCGGTCAAGGCCAAGATGATACCAAATGACTTTTAGGGCGCAGTGATGAACAGACTGGCGGTACCGGAGGAGGATGTGCGGCATGGGATGGAGCCGCACACCTCCACTCTTGGACTGAAGTCGGTTTCTCTGGAATCCAGACGAAACCTGTTTTTGTTGCATGATGGGGATGTAAAGACGTCCTCAGACCATGTAAACCAGGTATTAACCTTCCCACCACACACGCTCCAAGCACGCGAACGGATCCCATTTCAGATAAGATTCAAGGTTGTTGAAATACTCAAAAGTGGCAATGGAAAAAAAAGGAAAAAAAAAAGAAAATCAGCTTTGCGGAGCTGATAGAGCTCTCTCCCTGCCCTCATCAGTGCTGTTTATTAGATGCTGCAACAGCTGTTTTCAATTAAACGGCTCTGACAGGCCCAGTTACACCTGGCACCTATCAGAGGCGGTGGAGAAAACACACACACACACACACACACACGGAGTCCCTATGAAAACACAGTGTGGAATAAAAAGGCTTCATGTAAAGTGGTTAAGGTAACAAAAGGAAAGCTTAATGTTATAATGACGTAAATGTCGTAAAAACGTTTGTCCTGTAGCAGGATTCAGATTGGATCATACATTTATCTTATATTTCCTAATTCTCCACCTGTGTCAGTAAACGTTACAAACCTCTGAGTTGTTTAAAATGTGGCCCCTGCACTTTCATTGGTTAGACCCACTCAGTTCGAGCTTTGTCATTGGCTGACGGACCAACGTTAGACTATTAGGATGTGAATGCTGACATATGGCTGCTCATGTGCAAACAAATATTTCTGTTGAATGGTGAGAAACTCTTAGTGCAGGATGATGTGGCGCGTACAGGTGGACAGCAGAGGAGTTACACTGCACTGCTGAGAAGTGGGAGTTGACACACAGTGAAATCTGGTCTAACAAGGTTCGAGGGACGGGTTTCAGGACTTTGGCGACTTACCAGTCCATCACAGTTGCTGATGGCCACGGAAGCCTCGGGCATGTCACTCACATCCCCAGTGAAAACACAGTTCCCGTGGATATGTTCCTTGGCCTTTTCCTCAAAGTCCTCCTGCCATTCCACAAAAGCCCCTGGGGCCACCAGCCTCCTGTTGGCCCTCAGGCGAAGGTGCAGTTCTTTCCCAAACACAGTGACATTGAAAAACAAGTGCTGAGTGGAGGAGGAGGTGACCGAGGGCATCTCCGGGGCACCGCGGGCCACCCTCCTCTTGCTGCCAGAGTCGGATGTGGCGGCGGCGGCAGAACCACCACCACCATCATCACCTTTACTTCCACTTCCAGCAGAAACCACGTGAGAGATGTAGCGGCCACGGGAGTCTGTGCTGAATGGCACGATAAGACCATATTCATTTAACTTTCCGGAGAGATTTTCTGATGGGACAGATAGTGTCAAGTGAGAATCACAACCACAGAGCTATGGAAAGCCAAAGTTTTCCGACTGGTCCGAAACAGAGGGAATGTTATCTTTATGACACACAGGTATTTTAAACACATCCAGTGATAACTGGTTTTGTTTATCAAAATCATGGAGGATAACAAACTTTTTTTAAAAAATGTTGAACAATAAAAACAGGACATCACTTTTTTAAGTTGACTTTAAATTGACTTAAAGTGTTGTTTTCTAACTTTTAACAGAAGCAGCCAAGAGAAAAAAAAAGGGGGGGAGAGAAAACAAATGAACAATGAAGGACTCACCGTGTGTTTGTGCAGCGGGAATGGGATGGAAACACAGCTGAGTGAGTGAAAAGCACAACAATAAATAGACACAATCCATGGCGAGGGCTGCAGTACAAGAGACAACACAACGTTACGACAAACGGCAGCAGGCTGAAGACCCCTGAGGAAAACAAACAAATAGAACATTAAAAACACTAAAAAGCCTGATAGCTGTATTGACGGCTGCGTTTACGGCCAGTGGAGTCTTCATTTGCGCTCAGCTCCGTCTTCTTCGTGTGCCATGTTCTTCTTCCTCCTTCGTCTGTTTCCGCTTCCTGTCTGAACCGAGGCTCTCTGACCTTTGCCCTTTTATAGACCTTCCAATCGGCAGCGACTTCACGGTCACGTGTCACTCACTGGTCCCCCCTCCCCGTGCCCCCTCGTGCTGCGTTCAAGTGTCTCTGTTTGCTCGCGGAGTTTTGAGTAGTAGTGCTTCAGTGGTCCACCCCCACCTTCTCCTTATGATGCGTTCACGTCTGATGTATATATAAACTGTATGAATGAGAGAATGTTTTTTCTTCTTCTCGGCTCGATGGAACTATTTACAGTTTGTTTAACATTTGATCATATTGTGTGTTGTCAACTGTGTCCACAACTGTTCTATCGTCCTTTGACAAAACATACACGTGCAAATCAAAAAAACTCTTATGTATTGTTGTTATACTTTACAAAATATTTCCTGTCTTAAAAAAATACTTCCTTCAATCAATAACTAATATAAATACTACTACTACTAATTATTATTATTATTATTATTGTTGTTATTATCATTGGTGTCATCCTGTTCTGTATGTGTTTGCAAGTTTGTCACTGGATTCAGATACGGCTCAGATGTGTCTATGTGTGTATGTTTGTGTGGACTTGTGCTTTTGGTGTCACAGATATCCTGTTGCCATGACAACCTCCTCGAGCCCGCTATCCTGCTACTCGATCAGAGAGGAGCTGGTATTGATGCGTGATTTGTGTTGTCAGTAATCAGCGTCCCTTCACTGTGCTGTAAAATATTACTATAGGTTTACTGTCTCCCTCGGAGATGAATGCAAAAACACAACAAATAAGCCTCATAATATTCTATGATGTTTCTATAATATTCCTCCACGAGCCTGATGTGTCTCTGTGGTGCAGTCGACTCCTCAACACTGAGTTTATTGAGCTAGTTTTATCATTCCTTAAGTACCCCCATGATATGAGTTTAGCTCTCCTTCAGGACATGCAGTGCAGCTGATAATGTTGCTGTTGTACTGTACGTCTCTGATATCCTCCTATCAGATAGGACTCTATAGCCTCCATAGTTATTGTACATCACAGAGGCTCTCAGACAAAAGGCAAATGCAGTGAACAGCAGGGGAATCGTCGGTTGTGAGATGCACTGGAGCAGATAAGGAATCGCTGAGGGGCTAAATCTCTATTAACTGCCTGCCTGTGAAATATAAACGTTGATGAAGTTTACACACCTGACAGGTTGTGACAAGGTTATCACAGCTCGGGCCAACACGCGTCCCGCTTGTGTTCATCTCCCCGGGGTTGTGATCTCGTTGCGTTTCTTTGACGTGGAGAGTTTATGATGTGGAGCTCGGCTCGACTGAACGTAACATCAGACACAGGGATTATGTGAACAGCGCGGCCTCCATCGCTTATCTTATCCTATTGTGTACATCTTGTGTAACGTTATGACCACAGCAGCTGAGTGGGATTTACTGTTAGTGTGTGTGTTCACAGACTAGATTATTGTTTGTCACCAGCTTGTTTGGTTGTGGTGCAACACGTGACTCAGGAGCCATTGTTCTTCTCATGATGGACAGGTTCTTGTTCTGGTCCTAATTGGACGTGTCACAAACCGGGATGGGACGTGTGCGTCTCAGGGCAGGACTGTCCCACAGCAGGTGGTTCAGATGATACAGGTGTGTTGTTCTACGGCAGCAGGCCTCAGGTCAGCGTGTGACACCTGGTTGAATCTGATAACGTGGTTATGGTGATGAACCCAGAGGAGAACGGCGTTTTTCAGGGCGAGACGGTGACGAGCAGGGACAAATGACATGCACCGTTATTTATGTCACATGTGACTGCACTTTAATTGGTGCTGCATCATTCCACCGCCAGAGTTTACTACATTTACAATGTGACCCATCAGAGGAAAGAGGAAAGAATCAGATCAATGTTCACACACAGCTACATGAAAATATGATCACGACTTATACTCAGTTATATCCATTTGAATTTATTACAGAAGAGGAAAATAAGAACTGAAAGCATTAACAGAGATGAAACTGTTGATTAATCCATCATGGATGTTCATAATTGTGCTGTGGCTCCAGGAAACGGTGACGAATATTTCTCATTAACAGCCAATAAATAATCAACTAATAAATCTACAATATGTGAACAGAATAATCTGTAATTAACGCCACAGTCTCGGCAGAGTGTGCCCGGCACAGCGCTGTCATATGGAGCTGTTCTCATTCCTCTGCACATGAGGGGAAAAAAGTGGTTATGAGCTAAAGCGTCTCATCCAATTACTGCAGAGCTTTTGTAAATTCCACCGGTTCATGCTGTGCTCAGATTTCACCCTTCAATTGACTTAATTCCCGTGACTCAGTGGCCTTAATTTAATAGTGAAAGAGCTTTTGACCCACTGTACTTACTTGTGGCACTCATTACTGTGACTGGCTCCATTTATCAGGGCAGTGATTGGTAACTGCAGCAGGATTTGAGCAAATGCCACAAAGTGTCTTTGGACTGGGTGTGTATTGATTGTGTGGTTTTTGTGTTTTTCAGACCCATGCACTGGGCGCAGCGTGATGCTTGGATTTGCTCTTCATCACCAGTACAGTTACAGTCTTCTCCTGACGAGGGTCAGTGCTAATGAACTGTCGCTTCTATATCCGTCTGCGTGTGTTGAGGTGAAAGGAGGTAAAATAACTTCAAATGTCAGAGTCGCTGGTAAAGTGCTGAGTCGTGCAGTGACGATTCATCTGTCTGAACATTACAGGGACGTAACAACAGGGAGGCAGCTCTGCACAAATGACCCGGGAATGCAAAATATGTGTTTTTCTTGTTTCTTTAATTTCATCTGAAAGTAGATTAACACAAACAATCCAAAGACATTAAACCGTTTCAAAATATCCAGTGATTCAGGTTGAAGTCGTGGTGTTTATGAAAAACTAATTCTAAACAGGAAGTGGGTTAAAACAAGGCACCTTACTGTCTTTGCTCTGATTTAATTATTTATTTAATTCCAAATTGATTTTCCCTGTACTGCAAAATCGCTGATGTTGTTGTTCACCTATTCAGCCACTGGGTGTCAGCAGTGGTTGAATAGGTTTAGTTTCTCTCTGTTATTAAAACGCGTGTCGCCACTATTTAGTCTAAACTACATCATACATGTGACAGTAGGATTGTTGTTCCTGTTTGAGTTGGACACGGACACTTTTGAGTGTGACACTGCCACAGGAGCCGTATCAACGAAACATATGTAATAAATAAAAAACAATATGTAAAGCTGCCGTAAACGACAACGATACAACGGGTACAACAGGAAACAGAGAACGTTGACAATAACAAAAAGCACCGGAGACTCAGAATTATCACAGTATTTCTCCAGAAAATGCACTTTTCTAGCTGACAATGTAAAATACAACTTCAGATATTCAATTATAACAACATTAAAATTGATTATTCAAATACAGAAAGTGTTGATGCTGGTGACGTAATTCAACATCCGCTAGCATTAGCGACTGGTGTTTGTTGACACTTAGCTTAACACTACGGTTGTATTTTGGTTGTGTTGTCGGGGAAATGGCTCCGTCTAACACATACAAACTGTTGTGCTGCACCCCCGGGCCATGAAATCAACATTAGAAGCCTCACAGCTGCCGTTTAACACCGAACGAGCTTTCGTTTCTATGCAGAGAGACCGGAACCGGAACCGAAAAAGCATGCTTTTGTTTCAACGTCAACATACACGCTGCTTCCTGTTGCATTGTATTCGTTTACGGCAGCTTTACCCCCTGTGGTGTCATGTGGTAACATGTAGTTACCACATTACACCACAGGATGGCAGTAAACTATGTATCGTTGTCGTAAACGACAACGATACAATGTGTACAACAGGAAACGGAGAACGCTGACAATAAAATAAAAGCTCCGGAGACTCTCTGTTTCCTGTTGTATTGTATTTGTTTACGGTACCTTTACACCAACATGTAGTTACCCCTTTAGACCACAGGGTGGCAGCAAAATGAGTAAAGCTGCAAAATCTACAAAATGAGTAAAGCTGCAATATCTATTAGTTTTGGTGGAAACAACCTTTTTTTTTTTCTTTTTAATGAAAACTATATTTCTGTTCAAAAAGAAAGAAGTGATACGAATAAATGAAGCGAATTAGAGAAATGTGCTCACTGAATGCGACATCAGCTGTGAAGTTCATGCTTTATGAAGACAGACGCTTTTCTGCAGCAAACCACTGAGGTGCAAGCAGAGAGGAGCGCAGATGAATGATCTTTGCATGTTCTACCTGTGACTGATTAGGAGACTCAGTAGAATCCTTTTGACCCCTGCGCCCTCACACTGACCTCTCTGCTCTGCATTAGTGAAAGTGCATTACAGGACTCAGCTGTTTGTACTGATTCTGTGCTGTTTTATCTGAGTTTTTTTTTTTTAATTCCACAGATTTTCTTTACTCGTTCTGGAGACGATACAGAAATAACATGCATCGTTTCAAGATGTGGTTCATTGTTTTTCCTGGATGGATTTTCCTGGTTGAGTGTTTCCAATGAAAATGTTAATAAAAGAAATTAAAGCTCTGAAACCTGGAAGTGAAATGAAGACAGTCCTCACACATGGCTAAGCTGCACCTCATTTCACTGAACGGCAGAAGTTTGTGCGCAGTAATTGAAGTGTCTGTTGTACGGGGATGTGTTTCTTAATTAATCATTTGATGCTGGTGTCACTGGGCCCAGTGGGCACGCGTTTATCTTTGACAGAGACGCTGTATGAAGGATGGTCCTGCTGCACATGCAGTATCAAAGCAGACGCTTTCTGCTGCGTGACTGCACTGAGCAAAGACACTGAAACATTCAGAGACAGCAGGACGTGCAGAAAATCACGCCATAGAAGACAACGCTACGGGAGCCAGGCAGGACAAAAGTATTCATGACCAAGGTGAGCACAACCATCTTTCATCTTTCATCACATACTATACTATGACGTTTTGGTCGAGTTTTGGACCTTTTTTCAAAAAATGAAAATTTCGTGAAATTTTGCAACGACATAGTATACTATGACGTTTTGGACAAGTGTTGGACGTTTTTTTTTTTTTCAAAAAATAAAAATTTTGCCAAATTTGGCGGCGACATATTATGATGTTTTGGTCAAGTTTACATACATTCAGATTCAGATTCTTGGAGAAAAGTATCAATAAACCTCCTAAACCGAATGACGTCACCTCTGTGTGTCTGCGAGTCTCCAGTGGACAGCTTCAGTTCAGGTGCAATAAGCTAATGGAGTGAGCGCAGGATTAAGGCTGAATGACTCTGTTGTTTGGGACAATCAGTAGATTACTGCAATTAACAGAATGGGAGGAAAGAGGTGGATTATCTGAGGACACGCTCAGCTTTGATTTAACCATCCAGCAAAGACAAAAAAAAAAAATCACCTTTCCAAAAACACACGCTCCTCCTCCAGCTTCAACCCAGACTGCAGAACACACGTTACTACTGCACCTGTACAATAAAGAAATACACAAATACATGAATACATAAATACATGAATACACAAATACATAAAAAAACAATGAAAAATTTAAATATTTGAAACTGACTTTTTTTTTACAGTAGACACAACAACAATAACAACAAATATATATAAAAGGTCAGACAGGTCAGGATAAGAAGTATAGATAGTGTTTGGATAAAAAAAACTGTCCTGACCCGATTTTACAAAAAAAAAAACGTAGCTGCCAAATATGGTTATTATTCCATCTCCCTTGGCAACGGCTGTATTGTAATTATCTCTAATAAGATAAATGGCTGCTTATGATAATGACCTCGCTCTGTGTTGGGCTGAGGTGCAGCAGTGCACTGGAGCTCACCGCGGTGTGACGACAACAGGAAGTTCTCTCAGGACCAGATCTTCAGTCCGCCATCAGCCCCGTCTCTGAAGTGGGCCGCGGACGAGGCCTGTGGGAATTCCGCAGGTTTTAAACGTCACATAATGAATCAGAGAAAATATGAGCTCACAGTGAGAAATGATCCTCTGTGACCTGATCTAGTTTAGAAAACATCATCCAACAGAACGCATCTCCACCCTGGATCTCAGACTCGGTTCCTTCATCACCTCTGACTAATGAACGACTCCTGGACCCGACCACCGTGCTGGACAAACTGCACGCTCAGCGCTTTCTGCCGCCTGTCCTTTAGAGGGCATCTTTAAAGGCTTGCAAATGAAGTACAATCTGTGGTGAATGATAGCTGTGCAGACGCCTGGTGCCACGCTGGAGATTTCATCCACATGGCATTTAGAAAGTGTTTGATGTGGCTTGCTTTAATTTTACTTGGGTTTACGACTCACACCCACACACACACACACACACACACACATACGCACAGTCACAGAAACGGACACACAAACCATCGCCGCTGCTTTCCCCACTGTAACAACAGCCATGTGTTCCTCTGTCACGTCTGTGTTGTTTTGAGCCGCAGATAAAGACGTGTGTGATCCCTGCGTCTAAGACTCGCCTGACAACACACACACACACACACACACACACACACACACACACACACACACACACACACACACACACACACACACACGTCGACAGGATCCACCTCCCTGATTCCATCTCTCAGCCTGAATACATTATTCCGCTCTCTCCCTCCGTCTCAGTCTGACAGGGACAGATTGAACCGCTCTCTGATAGTTGCAGGAGCTACTGTTATGGGAAATGGAGCTGCACATTTACATTTACTCATTCTATTACTGTGATTGATCTTCTGGGCGAGCGGCGAGCTGCTTTATGGCTCGGCTGCAATGTGTCTTTTGGAGTAATGCGGGAAAAGATTGAGGACAGGTATTAAAATGGCTTAGGAATTGCAGAAGTTAGTTATCAGACTGTGCAGATAGTAACCTCACACACACACACACACACACACACACACACACACACACAGAGGTTGTACTGCTGCTGTTTAAAGTCCAGTGCATCACTGAAACAGGCTGATTGTAACTTACACAGGTCAGTTATGACCATCATCATCATCATCATCATCACCGTCATCGTCATCATCACCATCATCATCACCATCATCATCACCATCACCATCACCATCACCATCACCATCACCATCACCATCACCATCACCATCACCATCACCATCATCATCACCATCATCATCACCATCACCGTCATCGTCACCGTCACCATCACCATCACCATCACCATCACCATCATCGTCATGGTCAACATGACATTAATATCCTGAATTTACAAAGGGATTTTAAAGAGAATTCCCAGTCGGGAGCAGAGACACGGTGCGGAGCGATCATGCACAGGTAGCATGGTTATTCAATAATTTAACAATCACGCTGCGGGTTCACCTTCAAAGAGACGCCATAAAAGCCAGGTTGCTGTGGATGAGAGGACGGAGGCAGAGAAAATCAAAGTTAAAGCTGCTGGAGCCTGGAGGAGGAAACACTTGGTCGGTTCGTTATGCAAACATGACTTCACCTTTGCAACGACAGATCCACTCAAGGCAGCTTCATCCATCGTCCCCACAGAGCCCCTCTGTTGTATAATACATCGCGCGTTACTAAGTAACCAAAGCTAAAAGCACAACTTTTGCAAACAAATAACGATGAAAGAAAAGTACCGTGTTTGTACCGTTGCCACGGCAGCACATGTACAAACATCAAATCTCACACATAAACACAAACAGGAATTCAAAAAAAAAAAAACCCTGACCAGGGGTTTGGGATCAGGATTTGGGATCTGCCAGATGGCATCATCACCTTTCACCTTCAGGTGTCAGAGTCAACAGCGTCCAGACCTGCACAGGCCCCACGTCATACTGCCGCTGTCAGCAGCACACGAGCAGGCGCCGTGACCTCTCGCTCTGGTCCTTATTGGACCAGAGGAGAAAAAACAGACTCTGTCTGACTCTGTCATGACTCCATGATGAGTTCCTGTTGACTGACTCTCCCCTCGCTGCTTCAGAGTTTATGAGTTTATAAAGACTTTTACATTCCCGTTCTTCAGCTGCTGTGGTGAGTGTTATGTGGTCGCCGGCGCCGTGAGCAGCCGGAGAGGATGAGAGCAGTCTGCTCATCAGGGAGATAACGCTGGATCAGTGATCGTCACAGTCGGTCAGAGGAACATCACTGATTTCTCTGAGTGTGGTAAAGTGAACAGTGATGGCGACTGAGATTTCGCTGATTCGGGCTCTGCTGCGAGGAGATAACGCTTCCTTCAGTTTCTCCTCTCAAACTTCTGTGTGAGGGGGGAAAAAAAGACAAGATTTTAATCATGTGACTCTGAACACAACAACACTGGTTGTGTTTCCTCTGCAACAGACGTCCTGTTTCCCACAGCGGGAGAACGCAGTTGTGGGCCTTACTCACTTTAACCCAGTTAAATAGCAGTGGACGCTTCAGTTTACAGACGTTCCCTGAATACAACACGTCCACACTGTTTTTTTCTTTCATCGACCGACCCTGCGTTCTCTGTGAAACACAGTGGCCCAGCAGCTTAGTGGGATGAAAGTATCATTTCGGGGCGAGAGATGTTGCCTGACACTTCAGCGGCGACAGACAGTATTTTCATCACAGTGGGGCTTTGTCGGCAAATTGGTATTTTTATCTCCTCTGTGCCCATTTGGCAATTTGCTGACTCACTATGAAATTAACTGTCTTGTAAATGAGAAAGTGAGGTACAGTAGGGATTAACATGAAAAACAGCAGCGGCAGCGACGCAGGGTTTCGACTCCTTAAGTAGATTTATATGGAAAGATGCATTAAATTATAGATATTTAAGGTTTTATTTGGCAACGGGCAAACGATCTCTTCAGCAGCCAAATCGCAGTTTCCTGCAGGACATGACTGTGGGGTCAAGTTCCTGCGGTGACCTGTGACCTCTATCCACCACAACACAGCAGAGACAGAGCATCAGGAGGTGACGGTGCTGGTATCTACAGCGCGTCTGACACGCTGAGGCCTGTCTCACTGAGGCCTGTCTCACTGTTCCCGCTCTGCACCGCTGACTCATGAACGTACAAACCATAAATAAGAGCTAATCGGTTGTTTTGTGTAGGAGTCTGTCAGAACGCATGAGCGGACGGCGCGGTGCAGAAATAACTTAGCCAATAGGAGTGAAGCTGCATAGGAAACGACTGCGTGACACAAAACTGTTTCCCGCTGACTCCCACAACGATAAACCCAAACGACTATAAACCACCACCACCACCACCACCAACCACACTGCACCCGTCAGTCTGCAGAAAGGCCGCTCAGCAGCCGTGACGCGGCAACCATCATATTCATGTTAATATCCAGCTGCTGCTCAGCAGGTGAAACCACAGATCAGGATCCAGGTGAAGTGTGTGAGTTAGCAGCTACCTGGTGGAGAGAGGGGGAGGGAGGAGGTGGAGGTGGAGGTGGAGGAGGAGGGGGGAGGGGATGATCCCTCTGTCAGGTGAGAGCGATGTTCCACATCTGGCCTGTCGGCTGCATCTGCTGTCTTTAATATTCACCGCAGCTCCCAGGAATCCACTGCAAAAAAAAAAAAAAAAGAAATACCCACAATGAATAATTGATGTGGTGTGGTGCCACACAGCTCCTTCTTCCTGTTAATTGGATTTGAAGAAAAAAAAAAGACCAGAGAAACAGGTAATAAGATAAAAAAAAAAGAATTCAGGAGGCCATTATCATGCTGCTGGCAGTGCTCAGTGCTACAGTCCGCTCAGGTTGCTCTTAATTATTCTCTCGTTTAAAGACACGCCGGCCACTCGCTGACCTCGGAGCTGTGGAGCGGTGGAGGTGTGGAGGTGTGGAGGTGTGGAGGTGTGGAGGTGTGGAGCGGTGGAGTGGTGGAGGTGTGGAGGTGTGGAGGTGTGGAGCGGTGGAGGTGTGGAGGTGTGGAGCGGTGGAGGTGTGGAGGTGTGGAGGTGTGGAGGTGCGGAGCGGTGGAGGTGTGGAGGTGTGGAGGTGTGGAGGTGTGGAGGTGTGGAGGTGTGGCTTCTCATCCTTTCAATATTTATATTTCATATGGAACCTTTCTAAAAATCTTTCTATTCAACCTCCTCCAGCCCACATCACAACACGACAACACAACAACACAACAACACGACAACCAGCGCCACTCAGCCTCTGTATCAGTAGTCACAGGTCACAGGTCACAGGTCACAGGTCACAGGTCACAGACAATCACTGAGCTTTTTGCGTTTTAACAGTTAAAGTAAATTTACAACACGCCACAACAAAACATTACAATACAACGCTGTGTGTGTGTGTGTGTGTGTGTGCGTGTGTGTGCGTGTGAAAACTGTGTTTACCCTGTACGCTGACGCGTTGCTGCGTTTCCACCACAGGGCGCCGGCGTGCTGATGTGACAGCGACAGTGTCCTCAGCGTCTGTGGCCACCTGAGTGCTGCAGTATAACACATGCATTATACATGATGTTCTTATGAGAGCTGCCGCTGTGATAAAATACACACAAGACATTGTTAGTGCTTAATAACGTCCCACATCCCAGTGGAGTTTAACGACGCCTCTAACCTCTTGACCTCTGTATGTGTTACCATGTGAGCTCTGATGTAATAACGGCTTCAAATAAAGTAGAGGTTAATTGTTATCTATAACGAGTGAATGGGAAGATGTGAGATGATATCGTTAGAAAGCTGCGGGGATAAATGGTGTTGTTAGTGGAACACGTTACACTTTACCACACTTCACTCACTCGTCATGACGTCACTATGAAAAACATCAGCCACAGGCCGCGGTGACCCGCGATGCCGAGCTATGCAAAAACACCACCCTGAAACGGCACCATGGCGCCACCAGGAGGAACCCTGAGTCTGCTGTAGAAGAAACCAATCAGCTGCTTTTTAACAATGAAAAGTGGTGCCAGATTAAAAACAGCCTTTGTTTACAGGCTGTCACATTATTAATGAATCTGAAACTCACGCTTATTAATTACTTCAAACAGGTCTTTCAAGGTTGTGGTGAAAATGAAACTGTTATGTAAATATCTTAATTATAGCTTGAAAACAGCAGACTGATTATTATGCAGCTGGATCCTGGTCCATATCTTCATTTCTATTATTAATCTGACGATAGTATTTTACGATCGTTAACCATATCTGACATCTCAGAACATTGGAGCGAAATCATGTGGATCGCCCCCTGGTGTCTGGCAGGGTTGGGGTAGGGGATGTGGATTTCACGGAGACACGATGTCATCCATCTTTATTTCCAGTCAAACTGAGGGAGGGTTTGAAACAGGAAACAGGAAACAGGAAGCGGTGACTCCAGTGTTGTCAGAGAATAGTTTTCTGCCGCTCACATCTGGACAATCGCGTCTCGAGAGCCAGCGCACATTCGCAGAGCTGCACGTTTTGGATTTGGCTCAGCAGCTGTTCTCTTCACTACAGGGCCCCCTGCCCTGCACGCCATCACCTCGTTAAGATCTTATTAATATCATATCATTAAACGTCCTCCTGAACATCTGAGCACAACAGCCAGCCCCTTAGGCAGCCGAGTCCAGTGAGGTCTACTGTGTGGTCTCCAGGGCGGAGGTGATTATTTGTTGGGATGTGGTGGTGGGGTGGGGGTGGGGGCGGCGTATTTATTACACGTCCTCCAGCTTTGGCTCAATCCAGCATCTCCTACGTCAGGTAGAATAATGGCCTCCATAACCTTGGGCGATTGTGGCCTCCGAGAACTCTCTCCTCCAACCCCCATCCAACCCCCATCCAACCCCCCCCCACCCCCCCAGCTGGACCGCTTTTCATTCCAGATCTGTAAAAAAAACAAAAAAAAACAATAAAAGTCCAGATCTGTAAAAAAAAAAAAAAAAAAACAATAAAAGAGGTCACAGATCAGAGAGCGAGCAGGAAACATCTGCGTGCTGGAGAACTCCCACATGCTGGAGGCAGTATTCCTCTCCACATCAGGGCCACAGGAAGAGGCTTCCTGAATTGATCGGGAGATAATGAAGGGGAGGCCGGGAGAGAGGGATCGATGCCGCGATGCTGCGCTGCCCCTGTTGACAGAAACACACAACACAGGACTCAACGCTCACTTAACACACAGGGCCACGCTGGATTCATACGCTCCCTTCCAAACCGCGACATTGATTTTTTTCTGATAACTATTTCTTCCAGTTCCGAGCCGGCGCTTCCGACGTTCTCCGTTTTGTTATCCCAGCGACTATGACCAGCGATAAGAGACGTCAGGAACAACAGCGTCGTGAGTTTCCCGGCGGCGCCATCGCCGCCATTGAGCCTGGCGTCTGTGAGGGTTACACTGACGTTTAATACGGAGCGGTAGAAAAGAGGCAGAGCTACAGTGAGTCAGGTCCTCAGTAGTGAAGCTTCTCCCAATCTGGACTTTTCAGACACATTTATTGGGCTGATAAACATCACTCAAACACAGTGTATGACCATTGTAAACAATGAAACAGAAGAAAAAGAAAAGGCATCAGCTCAGACTCCAGAATCCAAAGTGCGCCAAGCTTCTTTTTTTTTTTTAAATCCTCAACTCCTCCTCATATATCTTTTGAGCGTTAATTTGTTACTTTTCTTTACATATTCATTTTTCTGCAGTATCGATAATTATAATATGTACAAACGAGGCCAGGACCCCGGTGGCTCCTGGACATACTGACTGGTCTCCTGTGGTGTGGAGAATGACTCGGTAAGGCGGTGTGCCCTCTGCTGGTCAGGCGGATCACATGCCTTGTTGGTAACTGTAATGAACCACAGAGTCTGACCGGCTCGGTGCGCGGCAGTGACTTAGTCCTCGGGTTTTCCCATCGCTAGCGACATCTTTATATACAAAGGCTGTAAAGTCCCAACGTTGTCCTGTTGTGTTGGGCGTCGATCACATAAATGCTTCAGCGTTGTGTTCTTCTTTGTTTGTTTCTTTTTTTTTTCTCTCCCAAAAAAAGTATCAAAACGTCTGTATAGATATAGTTGGACAGTGTGTGTGCGTGTGTGTGTGTGTGTGTGTGTGTGTGTGAATGTGTGCGTGTGTGTGTGTGTAGGGGGGGGTGGGTGGGGGTAAATCTAGATTTTGCCTCTCTCTGTCATTCTGCCAGACCCCCCCCCCCCCACACACACACACAGACACACAGTAACCATATTTCATCTTTTTGGGTTTTTTAAAATTTTGATTTTTAAAGCGACGCCCCCTACTGATCCACTTCATCTGGAAGGCCTTCAAATCTCCAAACAATTAAAGAAGCAGCTCTGTTTTGTTGTCTCTCTCTCTTCATTTGCCGTGTGAGGCTGTGTGGATTGTGTGTTTGTTCGGGATGGGTTTGGGTTTGGGTTGATGGGGAGGTTGAAATCTCACCACAGCTGCTGCTATGAATAAGAATTTCATCTTTTAGCTGTGTGTGTGTGTGTGTGTGTGTGTGGGGGGGGGTCTGGCAGAATGACAGAGAGAGGCAAAATCTAGATTTAAATCTGGAGCTAAACAACAACAACAACAACAATAATCAAAAGAATAATGATAATAATAATGATAGTGATGATGAGAAGAGACTGGAGCTTCTGGCCCGCAGCGTTTTTACTCTGCAGCAGAAACACTGTGTGAAGCAGAGCGGAGGAGATGACAGGCGGCGGCGGCGGCGGCAGCGGCACCTCCCAGGTGAACCGAGCTGTGACATGTCAGTCAGAGCCAAACACGGGTTCCACAATCTCATTTAATCCCACTCCGCTTTTCCTGTCCGCCGACACGCCAGCACGTCAGCCTGCGTTTCATCAGCCGTCAGCAGCTGACATGAGTTCATCACAACACTGAACCCAGGTCAGGCAACGACCTCCTGCAATTAATGTGGATGTCGTTGTTTAGTAAATAATATTTCTTGACCAAAAAGTGGGATTAGTGGATTTTCACAGGTTGTAAATGACTGGAGCCAGATGTCAAGATTCAGTCAATTAACATCTGTTCAAAAAAAAAGAAAAAAAAAAGCTGAGATTTTGTTTCATGCATTTTAAACGATCATTCTGCTTCACTGCAATGAGTCATGAACGAGTCATTGAAAAGTTGTCGAGTCAGTTTTACGAAATCAAACTTAAAAACTTTAAGACGTCTGACACATTTTGATTTGGCTAAAGTTTGATTTGAGTCGTTTTAAACGTCTCAAACAGTAAAAAAAAAAAAACATGAAAGCATCTTGTTGAGTTACAACAAAGAGTAAATAATGATCAGTCTCTAATTTTTGTCAGATTTGTTTTGTCTTGTGGCTTTTTGTCAAACGTTAAAAGAAATGATTTCTCCTCTTCTTAAGTTTAAAGGGGTTTGGTTTGAAAAGGAGAAACTTCATCCTGCTAATTGCTCCATCTTCTGACGCTGACATTAAAGTGATGACTCGGGTCAATGAGCAGAAAGATGCCAGTGAGTCATACAGGGATACAGGAAATAAAATGAATACAGCTATTACTTTGCATTATTATTACTATTATTGTTGTTGTTGTTGTTGTTGTTGTTGTTGTTGTTGTTGTTGTTGTTGTTGTTGTTGTTATGTAGGGTGGGAGCAGGTGGTGGAGTTACAAGACGGAGAAAGAAAGCACTCTGAGATATTCTGTGTTCCTGGAATAATGTCTCTCTCTCTCTCTCTCTCTCTCTCTCTCTCTCTCTCTCTCTCTCTCTCTCTCCCCTGACTGCAGATAAAAAATTAAAAAGTGAAGATGCAGTTTGCTTTTCATCGGTTTCCTTTCAGATCATTGTTGTTCGTGCTTTCATTTTTCTGCATTTGTGTCTAATGAGGATATTTATCGATCATTAAAACGAGTCCGAGTGTTAATTGACGACAGCAGCTGTGGAGGAAGGAAAGTGTTATTCCACTGTTATTCGGTTGTTATTCAGTATAAAGGCTGTGGAGCTGGACAAAATCAGATTTTAGTGAAGGATGAAACTTCATCATTAGTAACGAGTGCATTTCCATGAGTGTGGGCGAATGAACCATTCATACAGCAAAAAACACAACACAACACAACACAGGGGCAACACACAGTCACCGTTAGCACCTGCTGTCTTACTATGATAATCAGCTACAAGTACTTCAATGTAGAAAATGGACCACTGAAAGCAGAAATAGTTTGTAGTTTACTTTCAACAATAAACCAAGTGAATAGGAGAATGGAAAATGAGAAATTAATATATTTATATTATATTATTCATTATATTCATATGATATTGTACATCATATGAATATATCACTGTGAGGGACTGTTATTAACGTTGAACCAATTAGCGCCTCCATTGGTAACAACAGTACCAGACGAGCGTCCACACGCGAGCCGCAGCGGCCCGTACCTCGGTACTGGAGCTTCTGAGCCCTGTTGTTGGGACAGTCTTTGCCCTGCACGCTGAAGTTGATGTTGGTGCGGATGCAGCGGTTGTTCAGCGGCTGCACCGGGCGCACGTTGTCGCTCATGCTGAGGAAGATCTGAGACGGCTGGTTCTGGCTCAGCAGGCGTAAAGAGTGCATCTGAGAACGAGACGGGAAATAAATAAACAAATAAAAAACAAACGCCTTCATGAGGGATAAGACGGAGAAACCACTGAGAAGTGTTGTTGGAGAAAGTCCTCGTCTGGGACCTTCAGGTCTGGATCAGAGACTCACCTGCATCCGCGTGAGATACACGGGCTTGTTCATCAGGATCCAGGTGGCGGTCTCATAGCAGGGAGGGATGGTCATCGATCCATCGTAGGTGATGAAGCTACTCGTCTCCGGGTAGATCTCCTCGATGTTGAGGCCGGTCAGTAAATATGCATCATCTGCAGGGAGGTAAACGTGACATAGACATGAGCTCTGCATCATCACCTCCACCTGCAGCGGGCTGAGAAGAGACTTTATTGGAAACTGAGCGTGATCACGTTGTTTTGACAAAATAAAAATGCTCATTAAAAGAAGCTTCTTCTTCTTCTTCTTCTTCTTCTCCGTGTGTGCTACAGTATTATCTCCACCTGCAGCGGGCGAGGAGCAGATCCATCACCGAGCTCGGCACCAGAGTTTGAGATGAATAATTCTCTTTGGATGCTGCGTGTGTGTGTGTGTGTGTGTGTGTGTGTGTGTGTGTGTGTCTTTGTGTTTGCACGTACAGTTTGTGCTTTGAAAACAGCATTAGGCCGACAGCATTACAGGCTGAGAGCGGGATTAGTTCAAGGACTCGTGAGCATGAGTGGGTGGTGTGTGTGACTGTGTGTCTGTGTGTGTGACTGTGTGTCTGTGTGTGTGTGTGTGACTGTGTGTGTGTGTGTGTGTGTGTGAGAGACAGTGTGTCTGAGTGAGTTTTGACAGCTGTCACAATCCATGCTCCTCTCCAGCTCCTCCGGCTGAACCCGGAGGACCCACCCCCCCTGCAGCTTCTTACATCGCCCAGTGCCTCTGAGACTCCTCCTAGCCACAAGGGGTCACTGTGTTTATCCAGCCACTCGCTACTCCCCCCATTAATCCAATTATCAGTCTCTTTTTTTCCAGGTAGCCGCGGGCGATCCGTGTGCCAATGCCGCTCCAGCGGTGCGGCGGGCTGGCAGAGCGGAACCTCCGGAGAGCAGCTGTCTAACAGGCGTCCTCAGCAACATCCTCCTCCAGCTATCAAGAGCTCTCACGCAGGTCTGTCATCATCCGCGTCCTGCGGCCATTAGCTCTTTGAAATGAAATAATGATGCTTGTAGAGACGTTTTAAAAGAGCAGCGCTCATTAAAGGAGAAACGGTTTAATCACTGAACCACTGACCCTTTTCAAAACCCTGCTGCCTTCATCGTCCCGCGTCAGGATCCAACGACACATTACTCAACAAATAACAACAATAACAACAATAACAACAATAACAACAATAATAACAATAACAACAATAATAACAATAATAACAACATTAATAACAATAATAACAATAATAACAATAATAATAAAAATAATAACAATAATAACGAAGCAGGCAACGTTCACTTACTTTTGTAGGTTATTCTGGTGATGGTGTCTCTGTTCAACATCCGGTTCAGGAATGAGTTGGACGTTTCAGCGATCTGCAGGAGAGGAGAGGAGAGGAAGAGAGGGAGGGAGAGAAAGACGCCGTTAGATGAAAAGAAATGGATTTACTTCCGGTCTCCATCAGTCGGGTGTATGGAGGGTAATGTGTGTGTGTGTGTGTGTGTGTGTTTCTGATCTATCACCGTTATTGCACATGAAACAGCTAAAGCCGCTGATGTCTCCTGCACAGTGAGACGCTGCTGCAGACTCTTCTGCCGCCGACAAAACAAAGGCCCCCACTGGTTCCACCGAACCATTAGAAACAGCCACACGCTGACGCCACCACAAAACACCATCCGTCTTTTCAGAAAGGAAATGCATTTCATTTTTCCACCGACGGAACTTTTTTTTAATGGATCAAGTTTCCCTCTATAGGAGATGCTGCCTCTTGGGGCTCTCTGAAGACGTCATTCAGATGGTATGTTGTTTTTAGCCCAGTTAAATAGTCGTGGTGTGTGTGTGTGTGTGTGTGTGTGTGTGTGTGTGTGTGTGTGTGTGTGTATTAGTATAAAGAATACAATAATATATAGTGTATAGTAGAATTTTCTACTCTCTACAACTGTCTCCTTGTCTCTTAGTCGAAGGAAGCAGTTCATGCTTCATTTATCTCGAGACGTCTTTGGGCGGGGGGATTAAAAAGAGACGTCCTCCTCCACCTCCTTGTCCTCGTCCTCCCATCGCCACGAGTGAAATTACAAGCGGCTTCGTGTTCATCTCTCCTGTCTCTCTCCCGCCTTGATTGTTTTGGTGGGAAAGCACCGGAGGGGATTCAGTCGTCTCGTCTCCTCTCTTCCAGGAACGTCCTCGAATCAGGTGTGAGACAAGCAGAGACGAAGACGCCATATGGGTCCATGATGCTCAGACACATGATGAACACGAGACCCATATTACTGTATAATATACATCAGTCAGCGGTGAAGCGAGCACGTCAGGGAGAGAGAGAGAAGGCGTTGCATGTGCGGCGTGTGTTTGTCGTGCGTTCAGATTTGACGGCGGTCTTCGCCCACCGCCGTCCTCCGTAATGATGCCTTGCGACATGATGGGGCCTCTTCCTGACGCTCTGACTCACAGTGGTGAAATGTAAAAAGCACAAGTCACGGAGAAGTAAAACAAAAAAAGAAGAAGGGAAAAAAAACAAGCCTGTGCTCTTGGAGCGATGTGGCTAATTACCACCTGTCTGCTGGGCGCGAGGACGGAGGAGACGGGCTGAGTGGAGAACAGTTGGAGTGCAGGTGGGTGGGAGGCTGAGTGGGAGCAGGTGAGTGGACATATGTGAGCGTGATTGTTTTTTTAATGGCTTTTTTTTTTTGGTTGTTTTTACATGAAAACATTAACAAAATTCCCTTCACTGAATTTACAATGCAAATTACTGATGACATTTCACTGACTTTTGTGTTGACTCGAGCATTTTTGTCTACGACGTAACACAAATTGAGTATTTAGAACCCGGTGGTGTGAAATGGTTTCATTTTAAAAGTTTACGTGAGTTACTGAATGATACGTCTGACTTCCTGTTGAAGAACCCGACGTTCAGCACCTGCAGAATGGTCCGATTTCTCCAGCTGGGCTGATGATTGGAGAATGGAGGACAATGGTCTGATTAGCATATCGCAGCTGAACTTCTCAGCTGGCTCTCTGATCTCCGAGCATCTCCTTCATGAGATGGAAACGTCTCGCCTTGTCGCAGCGCGGCGTGGCGCCGATGGCGTGGAGCCACCACCCGAGTTCTGCTGCTGCTGCTGCTGGGCTCTGTCATGAAGCCAAGGAGCACATTGTTTTGCTCGGCTGGATAATTGGATTGCTAATTGTTTGTGGAAAATATGCAGGGGGGAGCAGGAGAGTGGTGGAGCGGGAGCACTGCAGCCATCACACCGCAGCACAGCTGAGCTTCCCATTGGTCTCCATTAGCCAATATGTGGCTACTATACAATAACACAGATAACTGCCCGACTGTGGCTCTTAACGACCAATTAACCACAACGCAGCGATGCTGCATATGGACATACGGTGTTAACGTCCTCGCATGGCGCCATTAACACCTGAGTCAACACAGCAAGAGAAAGACACGCGTCCTCCTGGTCACATTGTCATTTTCATGGTGAGTGATTACGTCTGGAGGATCCACATCCTGAACCAGGCTGAAATTTCATTTCCTGCCTCGCCGTGGACATTTTGACACAGCAGACCAGTGCTTCTCCTCGGCCCCGGGTCAGAGTGTCTCCCGCAAAAAGCCCCGCTATTCTCTTCTTTTTCTTTCATCTGAAATGAACCTAATCTGAGTTTCGGCCACCGGGCTTCCCATCATGCATCATCACGGGTCACGGCAACCTGCAACGTTGCCACAGAGTCTCAGACACAAGCTACACCTTCTATATGACTTATATTTGAAGTATATTTAAAAGAAAAGGAAAAGTTATCTGTGTAAAATGTGAATACAACAGGAAGTGGTTTATATGAATAGCAGGAAGTAGTCCAGGAAGCAGGTTCCTTTAAGGAGAAGAGATTCATTTCTAATCTTCTTAAACCACTGCCACTCTTGAACGAACACCTCAGTCCACCTTTAATTGAACCCCGCCTGCTGCGAACACGCCGTTACGCCGTTTCATTTCGCCCAACACGTTTCCACCAGTGTCAACTGTCAACTGCCATGACCACCTTCAACCACCAGGTCGGGTTCCGTGAACGGCCTCAAGGACTTATAGAAAAATAAACACAATGTTGTCGTCACACCTACCGGGACACGATTAATCACAACCCACACATCAACAGGCAGATCTGAACCATACGCATTCCACTCACCTTCATGAATATGGACACGATGACTAATCCGTTGGGGCTTTTAGCAGCTTCTGTGTAATTTGTATACAGCTCGTGGTTGTAGTGGATCAGCTGAACCTGCAACACAAGAGAAAAAACACACACACACACACACACACACACAGAGACTTAGGGAAATCACACAGTCTGAGCCGATGATGACAGTGAGACGCATGGCGAGTACAAAATAAGAAATGTCGGAGTTGAACACACTTGTGGAAAATCCATATCTAAGTTGCCGTAAGTCAATAATCTCTCATTCTGCTAAACCCCTCCGCCCCGCTACGGCGCCTCAGACCATTTAAAGGAGGGAAAATCGATACGGGATCAAATCTGTCCCCTGGATTCACAGTCAGTTGAACGGGAAAGAGGTGGTGTTGGGAAGGTTTTTATGCCGAGTGAGCGATGTCATGGTTTTATCCGAGGCCGCGCCGCTCCGACAGTTTTTCCCAAACACCTTCTGATAACGCTCTTCTCTTAACGTTCTGTCCTCTCACTGTGGACTGTAACGCACACAGTCTCAGCTGCTGAATGAACAGAACTGTGGTGAAGAACAAAATAAAAGGTGGCTAATGATTTCGAAATCTTTCCCAGCAGCCCTCAGTCCTCCACCACCGCCTCCTTCCCAGTCGGTGGGAATACACTGGGTACACACTGTTCAAGAGGTTATAAATAAAGAAAGGTAAGAGGAGAGTAATTATGAGAAGCTCCACTGGGGGCCGCACAGCGACACAACGTCTATAAATGCAATCAAGGCGAGAGAGAGAGGGGAAGTGATTAGGATGCTGATCTGATTAGATTTTTCAGCGAGAGCGGCGGAGACAGCGAAAAACAGCTCATCCAGCGTCCCACAATGACAAACGGCAGCGTGTCGTCTGCTGGTGGGCAATAAAGGGCCAGTGCGGCCCATAATAAAGTGAGACGGTCTGATGAATGGAGAAGAGAAAGAGGCAGATGCAGAGCAAAAGGGGGGGGGGGGGGGGGGGGGGGGGGGGGGGGGGGGGGGGGGGGGGTGCGAGGTTGTAATTGGATGGAGGAACGGTTAAAGAAGAGCTACGGCTTCCCTGTTCAAACTGAATCACACTAACCGCACAACTACACAACAGCTACAGCCACAACACTGTGCTCCTGAAGCCAGCGAGCAGGCTGAGAGACTCAGTGCAGATGTTCCTCCAGAGGAGGAAACAACAACAACAAGATCACTCAGGTTCACGCCGAGCGAGCGACTTCACCTCAGGCCTGGAATTCAAACGCAGCTTTATTTACAATAAATACATAAACAAAAACACTGTGACAAAGTGCGAGTCGGTCTACGTCAGATCCCATCCTCCAGGATCAGAGGCATAAAAAAAATAAAATCATTGATCCCCTGATGTCGTTCAAAGGGTCAAAGGTCACGGTCACCATCAGGAATGTGCTTCCGTGTTTCCATCGGAATTTAACGCTCTTTCTGGAAAACACTGTTAGAACAACATCATACTGCTGGCCAGTGCTCTCGGGGGAGTGTGTGTGTGTGTGTGTGTGTGTGTGTGTGACAGTCTCTTTATGGCGTAATGGCTGGCCCGGCCCGAGGGGCAGGGAAAGATGAAGGCAGCGAGTCGATAGTGGAAGCGAGGTGTTTGGCGTTAACGGGCAGAGGGGGTTTAAACGCGCTGGGATGGAAACGACACTCTCAATCTCCATTTCCAGCCATCTGTCCTTCCCACTTCACATGAACTGGAGTGTGGATCCATTAAAGTAACAAACGGACGGGCCGGAGCGACCTGCGTCACACAGCGCTCTCACTGGGAGGAAACCGCCATCCTTCTATCCATCATCCCTGGAAACGCAGGCGCGATTCCTCACAATCCCAACATTTAGTTCTGTTTGTTTCCAGAACGACAACATGGGCGTGTGCGCGGCCTTGATGTGATTTTAATTGAAGATTCACCACAAGGACGCCGCGATGCCGACGTGGGTGAAATGTGCCATTTAACAGTAATTAATGATAATTAGGGGGAAGAGAAACTAAGAGCAGGTTTTCCCCCGTTTGAGGCCACGTGTGTGACTGTGACTGAGTGAGAACATATGAGGTGTGTGTGTGTGTGTGTGTTTTCACATGTACACAACTAGCTGTTTGTTTTGTCTACACAAACAACACAAGGTGTATTTTTCATTATCCCGCAGACAAACTGACACACGGAAACAAATTTTTCATTTGGTTCCAGCACCACTGTAAAGCTTCGTTACGTTGTCACAACATTTCATCATCGTTAAAGAGGCAAACGATAAAAAACCCAAACACGAGACGAATGGTTTGTCGTATTAAAGCTGATGTGTGAGAGTTACTCCTCTTAATGTCAGGTATATGGTCAAATATACCAACCACTGTGTTTTCACTCCTGTCCCTCCACTCCAACAGAACTTTGACCAAAACATCAAACAATACAGCAGATGAATTCTGCCCCGTGATGGATCACCTCCCCCTCCACACACTGCACTGCACTGCACTGTAAACACTGTAGGAAGGAAATCAATCTAAACACTTCTGCTTCGCTCTACCGTCCTGCCAACTGGTCCCTGACTGCTAAATCATTCAGCAGAATGGTCCTTTAACCCGGCGTCTTCATCGCGCACATGGGAGAGGTTTGCCTCCGAGGCCTTGAGACGGAACGCTCTGGCTGCTGTTTGCAGGAAGTCAGGTGAGGCTGGATACAGTGCTGTCTGCATCAAGAACAGGGGTCAGAGGTCAGGGGTCAGAGAGAGACCGAGGCTCGCGCTGATTTTCACTCTCACACACACACACACACACACACACGCACACACACACACACACACACACACACACACACAAAAACCTTGTATTTGTACTCTTTACTTTTACCGTTAGTTTCAGGTTCGTGCAACAAAACGACATCGCAGGCATCGTGTGTTTATATGTTTGACATGTGTCAGGTTTTGCATCACAACCTGTGAAGCGACAGTCGGACATTGTTTTTCTCTCTTTGCTATTTTTAATCAGAGAATTAAAAGTGGGTGGAGCCTAAAGCCAGAGTCAACCGGGAGATATTTTATAATGTTTTGAATATTTTAGCACTTATTAAAAGACCCAAGGTGTTTCATTTTCAGATTAGACTGCACAGCGGCCGCAGGGAGGCACACACACATGCACACACACGCACACATGCACACACACACACATGCACACACACACACATACAGGCAGCTTAATTGAACTCCCAGCTAGCGTAATGTTGTTTTGTGCAGCAGGCACCAGCCAATACACACTTCATCAGCTCCTCTCTCACACACACAGACAGTTCATCACAGACGCTGCATCAGTAAACACTCTGTAGACGACGACAGGTAAACACACACACACACAGACACACACGCACACGCACACACACACACTTCAGAGTGATGCTTTGCTTTAAAAAGTTTGAACACTTCTCTTTGTTCACGTTTCAAGGACACGCACACACACATACACACACACACACACGCAGTCACCACTCAGCTGCAGACGGGGGCGAGAGCGAGTCAGAGTGAGGGGGAGAGAGAGACTTTTCTGCATTTTTGATTATGAAACATCATTTGGACCTGGAGTCGTGGGCTCTGGCTCAGTGAAAAGCAGAGCTGCCGCGGGTGTGTGTGTGTGTGTGTGTGTGTGTGTGTGTGCGTGTGTGTGTGTGTGTGGAAGGGGGGGGGGGGTGGGGGGGGGGGGGGGGGGGGGGGGGGGGTGAGCATGATGTTTTCCCTTTTCACTCATCACAAAGATGGGATGTTAACATCTGTTCGCAGCTGCTCTGTTTTCCTCAGCACTCAGCTGCCGGTTATTCCACTGAAATAAGAGAAAGAAAAAACATCTCCCCCCGCGAGGAGGAGCGAGGTGAAAGATAAATCAGGACGAGAAAGAGTAAATTCAAACTCTGAGACGGCTCAGTCCATTAAATCAGTCTTCCTCCCTCCTGCGTCCCGCTCAGTCGCCGACATGGATTTTTATACATGAATTGAAAATTCAGTTTTTCTTATCAGGCGGGCGGTTTAATATCATCATTAATACCACCAAGCCATTAACCTCCAACCTGCTCACGTCTGATCAGCCGCACTGTGTTCCTAATGAAATGAACATCAATTCATTGGACTTTTATTACCCGGGTTCTTCTCTTCCTGGTGCCGGATAAGACCAGGGAGAGGGAATGAAAACGGAAAACCTGCTTTTGTATTGTAAAGTTTGAAATATATGTATATATATACACACGTTACTACTTCCTGTCTAACACTGGACCCTGACGTCACGTCTTCATTATTTTCTTTATTTATTAATTTAAGCATCCTGAGGGTAGATGACTTCTTGCACCTCCATCCGCACCCCCCGCCCCCAAAAAGAAATCCCTTGCTGCCAACTCAACCGGGTCCAATGTTGCAACCATGTGCAACCGCAGATCTCCTCCATGTTTCACTGTTTGACTCCTGCAGCAGAGTTTTAACCCAAATCAGTGACTGCAGGCGAAAACATGCATCCCAAGTGGGAGCAGTAGTGTGCTTGTCTGTGTGTGTGTGTGTGTGTGTGTGTGTGTGTCTGTGTGTGTCTGAGCCCTGAAGGATGCAGTAAACACTTCTTTTATTATGATTTGAATATAAGCTCTCAGACGCTAAGGGAGGATAAATGATTATCATAAATTATTATACATTCGCTTGTCAAGGCGGCAATTATTCTGTTGCCACACACACTGGTTATTCAGATAACGACAGCGGCGGTGGCGGTGGCGGCGGTGGCGGTGCTGAGATGTAGTGGCGTGAGTGACTTATGAGTTTGTTGAACAATCAAAGCACAGGGAAGCTAATTGTTTCACTCGTCAAATTTTTAAAATGGCATGTGTGTGTGTGTGTGTCTGTGTGCGCGCGCGAGTGTGTTAAACGCTGAACTGTCATGTGCGAGACACTGATGAAAGCAAATTGCCTCCATCACGAGGAAACTCATTTTGCACGTCACATGATTCTGACTCATTTGGGCATAAAGAGGCTTTTTAAAATCAAAAAGTGTCTGAAATGTAGACGAAAGCAACAACCTTGAAAACACAACAACAACAAAAAAACCAAAGGTGTTTCTCTCACAAACAGTGGAACGTGCTGAGATCACATGACCACACTGGGCTCCTCACGTCGACAGGAGCCTCGTTCTGGTGTTGTTCTATGGGGAGTGATGATTCAGTGAAGTCCATGAAAACAGCCTGTGATTTATTTTCACTAATTAAAGCTGTGATTTATGTATTTATTGTTTTTTTTGTGTGTGTTTTTTTTGGTTGTGTTCCGCTCCTGCGCTAACGCAGCCTCTGTCTGGAGAAACATCTGTATTTGAAACACATCTCTGTGGACATTAACAAGTTGTCTCCACTGAATCACGACTCGTTATGGTTACCGGTTATTATTCGCTGTGAACATATCATGTGTGGTTGTAGCGACTCACACACACAGACACACACACACTCACACACCTCTCCAGAGAAGGCCTGTCCGTTCAGCAGGTGCTCGGAGCCCTGACCGTCCTCGCTGCCAAAGTGGAGCCGGATCTCCTCCAGGCGATGGCTGTACGTCATCGGTCCACCGGAGATGTTCACCAGATGCTCCTTGTCCAGTCGCAGTGAGACATGGCGGCCTGTGTTGTACATCGTCCCACCGACCTGAGGAAGAAAACACAGTCGGATATGATTCATCAGAAGAAGTCATCGCAGACATTAACATTTTTTTTTACCAACAAATAAATAAACAGGTGAATAAATACAGATACGTTTGTTTGGTATGATGTAACGAGACGTCGTTACCGCAGGGCTTTATTTAATTAGGCTGGATGTGAACAGGAAGAGGCGGCGACGCTGGAAAACAGAACCAGACCCAGTGCGGCGCCTTTGGTGGAAAGAACAGGACGCAGATGAGAACAAGAGAGAAGTTTGTGTTCAAAGGTTGTTGGCTCACACAACCACGCCAACCGTTTCAGGGGGGGAAAAAAAAGACGTGATTACAAAGAGCCCGGAACGAGGATCTTTATCAGGGCCGAGTATTTATTTATAATCAGGAGTCGTTTTAACGTGACGCGTTGATATTCAAGCCACGGCGGCGGCGGACTCTTATCTGCCTCGTTCCTTTTACCCCTCGCTTTCAAAACCATCACAGCCCTCGGAGAAAGACGTCTGCCCACACAGTGTAAATATTTCATACTCGCTGGTTTGAAAGGAGAAGGAGAGGAGGAGGAGATAAGACCTGAGAGAGAGAGAGAGAGAGAGAGGAGTGGTGGAGTTAGTGGAGAGACAGGTAGAGAGGAGTGACGGGAATGGGGAGGGTGACCTTCTGACCTCTGGCTGGTATTCAAAAATGAAAATATGTGGCGATGCAACAAAATTACACCTGAATCAAAGCCATCAATAATCTGCCCTAATCAATATTTTGTACATAAAGTCAAAAAGTCTTTACCTTCATTTGTGGCGTCTCGACTGTCGCGGCCATGTTTTTGCATCTTATTGATTCTTAACTTAAATGTTTATCATTGATTAGTAACTGGATCATTTAATGTTTAATGGTCTCAGATAATAAAAAGTGAACTGCTCAGTTATTCGAACATGAAGAAGAGAAACGAGTGGAACACAGGCTTCTCCTGCTGCACGTGACTGTTTTAGAGAAAACGCTCTGCAGCGCATCACAGTGGTTTTTCCTGCTCAGACAATATCTGTTGTTGGCGCTGATTGCTCGTGTCAGGGTAAATGGCTGGAGGCTGGCCGGGAGGCGCGGGCAGTGAAGTGTGGTGGGGAACGACAGAACAGAGGAGTGTAATCGTGTTTGTCCACCAGAGAAACGGGGACGCGACCGGGCCTCTGACAGAGCATGGACACGGGAAACAAGAGGGAAAAAAACCTTGTCTAATTGGTAATTCTTTCATCTTGTGCGATCAATAATCCGTCCAGCGAAGTGAAGCACTCAGAAAGAGCGAAATGAAAGAGAACATCATGTTGGTAACGCCGCCGCAGATAATGCGTCTGACGAAAACTCCGATATGCAAATGAGAAACTTGAAAAGTTTTTTTGAAGAGAAAATGATGGGAATGAGTACTGAGTACTGAGTACTGAGTACTGAGTAAGTGTGAACTCTTCTGAGAGGAGGATGAAAGAATCCGGTTTGGTTCCATTTACAGTCGAATAAAAGTGGCGTACTTCATTTGTCATGTGTCCGCTGCAGCAATTAGCAGACAGAGTCAGTGCAGTGGAAACAAAGCAGAGGCGCCGTCAACCAATCCGCTCGCTCGTTATCAACGGCTCGTCAGAGAAGATCCCGCCTGTCGGATCAGAACCAAACTGCGTGATGCTCGTACAACAATCAACGCGACAATTCTGTGTGTGTGTCTGCGCTCCTCGTGTCAAAGTGCGGTGTCAACGCGACGCCATTAGACCGACTGTTCCACACTGCAGTCGCCAATGACGACAAGGAAACACGGGACCATGTGCACGTTTGTGTTTATGCGCCCTGAAAACCAGGCTTTGCATCTTTGTAACTGTACATGAGAGCCCCTTTGTTGTCGCATAAAAATATATCAGTGAGCCTCAGTGTCGCACTGTTCCTTCATTACTGTGAACAAACACACAAACACACACACACACAGACGTCCTGCTGCCAGATACTCACAGAATGTGGATTAATCTGCTGCTGAAAATAGTCCCCCGCTAATGCACCACTTCCTGTTTGAGTCGTGTCTGCTCTAAACTGTAGTGACCAGCACTTTCAGGAAAACACACACACATACACACAAAAAATATATATCTTTCATGTTGTCATGTTCCGGTGGGCACAGTGTACTGTGCATCGAGGACGTCCATGTTCGTTAGAGTGAACGACGAGTCACGGCCGGGGTCACTGTGACTCCTGCCAGGCGTCGCCGCCGCCGCCGCCGCGTCTCCTCTAACCTCTCTAACACACCTCACTTTGTTCAAGCAGCGTAAATGTGCTTTTAATTTGTTGCGAGAAGCTTCCAGGAGTGATGGAGCTGAAAGGGACAATTGCGCTGCACACTGGTCCTCCCTGAACAGATAGTGATGATCTCTGTGCACCACCACATTAGAGGTAATAGCTCGGCGAGCGTAAACAAGTCATAAAGGAGATTGTGGACTGTCTGGGGCGAACCTGGTGGTGGTGGTGGTGGGCAGGTAGGGTAATAGAAAGCATCAGTAACATGCTCGTAATGAGAAAACACAAGGAGCATCATCATTATCTGAGCACACAGATCAATAGACTAATTTACCCCTTGTTACAAGAAGCCTGCGCTAACGACTGTGGATGTTCAGCTACCAGGCTGAAGCTGAGCTCTATTTACATAGGACAACATTAAAAAGGCCACGTTAGCTAATGAACAGGCGAAAACCTGAGAAAGGAAAAAAAACAACAACGTTTTAACGTGACGGAGTAGCGTACCTGCACGATCCAGCCAGGTAAATGGTGATGAGGTACACGGATACATGAACTGTGAGGAGCACCCACATGCTTCACATGGGGTTTTAATATCTTCTCTGAAGGCCTGCAGGTGTAAGCGCTGAATAATAATGTGTTTGATTAAAATACACGCTGACCGGCGCTCGTTGGCTCAGTGTGCAGATATGCAGAGTAAATGGACGGGCCGCGGCTGCAGGGACGTACCTGCAGGAGGCAGGAGATGTGAGGACTGTGTGGGCTGCAGCTCACTCGCGCTATGGACACACATTGTCAGGGTGACGAGTCGACACTGAGATGAATAAAAAGCGTAATAATAATAAAAGCCAACCATTCACTGGGCAAAAGTCAGGCAGACGATGTTGGACAATCCTGTCCCAAACAGTCCGGACTCAGTGACGTCCCAAATCGTAAAGTTCTCTCAGCTCCGCCAAAGTCAAGAAGAGAACAAGAATGGAGAGGGTGAATAAAAAGAATAGACTTTTTTCTTCTTCTTCGTGCCGGCTCGTCTGACATTGTAGTGTTTACCTCAGGGCAAAGTCAGGCAAAGGCAGAGGCTTTGATGGAAGACAGGTACGAGGATAAATATTTGATGCTATTGACGGGCCGCTGTGCTCAGAGTGAGAGATATGGAACTGCTACATACCAACATAATAACAGCGAGTCCTCTGCCAGCACACTGACTCCTCATTGTGCGTATAGTAATCAATGAGGAAGGTGATATTAGGTCTGAAAGCTGATATTGATTCAATACTTTGATCTTCAAAACATAGGAGCCTGCTGAGTCGGCGTATGAAAGAAACCTTTTAAATGCAATTAGCAGTGAACATCAGGGAGGAATGTTTAACAGAAGAAACTTTTACTGGGCCATTGACGTCGTGTACCTGTTTATCCAGTCGCCGCCATATTGTCTTCATGAACACACTTGTTCTGTCGTTTTGCTTAAAGAGTGTGCGATGACTGTGTAAATGTAGGACGCCAGCTACACCGCGAGTTAAAATGTGTCCCTCTTCCATTATACAACAACATTATCTGTACGGCGACAGGAGAGAAGAGCTACACCTGCAGTTTTATGTGATCGAGCTCCATTTAATTACAATCGGATCAAAGCGTAAATGGAGCATAAATAAATATTTAAGCTGCATTTACTGCAAATGTGGAAACAAAGATCTATAAACTCTAACAACCTGACCTTTATTGGTTTCTGAAACCATCTGCTTGTTTAGTTCTTTCCGACTCTCTTCCCGCTAACATCAGCTTCGGCGCTGCTCGGGAGTGACGCGTGCAGGTGTGAAGTGGCGTCCGCCGAGGCCCGGTAGGAGCCCAGGCTCTGGAAGCCGTCCCACAATGCCATCTGTTTTCTCCTGAGCCACATCACAGAGGGCGGACGGAGGGAGAAGCAGCAGCAGGGAACGCACAGTCGTAGAAACACACAGATGCTGAACGTGTACACAGACCCACTATGAGCCGGGTGGTTCCCACGAACACTCGCTCTACACAACGAGTCAAAGCTGCACTCTCCAACGTTTAGATACGCAAAGCGACCTCTAGTGGTCAAATCAAACCTTTGTCAGAACCAGTATATGTACGTTTCAGATGGAAGACGCAGCAAGAAACAATTTGTACTTGAGTATTTCCATGAATCCTCCAGGAAGAGGGGTTGGTTTCATTGCAGTGTCGAGTTTCGGTGCTGTGTGTACACACTGAGTCATGGGGAGTGGGTTGTGTGTTGGATGTGCTGTGTGCACCTGCGTGACGCTGACACAGAGGTCTTGAACCCTCCAGCGTACCCGACCGCTGTGCGGGGGGAGGAAGGAAAGCAGGTCAGGCCTGGATTAAATTAGTGTCAGGATACTCGTCCATTAGCGCCTGTGATTGTGGCGGAGGCCTCGTTAGCATTCAGGCAGAGTGCGGTGCTGCAAAGCCGCCGTCGGCCTCTTATCATAGCGGGTTGGTTGAAAAGCAGAGGCGAGCGCGTGCGTCAGCCGGCATGAAGCACAGGATCTTATCTCTGTGTGAAGATCTGGATTCACACCACAGCTGCTCCGACATCAGACCGCTGCAGGAAACCGCGGGGACCAAAGCCGCCGCTTTGTGTTTCGCACTCCAGCAGATTAAAGCCGAAGAGTAACTATTGTGATAATTTAACTTGAGAGGCTTTAATTTGAAAATCACTTGACAAACGCGTCTGAGGTGAGAGCACATTAAACAGCGACGGACTGAGCTGTTGGCGATCTGACTTGTAAAGGAAGGAAACTCGTCAGCGCAGCTTTACGAGCAAATATCATCAAATGAGAGAAAATAACGTGATCAATTTTAGTTTGTGCTGCAATTGTGTGAGGAAAATAGCCGGATAAAGTGGAAAGAAGAGGGATGAGTGGGGCGGAGACGGGAAGCGAAAGAGACGGATTATGAGAAACTTGTCTTCATAATGTGTCCTAAAATAAGCGCACTCGCCCACGCAGACACTTCGCTGCAGGGCTCCTGGCTGTGATTTATTTATTTTGTTTGTGATAAGTAGTGATCCACTGAGGACGGGAAG
>JAFBJQ010001719.1:216089-236089 GCA_016785345.1 Trinectes maculatus
CCTACTATGTCAGTCAACGTACAATCAGCTAAGTATTCTGAAAGGAGTCGTTCTCTGGTGTGTGTGTGTGTGTGTGTGTGTGTGTGTGTGTCCCTGGTGATTATTATGATCGTGATCATTATTATTATTATTAATATGGACGCTTAAGTGTGTAAAAAGATGTTGAGATCATTTTTAACTATGTGCAGATAGATGGTTTCAACCAGTGGATGAGGGTCACCTGAGGGCAGAGGTCAAGCAAAGGGTCAGGAAATGAATCTGTGGGGTAATGAGATGAGAAGACTTTTAGTTTTTTTTCATCTTCACTCTTTGCCGGAAGGTGAAAATATATGAGCTGTTTTCTTCCTCATTTAAATAAAAAAAGGTTTTGAAGGGAAGGAAAATCTCTTTGGCTGAGCGACTTTTTAACTCGTTTAACAAAATTCATCTTTCATGCACCTGAGAGAGAGAGAGCGAGAGTGAGAGAGAGCGAGAGAGAGGGCGAGAGAGAGAGGGCGAGAGAGTGTAAAAGGAAATCATTGTCAGTGAGGTTTGTGAAGTACACACAGAGAGACGTGACACCTCCTGGTTCATGTGTTTCTCTCAGGTGAAATCACTGAAGCCATGAAGGAAACGAAAAAACAATATTAAAGGCCAGATGAAAAAAGCAGGTGTGTGGTGCATAAACGAAGCATGTGACTCGTCTATTCATCTATCTATGCCTTTATAATTAAACATTCAAATTAACCCATTTAACAAAAACGAGCTCTAGACGTCAGATAAATAAGAAAGACGAGCAGCTCACTGGACAGACGTGAGAGAAACAGATGCAGGATACAATACAAACAGCTGATCAGTATGCTGCTCTCACAGGCCTGTGTCAGATTGATTTGATCAGGAGCAGATACTCGCTCGCCCGCTCGCTCTCTCTCTCTCTCTCTCCTACTCTCACTGGATCCATCGCTCGTGTGCGTGAAGAATAGTAATAATCACGGAGACGTTTCCTTCTACATGTGATGCTCTCGGCCGTGTGTGTGTGTGTGTGTGTGTGTGAGACAGGCCTATTCATTTGTTTGTTTGTTTTCTGATTCAGGACAGTAGTTTTGTGTTTAAGGTTTTGTGTCAGATCAGGGTCATGTCGGGGTCAGACTATGCATCATCTCACTGCCTTGGACGCCATGTTTGTTTACACCGTGTAGTTGTGTAGTCTGTCACGTCTCCATCGTGATGTGGCGAGAATGAATGACGCTATTTAACCTGCTCCAACACAGCGAGCCCGATAATAGTATCCTGTAGTTTGTGTGTGTGTGTGTGCGCGCGCGTTAACCCGCAGCAGTATCAATATCGTTTTTTTTTACCTGCTGCTTCAGTCGTTTAATTCGTAGAAGAAAATCACCCACTTAGATCAACAACCCCGATAAAAGCAGCTGCTTTGTTGACAGTGCTTTTAATTTGAAAGGGCCATTAACACACACACACACACACACACACACACACACACACACACACACACACACACACATTTACCTCCATCTCTCTGACTAATGTGAAGCTGCTGGTTACAGTGAAGCTAAATCAGTTTCCATATGTTTCAGAGGGTTTGTGTCATTACCTCGTTTAGTTTCCAGTGACACAACCATCTCTTGGCTGAAGATGTTGTTGTTGTTGTTGTTGTTGTTGTTGTTGTTGTTGTTGTTGTGTATCTGTCTGTCATTATATACGATAACAGGCATTGTGTTCATGTTTAAACTACAGCAGGTGTTGTGTGGTTCCTCTGGAGCTTTTAGGACGTCTGGATTTACAGCCACTGGTGACATGTTCACAGTGATAGTGTGCTACACCAGCAGCAGCAGCAGTGGCACAATGACACAGACACACACAGTGTTGTGTTGTGTTGTTTTATTACCCTCTGATATTAATCACAGGCTTCACTTCAACTTTCAAGGTCAGTTTCCCTTTGATGGATGCTCGAAAGACTAAAAGGCATCTGGGATTCGTCTGTGTGTGTGTGTGTGTGTGTGTGTGTGTGTGCGTGTGTGTGTGTGTGTGTGTGTTTTCGACTCGACCAACAGGAACAGGACATTGGACTCCTGCTTTCACTACATGACGACACTGATGTAAACAGAGAGTGTAAATATCAGACTGCTCTGCCAGGCAGCAGCGTATGGACCCTGCCATGACAGGAACTGTGACGCCCCCCCCCCCCCTTCTCTGGGCCGACGCCTCATTCATCCTCGTTTACACATCGACACTGTTTGTAGCTGAGTGTGATAATCCAGATGTCCTGAAGATACACACATATGCATGACGGCAAACACAAAGTTAACGTTTGCCATCACCTCCATCACTGTGAAGTGAACGTATCCGTTTCCAGCGCGTCACCTGACCTGCTCCACTCGTCTCTCTGACACATACACATGAATGAAGAAACGCCGCCTGCAGCCAAACAGCTGATCCATCTCTCCAGCACAACAACGACATCCGGATTTTCTCCTCATCTCTCAGCCCGACACCGCGCCCCGGCCGCCCCGTTTGATATAACTGTCTGTCCTTCAATCGCTCAGACGTCACATGACACCTGACTCCTGATGTAAACAGAGAGTGTAAATATCAGACTGCTCTGCCAGGCAGCAGCGTATGGACCCTGCCATGACGTGAGCTGTGACCCCCTCCCCCCCCCTCCTCTGGGCCGACGCCTCATTCATCCTCGTTTACACATCGACACTGTTTGTAGCTGAGTGCGATAATCCAGATGTCCTGAAGATACACACATATGCATGACGGCAAACACAAAGTTAACGTTTGCCATCACCTCCATCACTGTGAAGTGAACGTATCCGTTTCCAGCGCGTCACCTGACCTGCTCCACTCGTCTCTCTGACACATACACATGAATGAAGAAACGCCGCCTGCAGCCAAACAGCTGATCCATCTCTCCAGCACAACAACGACATCCGGATTTTCTCCTCATCTCTCAGCCCGACACCGCGCCCCGGCCGCCCCGTTTGATATAACTGTCTGTCCTTCAATCGCTCAGACGTCACATGACACCTGACTCCCAGCTGGGACACAATACACAATACAGCAGGAGAAAAATCACCTGACTCCAGCAGAGTGAAGAACATCTGGTCACATGTCACATGTCCACCTGCTTCCTGCTGACAACTTGTGGCTGCGCAAATTAAAGTCACATACATTTTCCCCATTTTCTCCTCACACACACACACACACACACACGCACACGCACACGCACACGCACACACACACACACACACACACACACACACATCTGGCCTGAGTCATTTCAGCGCGAAGCAGCAGGCGAACAAACAACATCAGCCTGAAAAGTGTGAATTCTAATGACTATGGTGCTGATTAAAAAGCAAATTTGTTTGATTTGTCAGAAAGTAATTATTTCTTATGATTACAATTATCAAACCCAGCATTTCAAATGATCAAATAAAAAAAACACGCACATAAAAACAAAAGAAGTGATTCAAACAAAAACAGTCATCGGACCAGAAACTGTAAAAACACACACACACACACGCACACACACACACAGAGTGTATACGGACTCGTGTGGTGTGTAAATAAAGAAGCTGCCTGTGTGTGTGTGTGTCTGTGTGGCGTCCCGCTATGACTTTAATCCAGCCGTGACGCTCCGATGCTTTTGCCCAGGGCCACAGTTTGCCGTGTGCCACAAAACAACAACAACAACAACACAACATGTCGGCACGTTGCAGTGATGCTGGTTGGGGCCTCGCACACGTCATTACGCTCTGGATTGTCCTCTGTGCCTGCGCCTCATTACTCCTCATCTATTTTTAAAAAGGGAAGATGCCTTATTACAATTAGTCTGTTTAGAGGCCAATCTGTCAGGCTCGTTACGGCAAAGTGCCGCCGCGCGGCGACAAAACTGTTTCCCCCGTTCCTCCTTTTTTTAACTCCTTCAAATCTTCACCATTGTATATATGTATGTATACAATGTATATATAAAAGCAGTACACACACACACACACACACACATATATGTACTGTATTCAGACGACGCAGCAGTGTCGGCGGCGGCGGAGGCGGCGGCAGTGGCTAATGACAGCCAGAGACAACAGCGGCTCTCCGAGAGGAATTAGCCTCCATGTGAGATGTGTCTCTGAGGACTTCTGTCAGCCATTTCTCCTCTAATTGTCCAGGATCCAGTTTCATCCTGAAATGCATTACAGTCTGGAGGCCTCAGCGGACCACTCCATACCCCCCCCCACACACACACACACACTCACACACACACACACTCTATCCTCACACTATTCCAGCTCTTTGTGAAGAGGAAAATGAATCCAGTTCTGCTTCTCACATCTCCACGTGAACGAGATCAGGCAAACGTTGCTACAGGAAACTTTTCAGCCACTTTAAATCTGCCAGGTGAACTTCACAGCCCTTTCCCACGCTGACCTGGCTCAGCGTGTGTGTGTGTGTGCGTGTGTGTGTGTGTGTGTGTAATGTACAGCATGTTCACAAAAGACAATGAGAAAGCAAATAAAAGCCTCCTTCTCTTCATGAGGCTGCGGTGTTGTGGCTCTGAGCTGGAGAAGTCTTCTCTTCCACAGCAAACCTCTAATTGATCATAAAATCTTAATTAGCCGGACCTCTCTCTCTCTCTCTCTCTCTCTCTCTCTCTCTCTCTCTCTCTCTCTCCCTCCCTGCCTCCATCCAGGACTGCTAGACAGAGTGTTTCTCGATCACTTATTTATTACGTTCTTAATTGCAATTTCACAGTGAGTGATCATGACATTTAGAGACCTTGCAGCAGTGGACGTAGCTAATTGAAGAAGAAGAAGAAGAAGAAGAGCTGTTACGCAGATTTGTCTGTGGCACACACACACACACACACACAGACACACAGACACACACACACACACTGAGTGAAAACACCCAGGTTAAGATTTTCGAAAAACAAATTAACTTCCTGTCTGTGGCACAGCCAATCACAGTGACTTTGTGTGCAGGTCACAATCACCTGGATACTGGATATAAAATATCAGGTACTTATGACCCAGTGTGCAACAGAATCTACGTATATACGTCTGCAATTACACCACAACACCACAACCATCATATTTAATGTAAACAACTGAATAAACCTAGAAACCTCTGATGTGCGGTTCAGGTTGTGTTGTTGTGTAATGTAATGTAATGTAATGTGAGCGTGTGAGAGCATATGGCGGTGAACACGCCGCTCACTGGCCCCATGTTTTCCCGCTGCACAAACAACCGCCATAATCCCCTGCGAACGCCACCTCCAAACCAAACAGCTTCCAATAAGCACGAGCTGAACAAGTCGGCGAGCAGGTGCCGAGCGAATCTGCGGAGACCTCGCTCTCATCAAGATCGGCGTGCCAGTGTTTGCCAAACGTCTGTGAGGAGCAACAGTCGGTGATGTTCCGTGGTTGTGGATGTGTTGGCCTCTTGTCTCCGTATCTGATGTGTAATTACAGCTGAGGAAGCAGCCAGCAGAGGATTACAGCAGGATTTGGAGCGGGATCTCGCCTCCTCTCCTCCACGACGCCGCCGCCGCCACATCCAGAAAAGTTCGGCTGCTTATCTCCTCGCTCGCTCGCGGAGACGCAGGCGTAAAAAAAACGCAAAGACTGATGCCGAGGGCCGGAAGATGGAGCCCGGGAATTTATGTAGAATATAAGTGTACGCAAACACAGACGCGTCTAATTACACACACACACACACACACACACACACACACACACACACACACACACACACACACAGACACTGGTAATCTGTCTTTCTCTTGTTTTTTTCCTCTGCGTCGATGCCGCTTACTTAAGCAGACGCTGATCTGCGGTCAAAGGTCATCGTGTCGGGACCATGATAACCATGATATCTGAAGTTCACGTGTTGAAAAATGATGAGCCGTGTGTATGGGAGCAGGAAACAACATTTTTTTTTTCTTTTCTGATCTATTCACTACACTTTGCTCTTTGTCGGCGTGTTAGTGAGCTCGGTGGTGGAGAGCTCTTTACACAGCAGGGTTACGTGTCACTCTCAGCGTCGGCTACAAACACAAAGAGATGAGTTATTGGACGTGGAGTAAAAGAGGAGGAGGAGGAGGGGGGGGGGCGATGCAGTCGAGAGGATGAAACATCTGCACCGTTTGCGAGATGACAGAGTGAAGCTGCTGTGATGGACGACTGGGGAGTGAGCGCGGATATGAGGGGGGAAAATGTCTCCCGTATTTTATTAATTAAATCAGCTCAAGCCACATTTTTACATATTATTGAGAAGCATGAGGAAAATGGTGGCAAAATGTGCAAAACAGTGTCCTGCAGCGAGAAGGTGACTCATCGACAGAACGCAAAACAATGTTTAATTAAGAAATTCATTAAGAAAGGTCTATTGAATTCATCCCTGTGAGCTACAGGGAAGTTTGTTACTGTGAAACATCCACTGGAAGCTGAATAAGAAACACTGTCCAACAGTGAATCAAGTCTCGCTATAGGTTAATGCAATTATCCAATCAGCCAATCACCTGGCAGCAGAGTGTAAGACTAATACATCGTTAATACATCAGCATCGTGATGTTTGTTTGGTTTTATAAATCAGCGGTTCAGACACCAGCTCCACCTCCTCCGCGGAGCTGAGCTGCATCACTGTGGAATGTGACCACGTGTTCGCCGCGTGGCGTCTCTGGAGGAGCGTTTACAGCATGGCGTGGAATCCTCTGTTTGTGAAGCGGAGGGCGGCGCGCTGTAATCCAGCATTAATGCCTGTGTAATAAAGTGGCGGGTGAGTTTATATGCACAGCGAGACTCTGCCAGTCGTATAATCTCATCTTTGTTGCATCGTGACCTCTGATAACGGCTCAGCGCGGCGCCCTAATCTCTCCTGCGGGGGGCTGTGTGGAGGCTGCGCACCAGGCACAGTCCACTCACCTCCACATCTGATACCAGCCGACCCGCGACTCCATACAGTCCAACACAAACACACACACACACAGACACACACACAGACACACAAACACACTCACACACAGACACACACACAGACGCACACACAGACGCACACAGGCGGGATAATCCATTGTGGAGCACCAGGATTTGTCAGATATGTGAAACAGGAAGTGGTTATAAAAAGTGTGGGGGTTATTAGGTGTCACTTGAACCTCCAACATGTTCTGAACTGAAATCACTTTTCCTCGTCTCCTGTATCTCATCTCAGAAGCTACAGGAGCGTCCTCATTAATCTCACCCTTAACGAGCAGACGCACACGACTGCGGCCCCTGTGATTCGTCAGTAAAGACCTTCATTTGTAACGCGGCCCCTCTCCTTCGGGCCCCAGACGGGGGCAGTGGTTTCCGTCGCGCCGCTCGAGCAGGAGACAGAAGCCATTTTGCCCAGCGGAGCAGATCTTAAGGCCTAATTAGGCCGACTGATTGGTAAATGAAATCAGAGGATGGAGGCGCGTGCTGTTGGGGAGACGCTGTGACACGTTCACGCCCACAACATGTCTCACACACACACGCACACACACAGACACACACGCACTCTTAACACGAGTTTCCGAGGTGAAGGCACAAAATTTACAAACTTAATTTACGCTCCAATGTAAAGAAGCTAATGTTGCTGCTTCGTTACGTCTCAAACCAATTAGTGCACCTCAGATATATATCAGACAAATAGAAATCAAAATTACAAGCGGTGTGTGTGCATGTGTGTGTGTGTGTAACTCTAATCTGCAGTGAACATTAAAGGGCAAAGTCATTTAAATGAACAATCATTCACTTCTGAGTTTATTTCACCGTCTCAGAACTTTTCAGAACTTTTTTTAAAAAAATCTGCAACAAACACGACTTTGCTGAGTCGACTTTCCGCCGGTTTAGTTGTATCGTTATAATTGAGCGCAAAGATCAAGAGAAACACTCGGGAGGATATTTGGGATCACTGGATCATCAGCACAGAGCGACATGAAGAGGAAGCAGATTTTGGCGAGGGGCGGGGCTGTGGGCGGGGGTGCGGGTGGGGGTGCGGGTGGGGGTGTTGGCAGATCAAGGGGGATTTCAGCCTGTCATCGTCCATCTCGTCTGAGAGGCGAGAAAGGAAGTGGTGCAGCTGTCACTACAAGAACCACCTGGGTACTTCAAAAAGACGCCCAGATGTTCCAACCGCTGGCTCCGCTCGCACGCACACACACACACAGACACACACACACAGACACACACACAGGTGAGAACATTACCCACTTGACTCAAGACTCCCATCGCACTTGACACGTCCCACCCAGTCTGTCTGCTCCCATATCCTGCTGCCAGTCGCAGTTGTTTGCGAGATCACACATCATTTGCTCCTTTCTTCCCCGTCTTTGTCCAAAGGAAGAAGAAAAAAAAAAAAAGCGGGAAATTTCCATCACAGTGAACTCGAGCATCTTCTGGGACACACTATTTCTGGGAAAGCAGTTTGTTGAGCAGCACTTTGGGGACGCGGCTGTTTTTTCCAGCGGGAGGAGAATCCAGATGGCTCCGTTTATTGGACTCTAATGGTGGAATCATCAGATCCTGCATGTTTTAGTATCTCCCAGTGATCATGGAGCGTGACGTCTCCTACCTGCTCTCGTTCTCTGTAAACACAACATGTCTGCTCTCATCTCTGTGCAAACAAACACATTGGTCATCTCTGTCCTGACAGAGTGCTTCCTGTGTCTGGTCTGCTGGAAAATCATGGTAGAGGACGTAGAAGAAGAAGAAGAAGAAGAAATCCCAGCAGCACAGAGTGCGGTCTGATCAATCAGATCTCCTCATCATCTTATCATCACCCATCAAACCGAACTCTGACTCATGATGGCTCCTATCACATCAATGACATCAATGACATCATCCACCGCACAAACTGATATTACGTTCAAAGGGCCAGATTATTATTGTATCTTTATCTGTCGTCACACAAACATTACACAACATTAAGTTCAGTCTGTTGACAGAGTGATGGACTGAACTGACGCCTGTCAATCACTTGTTGCTTCCTGTCTTTGGGTGCAGGTACTTTGCCCTTTCGGTCTCGGACATCGGGGGGAAGTGTTGAGACTGAAAACCCAGGTGACATGCTCTGCACACACACACACACAGACACACACGCGGAGGTGAGAGGTGAACGGGGTTATTTATTCAGCGTAGCCCGGTTCCATTTGAACGCTGTGATCTGTCATTTCCTGCAGGATGGAGTGAAGGAGCTGAGACAGACGGGGACTAATTCTGCAGCGCTGGGAGCAGACAGGCAGACGCGGGGTTAACGCCGCACGGCAGGAAGCAGGAGGAGGAGATCAGGAGAAGGTGCCGAGTCAAGAGGGAGGAGAATAACGGAGGGAACGAGTGAGAGAAGGAGAGAGGAAGGAGATGGACACAAATACAGGAGAGATGAGCGATTACAGGAGAAAAGGGGACAGGGGACAGAGGACAGAGGACAGAGGACAGAGGACAGGGGACAGAGGACAGAGGACAGAGGACAAAGCGACACAGAGAGAGACGATGCAGGAGGAGGTGGAGGAGGACGAGGAGGAGGTGGAGGAGGTGGAGGAGGTGATGGGCGCAGTAAAGCGGTGATGCCACTAGTCTTTCCTTTGGCAGTCAGCAGGTGAGATGAGGGCAGACACCTCTGTTCCAGTACAGGCAGAGGCCCTGCTGAATATTACATGAGCCTGTCTATCTGCACACACACACACACACACACACACACACACACACACACACACACACATACAGTGTGTGGATGATGAAGTCGATGAGGCCAGTGGATCAAACGGGACCTGACGGGGGGGGGGGGGGCGGGGGGGGGGGGCTGGGGGGGGGGGTGCTTGTGTTTGTTTGTTCAGGTTTGTCGCCATTAAAACTGATGATAATAATAATAATAATAATAATAATAATAATAATAATAATAATAATAAATCTATAGCGTGAGCTTCCTGTGAAGCAGCCGTTAGCCGTTTGGTGGGAGTTTGGTGCGAACGTCTCATCTGGACTCAGATGATTTTATCGTGGACTCAGAGCTCAGCTGTCAGTCACATGCGTCTCAGGCACAGGTTCAGTCCTGCGTGGTGAGACACCACCTGTCAGTCAGACAGTGTGGGCGGTGCCCCGGCGTTTAACGAGGCTGAGCTGCTATAGGTTGTGTATTGGGTCACGGCGGCTGCTCTGTGAACTGTGAGGAGTAAACTTCAGCAGATGCTGAGATGATAGTTGTTGTTGTTTTTTTTTTTAAAAAAAACATTTTTTTAATGAAATGATTATGAGTTGGAGGAAAAACTCAACATCTGCTGCCTGATTTTTAAAACACATCTGCATTCAATGTTTTTAGCATTAGCTTAACAAATAGGCTCATGTCTGTCTCTCTCTCTGTCTCTGTCTCTGTCTCTGTCTCTGTCTGGGGGAGACACCAGCTTTATGGATTCAAACCCGTGGACGGTAGCGGCGTGTTGCTTTGATGGCGTCTCCTCCCGTTATCGATTCCTCCCTGCTGGACACCACTCAGCCGTGTTGTAAGTGAGTCATCAAACTCTTTGTGTTTCGCCTCTGTTTGTTGATCTCTGGTCATCCGGAGCGCCTGTGTGTGTGTGTGTGTGTGTGTGTGTGTGTTGTGTTACAGACGCCACAGGAGGTGTGTTTGTGTACAGTAAATCGAAGGTGGGTATTTGTGGCGGTTTAGCGTTGTGTCCTCATCCCTTATTGTGTAGGGAAGAGAGAAAATGGCCAGAGTTGCTGCAGCTGTGGCTGAGGTTTCCCATGATGCAACAGCTCGGTAGCCTGTTATCTTCTAAAAAAAAAATAGATCTAATCAATTATCAATACGATTATTTTCCTCACTTCAGAAACAGAACCCAGTGTCATTAGGTTTCACGTGAGAAATCTGTATAATGCCCCTTTAATCATGAAACCAGGCTTTAGATTTACATGTGATAATAAATGAAATAAACATCGAGCAGGATGTGAAGTGAAGTCATCTCCGGCCAAGCGGCAACAGTAAATATTCGATAAGTGAACGCGGCTGGGTGATAATGATCATCGGCGGTGTGTTTAACGCTCACTGATCCCGTGTTTTAAATCGTGCGAGGACTTAACCTTGGTGATATGTAGCTTATAACTCGCAGCTCTCTTGGCTCCTGGTGGCCATTGTCCCCAGTGCAGCAATTGCTTTGAATTAGAGGCCGAGCCGTGGCGGTTTCCTGCCAGCGAAGCAAAAGTCACGTTTACGTTCGAGGTAAAGAAGTGCAACGCCGAGGTCTTAAATTAAACCCATGTTTGTGTGTCTCCTGTGACAATGAGCTCATCATCCAGCATCAACATTACCCTGTCAGCCGGTACTCTGCAGTTAAAGGGACAGTTCACAGAAACTCTGCGGAGAACTGACTCCGATTCTGATTCTGATTCTGGGGAATGCAGTTTTCGGGAAATATTTTTTCCTGTAAATGCGATTTCCCTCATCTGGACATAAAATACGACGACGAAAGGCAGGTACACAACTCATTACCCATCGCGTGCTGAGAGCCATGAACGCACAAAAAGCTGCGACGACAGCGAGACTAAAGTCTGGAGGAGCAGAACTCACTTTATCTGTCATTATTTATTACGTCAAACTGTTTAAAAGGAGAAACTTTCACATATGTGCGGCTGCATGTGTGTGTGTGTGTGTGTGTGTGTGTGTGTGTGTGTGTGTGGGGAGAGGGGAAATGGCCTGGAAGACTCACACACAGTTCTCCCATCATGTCATTCTACGTAAACTCACAACTTTTAATGGCTTCTGCTCTGAAGCAGGAGGCGGCGGGGCGGCGGGGCGGCGGGGCGGCGTCCCGCGCCGCTCTGCTCTGGAGGATTAGCGCTATCGCGACTCCAAAAAGGCAATTTGTTCAAAAACATGTCTTTTCCAGGAAGGTGGAAACGCAGGCGTAAAAAAAAAAAGGAAAACGCGGAGGAGGCCTCTACGCCGCGGTGATAAATGACCTCATTACCAGACGTCAGCTGGGAGGAACGGCTACGTGGGATTAAGAGTGAAAATCGAAGATAGAGAGAAAGAGGGAAAAGACGTTGAATCAAAGGAAGTAATGGGTAAAGGATGCTGTCACAGCATGTCTTCTATCTCTTCATCCATCCATCTCTTCATCCCTCCATCTCTTCATCCATCAGTCCATCACGCTCTCTGATCCGCTCTAACGTCTCAGCCGTGACACCTCGACGCTCAGCGCTATCGTAAGTTGACACTCGCAGTCTGCCGCCGTCCTCCGTCCCCGTATGAGACGGAGGACGACACGCATGAGGAGCGTTTACCCGTCAATCAGCGCTGAGCGGCACCAGTCACATGCTATCACACCGCGCCGGCGGCGACTGCCACGTCAGACATATACAGCATGGAGGCTGCGCGGTGAGTGATGGAGACACGAGGGGAGAAACAGGAAACAGATCTGACCTGTGTGACGAGAACTCACCAACTCCACCCACTGGTTTTTAAATAAAGTTGATTTAATAATGGATTTGATTACATTTATTCACTGTGCAAATAAGAGATTCAGATTAATTAAACACAAGTTTGGGTCGACTGATCCAGCGTGCCATTGTCTCAGACACACACACACAAACAAAGACACACAAGGACACACACACACAAAGACACAGTTCTAATAAGAGCATTATGTTCGCGTCCCTCTGTCTATCAGTCAGACTCTTCTGTTTTCTGTTGTGTGCATGGCCTTGTGCAACCAGTACACACACACACACACACACACACACACGCACACACACACACACACGTGGCTACAAACACAAAGACACATGTGGGTGTTCAGGCAGCATCACAAAGACCTTGTCTTCCACTTGCAGGTCTAAGTGCACATGCTCTACTAATTAGTTTCCCATAATGCGCGATGCACAGTCACACACACACACACACACACACACACACACACACACACACACACACACCGCCCCCTCTATGTGCAATAATTCAGTAAGAACTTCCATATTGACGTGAGCCTTGAGCCCTGCGTGCATCTATACATGGAACAACTTCTGTAGATGGGTCTATTTGCATGGCAGAAATCAACACACGCACACGCACACGCACACGCACACGCACACGCACACGCACACAGAGTAAATGCTCATTGCGTCATGTCTCCTGTCCAACCTGCTGCATTTGCAGGATATACAGACGAGCAACAGCACAGAAATGCAAACTCTGACCTTCAGCCAATGAGAAACATGAAGCAACAAAAAGCTACAAAGGCAGAAACACCGATCCCCTCAGTCCATACTCAGATATATTATTCCAATATTTACCTCCTTATCAGCATTTAAAGTCAAACAATATATATTTGTGCTACTAAATAATCAAATTAGTTTCACAAAGACATCGTGTGACCTCATGAACAAGTAATACTGTTAAATATTAACAGCGGTTTGTATCCGGGCCCCTCCAGCGGGACGGCGCCATCCACTGTCACTGTGGACGCTCGACATTAAAAATAAAAGTCTCTCTCTCTCTCTCTCTCTCTCAACACCTGCTAGTCAATAAAAGCTTCATCCTTTGGTGTGAGCGGTTTTATAGCAGCATGTAAAGAGTTCTTCTCCAGAGGGAGGGGGGAGACGCCGAGGGACGGGAAATGACATCATCGTTTCACCTGATGCTAACTGATCTCAGTGTAGGAGCAGATGAACCACAACGTGAAACTCCTGACATATTAAAATAGCACTGATATTATGTTAAAAGTGTCAACGTGTCAACAGACAAATCGAATTCATACTTTTATTTCAAAATAAAAGCCTGAATACGACGTCCTCTTACATTTCGCTCTCATTTCCTTCCTGTCTCTCTGCGTTGTGTGGCGCACAGCTAAACCCTAATTAAATCGAGTAGCGCGTGATCTCGGTGTCTGTCTTGACCCCGGCAGTATATTGTGTTACTTGGACGTGTGTGCGGTGGAGAGCTGTAATTCCCCGGAGGCTGTGGCAGGATTGCAGGTTCACGAGGTTAGGCAGGTGATAAGGCAGCAGGGATAAAACAGCCTAGACATGCTCACTGGCTGCATCTCCCCTCAATCACACCCAAGATTGGTCATGGATGCCTGCAGCACCTAGGTCAACCACACACACACACACACACACACACACAGACACACACACAGAGGCTCTCAGAGGTGTGTGTATCTCTGTCACATCTCCAGTGGGACTGCAGCTCATCCAAGTGTCAGTCGACCTGCCAAGCAATCAGAGCTCAAAATGTCAGATGTCATCCACAGGCCCATCGCCAGAACACACACACACACACACACACACACACTCACACAGACACACAACCCTTAACCTTCCACGCTCCCCCAAGACGCACAACCTGAAAAAGCCAAAACCCAAACAGAGGACAGTGATTGTTCCTAATTTCCTTCCTGGTCAGATCAGAAGAGTTTGACAACAAAACCCCAGTGGAACCAAACTGAGGTGGAGAACGTCCACGTTCCTCGCGCTCAACGGCCTTTCGCTCAGTGGAGCAGTCGGCTTGGTATCAGTGGCAACGTCTAGTGGAAAACACGTTTTCACGCTCCACTTGATTACGTGCCAGATCTGAGATAAAAGCTTTAACGGGAGGCGTTTCTGGATCGCGTTACAGCAATCTATCATTCTCCGATGGCGGCGCGTTGCAGGAGAGAACCGCTCAGGCTTGTGTTACTGCCACGCAACAGAAAGCCACTTTACAAGGAGCGATAAATAGCAAACACAATAGATACACAAAGAGAGAGAGAGCGGTGGACAGCCGGCCTCTCTCACGTTTCCCCCGGCTCGTTTGAACGTCTAAGAGGGAACGTGGAATGTATTGGATCCATGAAATATCCGTTTCATTCGATGTGTTGCTCATATCAGGGTGGCGGCACGCGCTGTCTTATGGTGTGCGATCGAATGCATTGTGGTAAGCAGGAGTGTTGCATGTGTGCAACAATACCAAGGTCATAGATGTGGTAGTTGATGTGAGAGGACCCTCCTCGCCATTCCGTCTTTCCAGGATCGAGTCGAGTGCCAGTAATGGATGAATGTTTCCTACCTCATGAGGTCAAACTCAATATTGTCCTGGAATCGTCCCAGAACCTGAGTCCAACATTTCAATGCTACATTTTTTTTCCCATGTGCATTAACGACTTGTCTTGATTGGCCTCTCATTAATATAATTAGTGTCCCGTAATAAAAAGGAAGGTAAACTGGTAAAGTTCGTCTGCACCTTCCAAACCCATCAGAAACTAAAGTATTGATTTGATTTGTTAACGTCTGTCGTTGAAAAACAGATAGAGGTCCATTTCATTTCCAGCCGTCCACTCACACAGCAGCTCCAACTCCATAAGATTATGGCTAATTGCTATAATTGCTACATTATGTCTACTCGCTTGTTTCACACACACAAACCCGTTAAGAAGAGAAGTTAGTTCCTCACTGGGAGTGTGTGTCTGCGGCTCCTGTGCAATGAATAACAAGCTGAGTGCTGTTTCACACCGAGCCTGACATTTCCATTTGCACTGTGGCGTGAAGTGCTACCTCGCCTCGCCTCGCCTCGGCCCGTCCCACCTCGACACATCGCACGCTGTCGTTGCCGCTTTGTACCGCCATTCAGTCGCTGAGGTACACAGAGAGGAGAGGTCGTGACCTGTGACCCGTGAAAACGGCAAACGTGCCACACACTCGTCGCTTTTACTTTCACATGATCCAGTTCCTTCTTTGTTCACGTGTGTGTCGCAGGTTTGAACAATGAAAAATGCTATTTGTGAAAGAGAATAACACATTGTCGCTGTGCGTCACGTCGTGGCGCCGCGGCAGCGTATCAGGTACGTGTATGGCGCCGCCGATGAGCGACTACCTGTCTCTGAAAGTGGACAATTGTTGTTTTAGAGCTTTGTTTAATTTTATTTTTTTAGTAAAAACAGAGCGTGAACAGTTACGTCGGGGGCCGTAAAATAAAAACACAGAGTTTAAGGATGCTAAAAGGCCCCTAGGGGCCGATCCGAGCCGCTGCCACAGGATGATGGACGAGAAACAGCGCTGTTATTTTATTCACAGCCGGTTGTAACGATGGTGGCTTTCAGTTAATGAAAGTGTCACCTCTGCAGCACGAACACGCTTCCCCGTCCTCCCCTCAGCTGCTAGTTAGGTTTGTTCACGCTGGAAATAAATCAAATGAAAAGGGGCAACCGTGCATTTATTTTAAAGAAATTAAATCAAATCGAAGAAACGCGGGGCTCAAAAGATGTGTCAGCTGTGTAAAGAGTGGAAAAATAACTGCCTCTAATAAACAGGGTTAAAAAATGGCCTCAGCTGCCTGAATTAAAAAAAACAAAACAAAACAAAAACTTGCTGATAGGAAATCGGAGCCTGAATCATCTCAGTTATGTCCTGACAGAAAGGGTGACGCATCTCAAGGTTGGTGAGGAGTCATGTGACGACCCGAGACAAACCCGAAGACTTCGCCGTCACGGTGCCTGTTATGTTTCAGACTCTGAGGTCAGACTCCGAGCGGCGCCAGTGAAAGCGAGTGTCTGCGTTAATGAACGTTGCACTGTGACATGAGAAGAAGGAATCAAAGAGGTGAAGGATTCCGGCTCATCTGTGGGAGAGAACAGGGAAAATTAAATCCTTGTAGCATTAGGATCTTCATGCAACGCGAAACGAGAAAAAGGTCACAAAGGTCAAGGGTCACATCACGCTCGGTTTCTATTTGTTACTTTTATTTAATACTTGTATCTATAATAGCGCTCCGGCAGCAGGGCCATACAGTGGAAACCTGAAAACCCCGCGTCTCCTCGGCCGGAGCCAAACACCGTGATGGATGAGACAAACAGCAGCGAATTAAAAAAACCCTGCGCCACACGTCAGCACGGGGAAATAAATAAGACCGCAGATTGAAAACACTATATACAGTGTGTGTACATATATACACACACACACACACACATATATATAGACACACACATACAGAGGTGGTGCTCTTGCACCTTCCCCAAATTCATTTCAGGGGGAAATAGAACGTTCAGGACGATGCTTGCGCGGCAGAAAGGAAAAGTCCTCGCAGGGGGCGGGAAATGAAAATGAACGGAGCAATTTGGAGTCCACACACACACACACACACACAGACACACACACACACACACACAGACACACACACACACAGCGCCCTGTGATGTGGCCGTCACCTCCAAACTCAGGTTTATTTAGCACAGCAGTGTGAATTAGGAGCCGGCTGGGCCCCAGTGCTGTTCACTTATTCAGATGATGGCGCCATTCTGAACGTGGAAAGTGCAATGTGCAGATAAAGAATTATTATTTATTTTATTTTATTTTATTTTATTTTATTTTATTTTATTTTATTTTTGGATGAGGTGTTTTCCTTGACTTGTGACTCAGGGAGCTAACACAGTGTGTGTGTGTGTGTGTGTGTGTGTGTGTGTGCGTGTGTGCGTGTGTGCGTGTGTGCATGTGTGTGTGTTCATAAATGACAGAACTCGCCGTTGTGGGTTTATTGGTGTTTATTTGGAGCTTTGAGGAGGAGGACCACGGCTGCCATATTTAATCCGTAGTGGATTTACTGAGCTGATTGTCAGAACGTCACACAGTAAGAGAAGGCCGGGCTGAACCCGGCGCCGCCGCCAAAGACAAACAGCGAGACTCGAGTGAGAGCGAGTTAAAGGGATAAAGGGAGGGAGGATCAGATTCTAGGATCACAAACCCGGACATATGGTGTGGAGGCGCGAGAAAGACACTGAAGGAGGTGGGAAGCATGGAGTAAGGAGTGTTTACCCATCAGCCACTGGCCTCGCCGCGACCAGGAAGTGCCCTCCACAGGGTGGGACTTTGGAGAGAATAAATGCCGGCGTTACAAACAGCCCAAACCGGTATTAATCTCCCTGATAGCCTTCATGGCCGCCGTGCATTAGAGGAAATAGCGCGCTGAGCCACAGACACATTCAATCTTCCCTGTGCGCTCCCAGAATGCAGCCTGCAAAGCTGCCAGCGCCCGGCGCAATAAGGAATGATGGAGGAGCGGAGCCGGCGCCCGCGCGGCCCCATCCACCGCAGCGCTTTACATTTTAATCAGATCACACAATAAGGCAGGTGGAAATCCAGCGTGTGCAGGTGGAGGGGAAGCAATTAACGGTGACACCGTGGAAAAAAGGGGTGGGGGTGGGGGTGGGGGTGGGGGGGTGATGGAAGGGAGGAGGAGGAGGAGTGAAAAGTTGAGACGTCTCACTCGTTTGTCTTTTCATCAGCACAGGAAAACAAACAAATAGGAGGTTGAGATGAGATTTTAGGATTTTTAATCCTCAGGCCACACACACACACACACACACGCACACACACGCACACACTGAGAGGGAGTTTGATGGTATTGAAACTGTGGAAAGTCGTTAAAGCCGTCATTAAAGGATCAGTGCTCGTTTCTCGTTTTTCAAAGTGACCCTGTTTACTCTGTTCCAGGGACAAACTGTGACTCCGGTCTCAATGAGTTGGACTTGGACAGTTGTCGTCTCTAAAACCAAACACACACACACACACACACACACACAGGTGTGATCACTAAGTCACGCTGCGGAGGAAAACATCAATCTACTGTTTCCATCAGTCGCCGCCATTACACACGAGTCTGATAACGTCTGGGCGGAGCCTGTCGGAATAACTCTGCACTCTCAAGGTCTCTACACCAAAGTGTGATGAATGAAGAGAGCGACGGCTGATGCCTCCACCAGGCATCAGGGGGCGAGAGAGAGCGGCGACAGACGGGTCATAAACACAGGTTCAAAGGTTTCACTCTTCCTGTTTTCAGGTGTATTATTGATGCTGCATCTAACGTTGTCATGTTTTGTTTTGTTTTTTTACAGTAGATGTTAATAAAAACATGAATTCATGCGATAGGGTCGTTAATGTTATTGGCTTCAACTGCTGCGACGAATGCAAACATCTGCTGCGAAAAAAAGATTCACTTTACCACAACGACGACGACGACGACGACAAACACGACTCGGGTTCGTTCACTCGGCAAAGTGACACGTCAAGGACACGGGAAGAGAAGAGACGGATCAAACACGGGAGATGAGACAACACACTGTGTGTGCGTGTGTGTGCGTGTGTGTGTGTGTGTGTGTGTGTATAAAAGCACTTTCTGGCAGTGTTTAACTTAACATTTTTCACTTTCATTCGAGTTGAACAGGATCCAGGAAGTAGGGAGCGGGTGATGGAGGAAGCTCGGAAACCACTCGATGAGGAGCTGTTTTGTGCGTTGTGTTGTGTTGTGTGTTTTTTTTTGGCTTCAGCAGGAAAACAGTTCCTCACTATAAGTGCTGCGTCTCTGAGGCGCAGGAGAAACACATCGGCTGCCAGATCCTCTCTCCTCCAGCGGATCTCTTACCGCTCGTCGCACACAGCAGAGAGCAGAGACACACTCATCTACACAATGTCCATGTATGTACGCACACATACAACACAAACAACTCTCTGTACACTACAATCTCCAGCCAAACAAAAGTGGGAGTGGGGGGGGGGTCTGTCCTCGCCGCCACTAAGTCAGCTTCTTAGCACCGGGGTCAGCATCGAAGGGTTAACAGGAGAACCAGGAGTGGGTGGTGAGGGGGTCAGAGGTCAAAAGCTGAGGTGGAACCCTGGAAGTGGGAGCACTAATGGGACGAGTGTGGACTGAAACTCGGATCCCTCTCTCTCTCGGCTTCCTCCTCCAGCTGAGTAATATTCACTTAACGCACCTGGTTATGTAAGTCCCCGCTCCGTGCGCGTGGCTGTGGAGGTGTCCATGACCTTTTGTGCGCCGTCTCCCGGCATCTCTCCACACCCACATCTTCAACCCCCCAACCTGTGGAGCCCAAACCCCCCGACGAGCAGCCTGCACAGAGGCATCCAGAGCAGGCGGGAAGGTGGGACGCTGCTAAAGGTCACGTTTGCCTGCCTCCCTGCTGCGTTCACCCCCCCACACACACAGACACACCCCAC
>JAFBJQ010001719.1:241089-267413 GCA_016785345.1 Trinectes maculatus
AATCCTGCATCCCTGTGCTTTTATTATTATTACTGCGGTTTATTTATTTCTAGAATCAGGACACGCGCTGTGTCCTCGCGCTGCGTTTCTGCAGTCGTCCGTTCCTGCGTGGCGAGGTCTCGGGTCCCGGGCTGCAGGACGGCGCTCCAGCTTCCGACACATCTAAAGCCGAATTCTGAGCTCAATGACGCCGAGTAATTACGTCTCTCATCTGCTTTTCCCCCGCGTCCGTGAAGGCAGCACGAAGACGACCATCTGTCCCCAGCCAGCTGCTCGCTGTTGCACGGATCTGTGGTCAGATCCATTTCACTTTGGACGGATTTCGCCGGACGCGGCGTTGAGTTGTTTTCAAAGTCAACCATCAACACGCACTAACATATTGAGGTCATCTGGGCCACCACACCGAGCCTCCCTCTGCTGGGCACTTTGTAGTTGACATTCAGGCCCACAGATGGACGTGCCATGGATGCTGGCTCCGACGATGCTGTTACACGTCCAGCGATCTGTGGAGCAGGAGGCATGAGAAGAATCTCTCATCCTGCAGGCCGCTGCCTCACTCAGGCAATTAGAGCAACCTCCCGGCATGAGTCTCTCTCTGTGTGTGTGTGTGTGTGTGTCTGTGTGTGTGTGTGTGTGTGTGTGTGTCTTCTGTTGCACTGAGACAATGGCACGCTGGATCAGTCGACCCAAACTTGTGTTTAATTAATCTGAATCTCCTATTTGCATAATTGAATAATTGAACATTTCTGCCGCTGACACCTCGGCTCGTTGTTGTGCGAGACTCGCTCTGGTCATGGCGTCGACTCCAGTCTGAATGTGACCCGGCGACATCGCACCAACACGCCGTCCGCTCACGGACCTGCAAAAGTTTTGCGACTAAACGGTAAGTCACATAAACGCGCGGTCGTGTTTGATGTGAAACCTGATTGGACGACTGGCTACAGAGTGAATACTCACTGTCTCACACACACACACACACAAACACACACACATTTGCCGGCTTGTCAGATTTTCCTCATCTGGTTGATCAGGGCTACAGAAAGAATGTTCTTTCATGATGAGCAGAACAAGGAAGGAGACAGAAACAAGACAGCAGACATCTGCCCGATGTTCAGAGGAGACACAGGTTTTAACTCGCAGCTTGTCGAGACGCAGAGACGTGATAAAAAAAAAGCTAAAAGCGAGATTCTCGCTGAACTGAGAATTTCACTTAAAGCACGTGTCATCACTAAATACCCCCCCCACACACACACACACACACACACACACCTCCACCCGTTATGGAATCCAGCACCTGGCGCTGGTGTGCACATCAAAGCGCCGACGAACAAAGGCGTGGAGGAGATGTGAGGAATATCGTGGTGCTAATAGATTCCCTGTGCGTTTAGCAGAAATGACAAGCGATCGCGTTTTATTCTGACGTGAACAGGAAACAGTCGACAGAGTCAGAGTCAGAGTGAGAGTCAGATTCAGATTCAGATTCAGATTCAGATTCAGATTCAGATTCAGATTCAGAGTGAGATTCAGAGTCAGAGTCAGAGTCAGAGTCAGATTCAGATTCAGATTCAGAGTCAGAGTGAGAGTCAGAGTCAGAGTCAGAGTCAGAGTCAGAGTCAGAGTCAGAGTCAGAGTCAGAGTCAGAGTCAGAGTCAGAGTCAGGCCTGTTCTCACCTCTCACCTCCAGAGTCACTGCAGCTCATCGCTGCCGCAGAGTAAATATTTAATGAACGCACGTCTCTTTAATGACTGTGGTGCCTGCGATCCGTGGCGCACGGCCCTGCATGTCTCGCCACCGTTAATTAAAATTTCTCTTTGGAGGTCAATTAAATTTCCTTTAACTATTCATTAGCCAGAATTCAGGGCAACACAAAAAGAAATCTATTAAGAGGAGTTCATCCTCCCCTGTGAAGCTTTTCTGTGTGTGTGTGTGAGTGTGTTGTCGTATCACAACGTGGTGCTGAACCCTCTCTCTCCCCCTCTCTCTCTCCCTCCCCCTCTCTCTCCCTCTCTCTCTCTCTCTCTCTCGGAGCGGGGATGAATCAGCGGTGACAAGGTGAGGCCAGCGTCATGTTCAGCAGCTGACAGCTCAGGTGCTCAGAGAGATGGAGACACAACACGTTGTTACATTTAGGCCGTCGCTCGGATAATAAAGCGAGAGAGGGAGAAAAGTTTCCTCTGGGACAAATGACAGTTGGATTTGCTTTGTGTGGTCGTTGACGTGAGGGGCGGGGTGTGTAGGGGGCGCTGTGGCGTCTTACTGACGCAAAGACAAAGATAGTGATAATTACATCTCAGTTCTTATTGTTTACAGGAGCTGGAGGGAAGAGGGGAGCGGAGCAGAGATTATGATGCTAATGATGCTGTCGCACAACTCAATACAACTGTTTCTAAAGGACGACCGACAATACACACATGAAAATATGAAAATATGAAAATATGATATTCAGTATAAACACATCCACACATCCACGTCAGCAGGCAGATCAGTGTGTGGTCTTTAGAATGAAGTCCATGTTCAGCGTGTTGAGAAGGAATGAATGTGTCTGGTGTGTGTGTCTGGTGTGTGTTTGGTGTGTGTGTCTGGTGTGTGTGTCTGGTGTGTGTCTGGAGAGACACAGAGTTTCAAGGTGGAACGTGTCTCTCTCTCTCTCTCTCTCTCTCTCTCTCTCTCTCTCTCTCTCTCTCTCTCTGGTCTTTTCATCACCATTCATCCTTCAGAGCAATAAAACCATTGTGTCCCTGTGAGTGATGTCCTTGTTGCGGGGGACGTCGCAGGGCGGCTGTTGGTAAAGTGGCGTCCTTGAGGCAGCGGCGGGGGAGCTCTTCCAAAATCCCAAGGTTTTTTTTTTATATGTATCAGAAATGACACCACGGAGAAAAAGTATGAGTGACTATTCAAACCGCAGGTCTCCCAACCAGCTCGACTGCACTCACACATCTATGACTCGTTTTCTGACTCCCCCTGTGGCCAGAGTCAAAGCACTGATCAGAGCGGAACATGAGCTTATTTTAACATCTCCATGACGACATGAGGAGCAGCTGGGTCATCGTACAGTACATCGACTTTCTCCTGCTATATGCTGCTAGCGCTGCGCTCACGGCTCACATGTAAACACAAACCAATCAGAACATCAGCCCCACTATGCAACTGTACATGTTTGAACGCAGCCCATCTGTGAGGGCTCCCCAATTAGCTGCTGTCACATGGCGCACGATGCACAACTACACACATTCCTATAACAACAAACATCACACTGGACAAATCCACCACGAGGCTGCAGGGTCTCAGCTGTAAAGGGACAAACCCACATGGCTCCTGAAACCGTTGTGCATCAGCGAACGCGTGAACCGACCCGCACTTCATCTCCAGCAGGACGTTCGTTAGACAAATCGCTTCTCGTTGTCTCTGCACACAATCGCCAGTCAGAGGCATCGATCAGGGAGACGCACCTCATCAAGTAACAACAGCCGAACAGCACAACAGTGACAGGAAGCAGAGCAGGAGGCGCAGCGTCTCACAAACGCAACGGGCAACGAGAGAGAAAAGACCTGACAACGCCTGGACTCCATCAGGCCGACAGCGGAGACAAGTGTGCGTTGGCATCTGTGTGTGTCCTTACCTTGCGTCCACCTGTGTTCAGCTTGATGGGCGTGAGGAAGGGGTCAAAGATCATGTGGCTGGTCTCGATGTTGACCGGCGACTGCCTCTTCCCCACGGAGCACATGTTCCACGCCGAGTTGACCAGGCCCCAGAAGGACGGCACTGCAACACAGCAGAGACAGAGAGGGACGATCAAATGATGTGTGTGTGTGTGTGTGTGTGTGTAACAAAAGGAGAAACATCTCAGGTCAATCAGTACACGCGTGACATCACAACAACGTGCCCAATCACAACCAGTCAAATGTTTATTTACTCTCGGAAATAAATGTTCCTGAATTAAGAGGATAAATAACAACATGTCCCCCAAACTTCTGCTCCAGGGGAAAATATTTCATACTTTAGTGGTGACAAGTTTAAAAAAACTCATTATGCTCAGCCGGGTTTATTCAGGGCAACACAATTCATCTTCTATGACTGAAAACAGCGAGGAGAAGAGGAGAGGAGGAGAGGAGGAGAGGAGGAGAGGAGGAGAAGAGGAGAAGAGGAGAAGAGGAGAGGAGGAGAAGAGGAGGAGAAGAGGAGAGGAGGAGAAGAGGAGAAGAGGAGAGGAGGAGAGGAGGAGAGGAGAAGTCACTCGTGTTCTCACTTCGACCTGTTTAAAAACCAGGTGAATAAAAATCACTGTCACTGCCACAGGAACCGTTTGGAACCGCGAGTCGTTCTCATCGTTTCCGACACTTGGCGCCTCCTGGTCTCGCGCTGCAGCAGGAGGCGGCGGGATGAGACTCAACGAGGCTTAGCCGGCGAAACTAATCTGCAGTGACTCTGGGCGACGGAGTGAAGGCCTGGTTCTGAATGGAGGAATGGAGAAATGGACTCAGCCTATAATTAGGTAACGCGTGTACTATAGGAGCGCGAGGACATGGTGCCACAGAGGGAGAGATATCAGCGCTGTGGGAGTGATGGCCATCTCAGCCAGGCGTTTTCTTACGTAACACTTGGCCACAGGGACCAAGAATTCAATTCCAGCTCAGGAAGAGGAAGCAGAGTCTTATCGCTGAGGCGGCTCTGTGCCACGAGACGCGGCGGCCTTACGCAGCGCTGCCTCACAGCAGAGGTCATGTGGAGACGTGATGAACCGCGTGGAGAACCAGAGGGGCGCAGACGCAGCTCAGCAGGAACCCAAAGCTCGACGCGTCGACACGTCCAGCGTGAGTTAACGAAACAGGCCGAGGCCGGAAGACGCTCGGACGGAAACGGCGGAGTCAAGCGGAGCAGGTGGCAGAGAAGTCCTCACACGTCCTACTGAGAACATGTGCTCGACGAGTGTTCTTATCAGTGTCACACAACAGACACACACGGCTTCATCGCTTATCTTATAGCCTCTTGTTTTGGCTGACTCGTCGTATTTCAGAACATATGGTTTCATCTGGGCCGCGGGTGTGAGACACAGTGGGACCGGGGCCGCTGGACTCGTCTGGAGACGCCGTCTGCGTCATTCCACCACCGACACCGTGTTTAAACCCATAAACTCGTAAGCCCGCTGCAGCTGCTCGCGTTTTAAAGCGGCTTTGTTACAAACATCCCGACTTAATCCTGCGCTGAGCAACAGATGAGAGCCAGATCTGCTCCAGACCCAGTGTCGCTGACCACTGAGTCATTCTGGTCCGTCAATACTTTATCACGGATAACAACGTCTGCTGAGGAAATACACACCAAGCTGCTGCCGCGGCACAATTTATCCAAACCACAGGGAAAAAAACATCCAGAATATTACATATATGTGTGTGGGAATTAGAAACTGAGTCAGGAGAGAGAGAGAGAGAGAGAGAGAGACGTTCCGATGCAAAATCCTTCATGGAAATGACAGGAAATCCATGCGCAGAATGGGAATTGGAGTGCGGGCGAATCAATCCTTTAAGCCGGAGCCCCTTGTCGTAAATGTACACATAATTATTAGCCCTTGATAGATTCCTGAATGCAACTCCAGCGGCAGGGGACATCACTCAGCGCTGACACGGGCACAAGCAGCTCTGTCAATAATCTACAGCCCCTCCTATAGCTCGGAGACGCCTATATTTCACTTAGCCCCGCTCGCACGCGTTCGAGCCACTTTCACTTCTTATTGGCAGGCAGTAAAAGTGGACAGAGATATATGGCGTGGCCTTTCGCAGACGGCGGGCAGAGTGGATGTATATTGTGGACGTGAAAAGGGCAACTGGATGTGGGAGGCTTCTGTTTCCTGGCTGCTCCTCAACCCGCTTTCATCATCGCGCCGCTTTTGGGATTCGCTGAGTGGAAATGTGGTTTAAAGAAAACAAAGCAAAGATTCCAGTCTTTCCAGCTCCCAATCTCTCTGTCATCTAAACCAGTGTCATCATCTCCTCATCTCCACATCACTGTCCCCTCTGGTCCAGACGTCCACTCGTCTACAGACAAATGTACAAAAGGTTTCAAAACCTTTAATATATCTAACACTGATGTTTTAACTCCTATAACCAAACGAGTTCATTTGCAGAATCTAATCTTTGATGAGCTGAAATGGTGGAAAGTGTTTTAATCCATAAACAAATTAGAGAAAAAACTTTTATTTAAGAAACTATTCCAAGGTTTAAGGTTTCCTCATGTGCATCGGACCCAAAACCGGTTTCATGTTACTATATTCCACCGCATCAGCAAAACTAACCGGCACCAGCAGTATTTCACAACAGTTCTGACATATAAGGAAGTATAGTGGAGCTGAACAGGAGCCAACACACGGCGGCGGAAATCTGACAGTTAGATAGAATGTGACATTTTCAGAATGTAAAGACATAAAAAGTCATTTCTGCTCCTCTGAAGCTTCAAGCAGAAAATTAACACAACTCAACCTGAAGTAGCGGCGCCGAGTGTTTTATGTCTGAACGTTTTTATCAAAATGTCGCGACTCGTCTTCAGTGACGAGCCGCTGTCCAGACGACAGGATGGAACAGTCCTGGACCCGGCCCTGGACCCGGCCCTGGACCCGGCCCTGAACCCGGCCCGGCCGTGAGCCCCGCCCTCGCTGTGGCTGTGTGAGGCCGTGTTTGCAGACTAATTATGCGGTGGCGGCGGCGGCGAGCTCGCCGGTGCACACGGGGTCGTCCCTGTGGGCTTATTAGAGCTCAGGGTTGTGGCGAAGGTTGGATCAGAGGTCTGAGGAGACGCTGGCGGGACAATTACGCCGCACATTAATTACTTCCGCAGCCGAGTCTCTCAGATACTGGTGTAGTCATAAATGGAGGGAGCGTGGAGAGACAGGGTTTCTCATTATAGAGAGCAGCCAACATCACAGTGCATGATATGGACCAGTGCTGATGCACCCGCAGGGCTGAAGAACCATCTCTACAGGAGGCCCAATGTAAAGGCAGGCCACGCCTAATGAGATGCAAACACACACACACACACGCACACACACACACACACACAGACACACAGACAGAGGGAGCAGTGTTGACGGCTGCAGAGGTTTTCATTTCATTTAACAGGCGCAGGCTCAGAGATGGAGCCTTAATGAAATGTCTTTTTTCTGTCAACTGGATATGGATGAAAAGTTCGAGTATTACTCTTTGGGAAACAGGGGGGATTTGGAGAAATGCACTCACACATGCACAAACACAGCCTCTCTCTCTCTCTCTCTCTCTCTCTCTCTCTCTCTGATGCATCCTCTACATCAATTTCTTGGACGAGCATCAGGAGAAGTATAAAAAGTGCCTTCCCTTTGTAACTGCTGATGCAAAGCGGGGTTGCAGATTTGCCTGCGATGGGAGACAGGAAGTGAGAGGGAGTGCTGGAGGAGACTGAACAGCATGGGGATAAATGCTTACTTAAGCAGCTATGGAAAACAACATCTTAATGATAATGAATGTCTAAGCGCAGCATTAAAGGACCTGTCATATTCTGCTCGCTCTCAATTTGAAACACTGCTCCGGCGCTGCAGGTTCCATCTTGTTTACCCACCAGGGGGGCGTTTCAACACACATTATGTTATGTCTGTGTGTGTGTGTGTGTGTGTGTGTGTGTGTGTGTGTGTGTGTGTGTGTGAAAAGGAGGAGATATGCTTTATATAAAAGCTCTGGACAGAGACCAGGTGCAGAACATTTATGTACATTAAAAAAAAAACACAGTCTTTGTTTTCGTGGCCGAGGGAACATGGAGGGAAAAAAGAGTGTGGGGGCTGTTGTATAACACACACACACACACACAGACACACACACATCTACATGCAGCGTGTGGCTTCTGTGAAAGGTGTTTACAAAGTATAAGAACTATACATAACTCAGGCTGTGTGAATAGAAAAGCAGGGCAGACACACACTCGGGGGCTGTAATGATATTCAGATCAACGCAACCCAGGAATACAGACGAGGAAACACAAACCGCAAACAGACTGCGCACTTATCGCACTGTTTTCCTTATCAATTTAAAAGATCTCAGTCGCAGACCAACACAGCACACAGAGCTTTTAGTTACTGCAACATCACCAGAGGAGGAGGAGGAGTCAGGCACTGGCTTCCACTGCAGCTGCTTTACATCCATGCATTAATGTGCTGCATCCATTAAGTTTGTAATAATAATAATTATGTTCATTAGATGAGCCTACAGGCACGAGCAGCGCCTCTTTAATTACTGGTTAACAGTCAGACGGAGAAACAACAGTCGCATGACGACGGTGCAGCAGCAGCAGCAGCGAGAGGAGATCAGGACCCTGGACAGCTCCACCTGAGCTGTCCCGGGCCCTGGTTGGACAAAGCTGTTCCTGGTTAGAGGAAGTTCAGGACCCTGGACAGCTCCACCTGAGCTGTCCCGGGCCCTGGTTGGACAAAGCTGTTCTTGGTTGGAGGGAGATCAGGAGGAGCTGTCCAGGGTCCTGGTTGGAAGGAGTTCTTCCTTGTTGGAGGGAGTTTTCAGACTCATTACTGAAAACAGCAGAGCAAAGTAAGAAATACTTCAGGTTAACAAACGAGTCTCAGGATCCTGCTAAATAAAAGTACACATTCAGCAAAGTATCACAAGTAATGTATGTGCGTGCTATACACAGACGCCGTTAAATTGTTAATAGTAGCGTATGAATGTGTACGCAGCGATTTTTTACTGTTGTGGCTGGTGGAGAAAGTTGGAAAAAATGTTTAGGGTTTAATTACTTTACATACACTCAGCTAGTTTAGGTTCCGTGTGGTTTCCAGCAGAGGGGTGGGGCCCTTCCACGGGGTCACAGAGGTCACGAGACGATGAATAGACAAAGAGAGACGAAAAGTTCTTTACTGACTTTTCTCAAACCTTTGCTGTTTTCTCTACTTGGGCCTACAGACATCTCTTTTCCTGACCTCTGACCTCTGACCTGTGACTGGATAAGCACGTATAGTTTCCTGACTTTGAGCTCTGGTATCTGTCAAGTTTTATCAATTTCCTGAAAACAGCACGCACAGAGAGGGTCGGTGCTGCGTTCAGGGGACACGCTATCTCGTCGTGGGAAGACTTTTATCACCTGGCCCGCAGTCGTCTCGTTACCACACTTCATCAATAGCCTCTTTTAATCAGCTCTAGCATTAGCGCTAATGGGGCTAACAGTGGTGCTGCTGACGATTAGCTGAAGGAACCATAAATCACCAGGCGGCTGTTAGAGTGTCGCTGGTACTCGAACATCTCTCAAGTCAGATGAAGCGAAGACGATCACTGACCATGTTACTCCACCGTGCTGCCTTCAGGTCAAATCCAGGAGACGATTAAAAACAATGTGGTTGAAAATGGGAGTCGAAGGTGTACGTATTAAACCTGCCTCCTCCCGCCTCTGAAGCTAACGAGGTATCTGCTCGTTATGTACTGATAACCAGGTGACATCAGACTATGAGCCAGCGTTAGCAGGATCGGCTTCTTCTTATTGGCCACAGTGACAAAACATAAACACTGCACAGTGTCTCTGTTCGCTAACTGTTCGCTCTCTGTGTAACAGACACTGCAGTGAGCAGTAAACTGACATTTTGGAAACTAATTATAATCAAAAGAGACACTTCTCGCCACTCAGCACTCGACTCTGCACCACCTCATCAACACTACCAACCAATTATATCAGGATAGAGACAGAGACACAACTGCACCTTCACCAGACATCACAACCACTGTACTTGTATCAATAAGCAATAAAACAATCAATAAAAACCTTAAAATACTGATTGTAATAAGGTTTCATGTGTCGAACAATAATAATAATAATCATAATAATAATAATAATAATCATAATAATAATAATAATAATAATAATAATAATAATAATAGTAATAATATTAGCAGGCGGACACAGGTCCGGTGTTTCTCGTTCACGTGTGTGGTGATGTGTCGAGTGTCAGGGGGAAATGATCGGTGACAGTCGGTCTTGTCTGAGCTTGTCCCGTGATGCCGGGTTAATCCTGCCGGCCAAGCGCGGCGTGAAGGCCTCATTAGCACTGCCCGGTCACGAGAACAATAAACACGCCAGTCAAGCTAACTCCTCCTGTCAGGTTGTTAATGGGCCGGGATATACAAGCTGGCGGCCAGCGGAGGCGCTGGCACTGAGGGGCGGAATAACAAACACAATGTCTCCTGAGGTGGGGGAGGACGATGTGGAGCAGGTCTCCAGGAGGAGAAGGAGAAGACAGGTACTGGGACTGGACAGCAGATGCTGGCAAACACACACCACCATCTATAAAACAGAGCGTCTGTTGGACATGATGAATCAGGGACAGTGGAGGACAGGATCGTCCGTGATGTTTCTCTAAGTCACAAATACAAAAATCTTTTAGTCAAACAGCTGCAGAGAGAATTTAATCCAGACCCTTCTCATCTCCAGTCTTGGATTCTGGGGTTTGGAGAGTTTTAAAAAAAGGTATCGATTCCTCCATCATTCCGACGGCAGCAGACAATCTGACATCCATTTCACCCAGACAAGTGTTTTTCTTGCTCAAGGCCGACACAGCAAAACGGTCAAAAACAGATACCACTTGTGCCACAATTCGCCAAAGCTGGACTGGACGCCGCCGAGAGTGAGTCCACTGATTGTCACGATGACATGACATTCGCCGCTGATGAGCGACCGCGACAGAATCCAGTTGTCTGGGTCCTATTTCATCATTTCAGCTGCACTCACACAAGCAACTTTCCTCCATTAGTGAGCTGAGAGCTCTCGGGTTCTGTCAGAGACTGAAAGGACTTGTCAAGGATGAACCCTGTCTCATGTCCCGTGTCCACGATGAGACAGACTCCAGCTCCTGGTGACTGCAGCGGGGCATGAATGTGAGAACGGTGATGGAGTAATACACCAAGCAGCAGAAAGTAAAACATTCACAGCAATGTGACACCATTCCGTTTACATTTCCTCCAAAGACGCACAAAACCAGGAACGTCATTCACAAAAAATGGACAGAGACGCATCAATGCGACAGCGTCAACACAAAATCAGTCAGCCATCTCTCACGCGTCCTTATCTGAATCCTCAAACAGGTAGACAGCCTTATCTGCACACAGACACACAGCCAACCAGGCTGTCAATCATCCCCGTGTTAATTAGTGGCAGCTCATCATCTGACGAGCAGACTCCCTGCATCTCGCAAGCAAACCCACCTCAACCCTCTGGAGCTTCACACCACCAGCTCCGCTCTCATAAAGCCAGGTAACCTGGACCCCTGCATTAATACTCACCTGGAGGCCTCTGACGGCGGCCGCATTCAAACAGCTGGACGACTCGTGGGGGAAAGTAAACAAAACCTTTTTTAAAAGAGGAATAGAAACGACCTCAACACATGAATGGACCTGGGATGGCACGGGGCGGGGCGGCAGGGGGCGGGGCGGGGCGGCACGGGGTGGGGTGGGGCGGGGCGATTTACTGTGCTTTTATTGTGGGCCAGGTGACAACATGTCTGAGCAGATACTGTGTGTAGCATGTTTCAGGATACGGTGAAAACAATATATCAACACTCTGAATCTCCGTCAGTCGACATCTTTCACTCACACGTCGAATAATAATAATAATAATAATAATAATAATAATAATAATAATAATAATAATAATAATAATAATAGAGAAAATGTGGAGCCTTTTACGAGCTAATGAATCAATACCCACGTTTTTTTTTTCTTCAGATTCCCCAAAAGAAAGAAAGAAAAAAAAAAAAAGAACTTTGCACCAGAGACGAGAGAATTACCAGCACTAATCTCTGGGCTCAGTGCCTGATAAGGTCCAGTAATAGAAATCACTGTGTCTCCTTTCATGTCCTGGAAAAAGGGCGACTTCAATGGCAGCAGACAATCAGCCTCCATATGCTGCTTCTTCTTCTTCTTATTCTTCTTCTTCTTCTTCTTCTTCTTCTTCTGCGGCTCATTTCAGAGGAGGAGGATGAATAGCCGCTCTTCTCCGACTCTGCGTGCAGCTGTGTGGGTTGTTTTAAACATAATGGCGACCGAGTGACAGCATCAACACACACACACACACACACTGTCCCTGCTAATGAAGTGGCGGGGTGTATCACAGCTGAACGCTCGGGCTCCTTCGCTGCAGAAAGAACCTGATGACATGAAAGTCTCACACATCCACTTACAGGACGCTGGATGAGTGCGACCTACAGCTGATAATAACGCCATTTGTTCTCGGCCTCTGCAAGGTTCTCCCCGCGAGGGAGGGGTCAGGGGTCAGACGCGGCTTTCGGCAGCGCAGCCTTGAGACTGAAAAGGACACTGCGGCGACAACAGGGACTCGTTAAAACAGACTTTCCAGCCGGAGTCTGTGCAGAGTCTCATACGAGGTTTTATTGTTCGTTTCACTTTGTGTTCAACATGAAAGTGAGCAGAGAGAAGTGCACTTCTCCTTTCTCCTTTCCTGTTTGGATCCACGCGTGAATTGCATCGTTAAGCATTTTCTAAAAGTTTGTTTTATACATTTCTACAAACCTCTGACCAATTAAACCAAGTTTTTTTTTCTTTAACAGGTCGTTGCCATTAATGAAGCTCTGAGACTTCACGGAGTGCGACGTTGTCTTGTTTTTACAGTCCTCCAATTTGAACTTGTTGTGACCATAAACAGCCTGAGAGCAAAACACCTTCCTCGCCTTTCTCCATCTCCCTCTGGCATCAATAGATGAGCAGCTAATCAATGGCTGCTGCAGTGTTTTCGCCGGCCCGGCTCTCACCGTGCATTTGTGTTTCATCTCTGGATGAGACATTTTGTTGGTAATGTCTCCAGACAGGCTTTCAGAGCCCTGAGTACACTAATGTACGTTCCCATTATTCAGAGGCACCTCAGGAAGAGCGGTGCCTGGAGACGGGAGAGTGTGTTGCATCCTGTCACGCCGCGCCGGACGCCGCCTCAGAAGACAGCGTGGGAGCGGAGGTGGGCGGACCGCTCATTAATCTGGCCGCCGGAGTCGACTCATATAAGACTGATTGTTATTAGTTTCCACTTTCAAATACTAAAGAGGCCAAAAGTAAGCAGACAGAGGCAGGGTAAACGTTGATGCTGACATTTATACCTGCGCCACCTGTTTCCCTCACTCCTCCTCATCGTTCCTCTGAATCGCCACTGAGATTCAATAAGCGCTGATGTCAGCAGTCGCCTGCGCGGCCGCTCCGCACAGTCTCTTTTACATTATCATACAAATAGCTCCTTCTGCGTCCGTGAATGGCGTCCACGGAGCAGCGGAGTGGAGATAAACTGACAATGAAGTCAAAGGCCTCCATAGATCTTCTTCTTCTTCTTTCACCTTTTTTTTATATTTCTGATCTCGCAGTTTGAAGGTCGCTGTAGCGGCGGGGGTCACGTGCTCAGCTCTGGATGTGAATGGGATGTGGGAATATGCACGTATACACAACATCACACACACAGAGACACACACAGACACTGTCTCCCTGGTAGAAGCAGGTGGAGGATCACACTGCTCCGGTCTGGGAGAGTGCGAATAAGAAGCAGCTCGGCTCCACAGATTATTGAGAGAGGAGCTGATGTTCCGCAGCAGGAACCTGCTGCCAGCAGCAGGTTCCTGCTGCCAACAGCAGCCGGCGCTGTGACGGGGCCTGAGGTCAACGCAGGTATCCACACTGGCTTTTATCCCAATTTGTGTAAAACCACAGACTGGGATAAAGAGACGGAAAGACGTTTGTTTTGAAGTGAAGTTAAATGAATTCAGTAAAGAAAAAAAAAAAAAGAAAAAACAAAACCAGGAGGACCTGGTCACTGTGGATGAACGTCGTGTCCCAGAGCTCGTGTCCCACCTCCTTCTCTTTACGTTCAAACAAACGCGTTCCCTCTGACGCTGATTTAACATGCACCGCAACGCTCCGCTGTGTAAATGTCAGGCTGAGGGTGGATGCTCCATGTTGGCACATACTTAAAGGAAATGAGGCCCACAGGCTGTGTGTGTGTGTGTGTGCGTGTGTGTGCGTGTGTGTGTGTGTGAGAGAGAGAGAATAGTTTTAATTACTGTGAGCAGATTATCTGCAGTGTCATGTGTTGACACGGCTGCAGACAGACTCCTCACTGAAACACTGACTCTCCGATTCAACACGTGCAACTCAACTCAGCAGAATATAAAACACAGATGTGATGTGCACATCTGTGTGTGTGCGTGCGTGTGTGTGCGTGCGTGTCACTCAGCTCCACACTCCAACTGCACCACACACTCGCCTACGATGTTACTATGATCGTGAGCGAGCGAAGATGACAACAGGGCGTGAAGAAGAAAGTGATGAGTTCACGCCCCACTTTATTCAGCTGCTCAACATGTTCCAACATGATGGTCTGTTACGGCTCCGCCACCGGAAACACAACAAATCAGCAACAAATCCATGACGACAACAGTCAAACGATAAAAACATGGCCACGCGGATACGAATAAGGTGGAGTCCACGGTTAACACTGACCCTGTGAACACAGACCACAGAGTGGTCATGGCGTATGATGTCATATTCACCCGGTACTTGGTGTTCAAGTGGTTACGTCGTGAGAAGACTGTTGCTAGGCAACAGCAACATGGACGCTAATTATAACCAGAGAGGAGGTCACAGAGACAGGCTTCAGCCAGCCTCTACCCAGTTAGCAGTACATATACTGTATACTGTGTGTGTGTGTGTGTGTGTGTGTGTGTGTGTGTGTGTGTGTGTATAAAATATTAGAAAATAAACATCAACATTTTGCTCAGATGTGATAAAAAAAATACAAAAAATGTCAACAGCTAAATATGACAAGATGTTAAGATGCTGTTTATTTAATGTAGGGAAAATTAAGCCCCCCCCCACACACACACAAACACACACACACACAGATCAGCACGAACATGCTGTTTACTGACGTCACACTACATTATTTATTTACAGACCTCGTATTTATTTATTATGTTTTTCCCGGTTTCCCCTCTAAGACGTGTGCGCTTGTCAACACGCAACGGCTGCGTTTTGTGCAGTCAGATGGGGAATCATTGCTGTAGCCGGCAGCAATGCCTCGTTGCACAACTATAAAAACGCAACAGTGTGGCACAATCACGCCGGATGGTGTAAATCACGCGTGTTTGGCACAGTCGGGATGATGCAGCTTTTCAGTGGAGAGGATGCTGTGAGTTTTATTTCGTCGTGTGATTTATTTTTTTTTTGTCTTTTTGTTGTGTTTTGTTCTTTGTGGCAAATGGCGGATCAGTGTAAGAAAGCAAAGGCCTTCGCTCCTTCTTAATCCAAGATAATCCCTCGTACTGTTCAACCACACCTCCCACATCATCTCACATGACAGAATTAAATCCAGCATAGGCTCGTTTTCACTTTACACATGTGTCCACAACAAAACACAGGTTTTTGATTGATAGATAATAAACAGGATCTCCTCGTTAGTGTGGCATTAAACCAGCCGCCTGTGCTCAGACACACTGAGTGTAAACATCTCAGTGTGGAAGAGGAAAGGTGAATGAATCACCTGATTGGTGGCTGTTTGCTCTCCGACAGTAGATCGGTGTTATTTGTTGCTCTTACAGTCGATCTTTATCGACGTGTGAGACTCATGGTCTCGGCAGGTTTCTGTGGCTCCAGCTGATATAAGAACTTCTGTGAGATGGCAAATCAATAATGATGAGGAGCACGCGAGGACGCGTCCTGGTCCACATGAGGACGCGTCCTGATCCACATGAGGACGCGTCCTGATCCACATGAGGTCGTGGAGAAACGCTCCGGCTCCTGCTTTTCGGCTTGTTGACATAAAAAGAGGAATATTTAGATGCGGCCTGTGGAGAGGACTCGCTGTGGGCCGGAGTCCAGCTCCGAGCGCAAGATTTCCCATGATGCTTCAGTTAATGGAGCACTTCTCATGGAGCACCGGGGCTCTCCAAGGACCCCAAGATCTACTGGTCTTTCATCAGCCTCTGGGCGTCTCTGCCACTGCCGGAGAAATAATTAGTGAGCAGCTGAAAGGCAGAGCCATATTTCTCTTGTCTGCACCCCCCCCCCCCCCCCCCCCCCCCCCCCCCCCCCCGCCCCCCCCCCTCCTCTCCAGTGCCCCCCCCCCCCTCCTGAGGCCTGATTGCCAAATCATTTGAAGTATGATATGAATGAGGCAGGAGGAGCTGGAGCTTATGCATGAATAGCAAATACGGGACATAAGTTTGATGCCTGTTCTGTTTTGGTTTTTTTGTCTTCTCACTCTTCAGCTCCCTCAGACGTGAAGATGAAGATGAAGATGAAGATGAAGATGAAGATGAAGATGAAGATGAAGATCTGAAGATCTGATCATACACGTTGGAATGAGTAAAAATCAGACTTAGCCTCTGTTGATCTGCGGCTGACCTTTGATCTTTACACTGTGATAGGTAGTTTATTGGAAGGTGTTTGATCAGTCGCATCATCTCCACCCTGCTTTTCTTCTCCGGCGATGATGCATCGCTCTCTCCCTCACTCTTGCTGTTTCCCTCTCATACTCTCTCTCTCCATCATCACCTGTTTTCCTCCTTCGCTCTGCCGGCAGACCTGCCACTCCATGAAATCCTGCAGCAATTACAAAATGGACGCCCTGCTGAGAGCAGCCACCACTTCTGGCATGAGTGGGAGTCGAGAGAGAGAGAGAGAGAGAGAGGGAGAGAGGGGGGGAGAGGGCGAGAAGTCACCATGTGTCGTCCCAGTCGAACACTTTTGCTTTTATTTGGTGTGAAGGAAGAACGAGGCCAAAGTTTCCAGTGTTTTCCAGAGCACTACAGAGGCTGTCAGCAGAACAACAGCACCAAGAGTCACTGGGTTAAGCACTGTCACAGTTATAATGTTAATCAAAATAATAATCATAATAAACATAATTATAATAATCATAATAATAATGATGAATAAAAGGTGGAAACATCAGTTTTCTGACTGTACGTCGACAACCTGACACCTGACTGGAGAAAACATCTGCACGTCATTTCACTGAATAATGACGACTGGGTTCACTGAAACGGTGCTAACGAACTGCAAACACACACACACACACACACACACACACACACACACACACACACACACACACACACACACACACACACAGCTTCTGGCATCAGTCACTATGTATTTATCAAATTGCTGCGAGTTGAAATCATAGAGACGAGGAGGAGGAAGTGTGTGTGTGTGTGTGTGTGTGTGTGTGTGTGTGTGTGTGTGTGTGTGTGTGTGTGTGTGTGTGTGTGTGTGTGTGTGTGGGAGGGGATGCTGACTGGAGGAATCTGCACTCTAATCCTCTGCCTGCTGTAGATCTAACTCATTCCCAGACTCTCTTCTAAAAATAGTTGCATTGTTTTCCATCTCTTGTGTGAATCAGCTTTTTCTGTTGTACCTTGAAATGTGAGGAAATTATGTAATGTTATGTAATGTGATGTGATGTGATGTGATGTAGTGTGGCGTGGCGTGGCGTGATGTGACGTCTATGACTTGACGAGCCTGACTTATATCAGTCACAATATGAGAAGTTAATTAATTTTTTTTAAAATGCTGCATTTAAATTCAATTAGAATTAGGAAATAAAACATGTGAGAGAAATCAAAGAACACTTTGACGCTGCAGATTCAGTTGATTTTTTTTTTTTTTTTACCTCTTGTACTTAATGACGTCTAATCTCTATCACCTCTAATGACACCATCACAAAGTGGATCATCAGTCTGAGGTTGGAGAGCTGTGGTGCCAGGTACAAATCCATCCACCAACATATGCTACAATGAAAAACATACTGTCAGACATATGAGGCTTTTCTATACGCACAGATGCATATTGATTATGAATCACCAGCAGGAATGTTGCAATTAAAGCGAGGAACCTAATTATGCAGTCGGAGGCCATAACAACGCAGGCAACCGCCGCCATGATTCACCCCAGTCATATTTTCAGACATTATTAGTCTTTTTATGGTTCACATTAAGACTCTGCGTGTCGGAGAGATTCATTTCAGACCCGGGTTCGCCAACTTCAGCTGACAATTTATCCCTGACCACTAATTCACCAAACCAGAGGCCGCTGTGACACGGAGCAGAAATCAGAAATCCTCCCGCTTTCATCCTCCCTGCTTTGCTTTTTCTTTTTCTTTTTCTTTTTCTTTTCTTTTCTTTTTGGTGTGCTGGTGGAGTCAGAGGAGTTAAAGAGAAGCAGGAGTGAATCTGGCGGCTGCAGACGGAGTCGTGCCTCTCAGCTCAGCCTCACAATCACACACAGGCACAGTTAAGCCCAGTGTGAGGAGCAACTGAGGAGCAGGAATACTTGAAAGAGGATCGTTAACGGAGCCAGAAATAAGACAGGGAGTGGGAATGAAGGAGACAGTAACCAGCGGAGAAGAATTTATCATCAGATGAAATATTATCATAAAGCTTTTCCTGTTACGACCGCACAGATCATCATCCTCCGCCGCCTGGTTTTATTCTTCTGACTCATATTGATAAGCTGTGAATAAATTCTGACGCATTGGGACCACAGATCGGAATAAAAGCCCATGTGACCTCAGGACAAAATAGCTCGGACCAAAGGCGCTCAGCTGTCAATCAAGACGTCTCGTCACAGTGTTTAGCAACAGTCAGAAACGTAAACAACTGAACATTCATTCGTTAATTAATAAATTCATAAAAATCCATTTGGTGAATTTTTTTCGTTTGCTAACATGAAGGGGGCGGGGGCTTATGACTTATGACTGCAGCCGGACACTGGGGGGCGACAGAGATATTTTGGATTTAGTAACGTTCATAGTGACTGTGTTCATTTGAAATGTTACATCGAGCCATTACAAACAACATACAAATCTAAATGCCACGCAGCCATTAGCGATGAATCCCGCTGTGTAAACGACGTTCGTTCCATTTGTGATCTGAAGAAAGTGGCTTTGCGTTTGAATGTGAGAGGAAACGCACCTTGAAAAAGAGTTCGCACATAATGTTCCCGTTTAGTGTTCCCGCATTTTCTGTCTCACTTCATTATTCAGGCTGAGGCCTGTTATTCTGCACAAACTGGAAACATTAGCGATGTCATGGATAAGGGCAGGACACAGCAGTGGCATCTGATGCCAGGCAGAGCGCCCTGCATATTCCAGCCTGCATATTCCAGCCTGCATATTCCAGCCTGCGTATTCCAGCCTGCATATTCCAGCCTGCATATTCCAGCCTGCATATTCCAGCCTGCATATTCCAGCCTGCATATTCCAGCCTGCATATTCCACCCTGCATATTCCAGCCTGCATATTCCAGCCCACACGTCTCTGTGCTAAAAGAGCATCGGCACATCGGGATACGGAGATGTTTTCCTCTCGCAGCATCAACGCGACTCAGTACTTTAGAGAAGCAGTAACAGTTATTACGTTTGACTCATCCGGGCTAACATACGTTAACAGCGTGTTCTGTTGTCATCAGGCATCATTTGTCCACATTGTGTTGTGATTGTTGTTGTTATTTTGGATGATGGATAATTGGGGTGCTGGTAAAAGTTAATGGTGGTTGTTGTCATGGTGACTGACGAGCGTTCGTTTCCGATTTAAGATTTCCTGTTTTCAAAAGCTCTGCTCCTGGGAGCACAGCGTTTCCTCCTGTGAACCCATCAACCCTGTTTACTCACACAACAACATCCTGTAGCAGTGTAATAATGAAGAATAAAAACGCTGACGCAACATCTCCGCATCATCTTCACTCTGCATCAAGGCTGAGATGCTTTTTCTGGTTTGTTCCAGCCTCTCTGCTCCGTCCGTTCTCGTTTCTGTCCGTTTTCAAAACCCTCTTTCAAGTCTTATCTCATTCCGTCGCCTCGGAGATCAGAGGAACTGAGACGCCTGTGATTCAGCAGAGGAGCCCGCGTCTCACTCGCACAGCAAAGTGGTGATAATTTCACTTTTGTCATCGACGCTTGTAATAAACCGGAATGGAATCATGGTCTGGAGCTTTGATTGACCAGACAGTAAGTGAAGATCACCACTTCTTCTTCTTCTTCTTCTTCTTCTTCTTCTTCTTCTTCTTCTTCTTCTTCTTCTTCTTCTTCTTCTTCTTCTTCTTCTTCCCACTGTGCAGACTGCTGTTTGTATTTAACTGAAGAACAGAGTGAGACTAAGTTTAATCAGAACAGGAAATAAACAAAACAACAAATCTTAATTAGCATCATGTATCGCTAACTTGATGCTGTTAAACTTGGCCCGCATCCTGATTGACAGCTGAGAGCTAACTGGTGATTGGTTGTACGGAGCGGGACAATGGCGCCGCGCTCAGATCTGAGCAGGATATAACAAATATTTATGTTTATGTTTAGGTTTATGTTTCTGTTTCCTGTTCTATCTGAAACTCTTTGACGGTGCAGAATAAACTGCCTCCTTTGTGCTTTCTAACCAGTTACTGTGTGATGAGGCTGAGTTTCTGCCATCTGGCACCGCGGAGACGAGACGCCAACAGAAGACGTCCCCGCGTCGTGTGGCAGAACTTTATCCACATACACTCAAACATCATCCATCTAAAAACACACACATCAGTCATAAGACCAGGCTGAACATCAGGACGAGCTGGAACGCTCCTCGTGTCGGCTGTGGAGACGACGGAGAGCGTGATGAAACCACCCGACCTGAGTGACCTTTTCCCTCCGTTACAGTCGATGATCTTCATCATCATTCACACAAATTATTTTCCTTTAGCAGATGGATGAAATGTGACAGAAGTGAAATGACTCCTCTCGACATCACTGATTAAAAAAACTGCCTTTAGAAGAGGTTAAAGGGCAGAGAGGGAAGTACGCACACACACACACACACACACTCACAACTCACACACTCACACACACACTCACACACTCACACACACACCCATACAACCCTGTGGGGTTGTCATTCTTCTCGTGTCTCTGTATTTCCGTCTGTGATAAGTCGTCTCGGGGGAATGAAACTCCACCCTGGCAGAGTCTGTGGCTCCCAGGTCAACTTATTAAATCACTGAGATGTAGTGAGGCTCTGGCACACACACACACACACACACACACCACACACACACACACACACACACACACACACACACACACACACACACACACACACCTACCATAACACACCCTGTGTGTTTTTTCTCCCAGGTGCTGCACACCAGGGGCCTGAGCTGATTCATCACTTCCCACGACTGTACGAAAACTCAAAAACTACGCACCTGAAACACACACACACACACACACACACACACACACACACACACACACACAGAGCTTTTTGTATACAAACACACACTACCCTCAATGAGAAAAAGGACACACATCACAGTCTTTTCCCTGACTTTCCCATTTGACACAGCTGCTTCACCTCTCTCTCTCTCTCTCTCTCTCTCTCTCTCTCTCTCTCTCTCTCTCTCTCTTTTTCTCTCTCCCTCTCTCTTTCTCTCTCTCTCTCTCTCTCTCTCTCTCTCTCTCTCTCTCTCTCTCTCTCTCTGATTCTGACTCGGCTAAAAGCGTCTGAGATGCAGCGGCGGTGGCGGCGGCGGCCTGCAGAGGCTCTACAGGCTTGGCTGTAAAATGACAACAACACCATATACGATGAATCTCATCTCATCTGAGTGCGTTGGAAGATGCTCTGATCTGAATACAAGTGGGGCGGGGGGGGGTGGGGGGGGCATCGATTAGGCTGCTGGAAGCTGCAGATCAGCACATTTAGAAGATGAGATAAAACCAAAAGGAGCAGAGCCGGAGCTCCTCCGTCTCCTCGCTCCTCCCATCGATTAGGCTGCTGGAAGCTGCAGATCAGCACATTTAGAAGATGAGATAAAACCAAAAGGAGCAGAGCCGGAGCTCCTCCGTCTCCTCGCTCCTCCGTCTCCTCGCTCCTCCGTCTCCTCGCTCCTCCGTCTTCTCGCTCCTCTGCCTCCTCGCTCCTCCGTCTCCTCGCTCCTCCGTCTCCTCGCTCCTCCGTCTCCTCGCTCCTCACATCTCCTCTGCTTCATGATGGTATTCATCATCAAACTGTGTTTCGCCAGCAGCATTAACATGGAATCAATAGTTTGGGGCATCACATGGAGGAATGATCATCTCTGTTGGTTACTTAGCCTCTCTCTCTCTCTCTCTCTCTCTCTCTCCTGCTGTCTGTGCCCCCCCCCCCCCCCCCCCCCCAGACGTGCTGCTGGCTCAGACCCCCCCCCACCCCCCCCCCAGACGTGCTGCTGGCTCAGATTGAATTGATTAGATAAGACTCCTCTGATTTCCAGCATGGGCCAGACATGATCCTTGCGGAATGCCAATAGCCCGGCTCTGTCTGGCTCATTTTCCCTGGCCCGCAGTGGAGTGGAGTATCTGCCCGGACAGCTGGGGTTACATCCATTTACAGGTGGGATTGGACTCTTATTGACAGTGGCACATGGGTCGGGGGGTCGTCCCCTCAGTGTGACAGTATGGACGTGGTGCGGTCCATCGTTTATGGTCTCACTTTCCCACGTGATGCCGTTTTGATCTGATTCCAGCAAGACGAGAATGAAACCGCGTGATTATTCTTGTCATCATGTTGGATCAAAGCTCTCGTCGGCTCATTGTCGGCTTGTTGTCGGCTTGTTGTCGGCTTGTTGTCAGCTTGTTGTCGGCTTGTTGTCGTCATGTTGCGCATTGTGCTCTTTTCCGAGGCCTTCGCAGATTAACATCAGGAGACTGTGAGGACAACAGCGGCTTTCCGCTCCTGCCTCCTGGTGTCGATTTAGAGGTTTGTCATGGATCATTATCCTGTTTTTGACGTCATCCTTCCACTTTTAGCTGTTTTCTTTTTCTTTTTTTTTTCAGACATCGTGGTGTTTGCTTCCAAAATCTTCTGGGATGAAGTTAAATCCGTTCTTTCCCTCTGCGGCTGAAACGTTCCTCGTGCCAGCGGCTGCAACACGAGCCCGGAGCCTGATGGATCCACCCCCGCGCTTCACAGTTGGAGCTTTTTCTTTTCATGAAACCCTTCAGTCTTTTTTGGCTCCAAACCGTCTCATGCTTTCGCAGCCAAAAAGTTTTATTTTAACTTTGGGCCACAGGAGCTGTTTCTGTCATCTCAGCCCTGAAGTTGTTCCAGTGGCTTTGGATTTGTGTTTCCAGCATCAGACGTTCTCTCCTGAACACTACAACACTCCGCTGTTTACTGACGGCCTCTCCTCTCTCTCTCTCTCTCACGCGGCACCGGGCAGCGGGAGATGGTCCAAGCAATCAAAACATCCATAAATCACCGAGTCACTGGGAGTTTCTCAATGAAAACTGACGACGAGTCAAATCCCTAATAGACACAGGAACTATAATCCAGTCTGACGATGTATAAAAGAGGAAACAGTTCCAGTCTAATGAACATTATGTCAGATCCAGTGAAAAATCCTCTCCTCACGCTCCATTTGATTTGTTTGTACACAGGCCTGGTTCTGGGATATGGGAAATGAGACCGTACTGATGTGAAGGAGATGAGATGAGATGGGTGAAGATGGGTCGCTGGGATGGAGACGCAGGTGGAGGAGCGTAACGCGGCGGTAGGAGGCTGGTTGCTGCCATATGTTCTTGTTACACGCCTGTACACGTCACAGCACAGATGTGCCTGGAATAAAGAATCTCTTTGAGCCCGCGGTGTGAAGTTAACGACACGTTTGCGTTAATGAGCACAAATGGACACGTTGTGCAAAATCCACACAATGTTTCTCCCAGGCCTTCAGGCCCGACACACGACGCACACGCCGCACACGCCGCAAACAGCGTTTGACAGGAAGTCAGCTAAAAGCCAGCGTCATGGGACAGAAGTGAGTCATCGGCCGACAGATGTTTGTAAATAGTTGTCGTAAAGGAGATTATGTGAGAATCATATGTATTTATGTCAGGATATGATGAGCTACGCCCACATGTGTTTAATACACTTTAATCTTTTCTAATGCTGTGGATGCTGGGAGGAACGAGGTGATGCTATTTGCCTCTGATATTAACTGAGACGCTTTCCAGCATTAGTGATGGAGAAGATTCAGCACGGGTTGTTTGTGTGCCATCATTTACATCATAACAATGCTGAATCATTCATAATCAAAAATTCACAAAGCCCATAAAAAGAACTAATGAGTTCCTCAGCTATCAGCACCTACAGTACCATACACTCACTGTTTTTATGATTTTGTCCTTATGTGTGATATGTGTGTATGTAAAATATAAAACAACACACACACACACACAGACAAATCCAACTGGCCTCTGCCTGAGTGGGATTTGTCCGCCGGCCTGACCTGCAGTGGGTCGGATCAGTACCCTGCGCCACAGCTCATCAAGACGGCGTCTGAATTTACATCAGGCAGAAACGAGGTATAAATTCCTCCCCAGGTCTGCGTCCTGACAGGCCGACACATGGCTCCTTAACGCTCAGAGGGGGAAACGGATGAAGTCAAATGAAGCAGGGGCGATAATGAAAGTGATATTACCCTGGTCAACCTCCAGCGCCCTGCAGCGTCCTCACGCACGCCGCGTGAACGAGCGATCTGTCATATCTGAGGGCCTCTCAGCATCAGACTGGAATAATGTGATGGCTCGCACTATAAATTAGAACCTATCAAAGTCACAGCACAAAAAAAACAACAACAGAAAAAGATCCTTCACGACATTAAACATTTAAACCGAAACTAAAAATGTTGTTTTTTTGTGTGTTTTTTTGTGTTTTGCTGGAACAGAAGTGAGGCTGACTACACTGTGATATATGTGGTTTATATTCCCAAGAATGGAGCGCTGATATCCGGGAGCGGGTTCGGAAATCTAAGACCTTACGGGTGGAGTTCAATGTGTCGTCGCTTTCCTCCTGTTTGTGCTGATATTATCATCGCACTTTTCTATACGCTGCTCACAACAATGACAAATTACACTGCAACAGGATTAAAGATTAAAGTTCTGGAGGTCAAACACAGCCATTATATACACTACACACACACACACACACACACACACACACACACACACACATACATAAAATATAAATGGAATAACATATAAATATAAATGGAAATATGCAGCGATCGCTGTTAGCTACTGTTGAAGCCACTGGCCTTGACAGGAAGTGACCTCATGTCCAAAAAGCCTAATTTAAGCGTTGACATTGCTGTTGTTTTTTTTTTCTTTTTTGAGTGACACGCTGATTTCATGTCTGAATTTGTATTATTATTATTATTTTCCTTCTAACCGTCTATTAGCTGCTGGCTGCTGAGGACCTGGGGCCCACGTACGCTGACATTCACACCTCCACGTGTTCACAGGCGCCAATTAACCTAAATCTGCCTCCTGTCTCCGGACTGTGGGAGGAATGTGGAGAACACGCGGCAGGAAACATGCAAACAGCAGCCTTGACTGGATTTGGCTGCCAGATACTTTCACCTCATTATTCTTTACTTTGAAAGGCTGAAGAATCAAAAAGGTAAAAAGGGACAGCACAACCACACAGACTCACAACATCCAACGCAAACCCTTTTCCCTCGCCGATCACTGTGAGGGAACCCTGTGACTATTGATCAGTATTATTTTACACATGTGACTACACACTTCATCCCTCACTCTGCTCCCTGACACACACTTTACACCACCTGACTGTGTGCGATGTCATTCACCGTACAGTAAAACATGAAATAAAAGAATAATGGAGTCACCGCGGGGGAACAGGGGATGAGAGGAGAGGCGGAGCTGATGAGGGCAAATGAACAGTTATGTCATTACACCACTGATATTTCATTCACTTCCCACTGCGAATTCCCAGTTCCCAACTCATCTCCGTGTCCTTGTCCAGATCCGAGCAGCAGATTTGGTTATGGGGCGGAGAGGGGGGGGTGGGGGGGTCGGAGGTTGAACTGCAGTGTCCTGCTGAGCAGCTTCGTTTAAACAGCGTCGGCGCTGTGTTACTCGCCGTAATGGAGACTGCGCTCCTGGTCGGGCGTCACAGCAGGACGCGACGGGGAACAAAAAAAAAAAAATTCCAGAACTCAGGAAAGTTCACTTCTGAATGTGACCGAAGAACAAATGTCCTTCATCTGGGTCCCACTACCTGATGTTTTCAAAGGTCAAAAGGTCAGCAGGAGACGGTGAAAACAAGGTGGTAAATAATTCATGTAAGCAGATGATGAGAGAGACATCAAACAGGATGGGATGTGTCTTTTTTAACGGGACTCCTCCCACCAGTCCAGATGTTCAGGTGGCAGGACCTTCTGCCTCCAGGCTGAACTCTGAGAGAAGCAGGAGGCCCTGTATGTTGAGTTATGTGGAAATAGAGTTTGACCACATCACGTCAGTGT
>JAFBJQ010001729.1:0-125000 GCA_016785345.1 Trinectes maculatus
GTGCGGAGCTCAGAAACAGTCAACCACTCTCTACGCCGCCATTTTACCTCCGAGCAAATTTTTTCATGTTTGTGTGTAGACGACATGACAACTCCAGGTGTGCAGAATCAGTATGTGGATGGATGTATTTGAACAGATTGTTGACAGTCCTTGATGAAATTAATGAGGAGAGAAACTGAACATTCGACCCTGAGATGAACTGTGTGTTGTATTAATATATCTGGGCTGAATCCACCCACCTGTAATAATTGTGGATGTGCAATTGCTGTTCACGACACACTGGCATTAGCTGAACTTTCTGCAGTTTGTAGTGTACTGAGAGTGGTAAATAAAAGACTGTGTTGTATGAGTGCCTACCTGCTACCAGTTATCCAGGTGGAGCGTCAGCAGTCTGTGAATGAAGTAAGGCACTACTTCTTCCTCATGAAATCATGGAGATGATTTCATATTGCTTGGATTTGGAGTTTTTAAAAAAAATTCAAGCAATTAATTTGGTTCAATTGTGTGACAAGTGTTTCTATTTATATAACTGGTTAATTTGATGAAAAGTGTGTGACTGGCATGCAAAATCAGTTTCTGTTCCTGGCGACCTCTGCCCTTTGTGTCACCAGTATAATTAATACTTGTAGTTCTGCACTGTGGTAGAGTCCAGACCAAACCAACAGTGACTCCCTGGACACTGACTGCAAGCTACTCTCATCCACTACAGTAACAGACTCACTTTTCCATGTGATGCTGTTGCCTAGCAACTTAACAGCATCTCACCCTGATAACCACTGTGGTCCACTGTAGGCTCTGTTGAGCAGTGACTCTGACTTCACTGTGCAGCAATGCACGGCTGCAACTCACATTAATTAAAATTATTGATATTACAAAGAATTGTTCATTGTTCAGATCAGCTGTAAATATGTTTTAAAAAAGTGTCTGAATTTTCCCCATTGGTACAACTACAACTACTATATTTGACCACCATGAGCAACCTGGCTCCATGGTTTCTTTTAATTACTTCTGTATTATGGTGTGTCTTAAACTTTCTCTGTTGTTATCTTGAGGGTGCAGAAATATTTACACAGATGCATACATAAGTCGATTTATGTATAATGTTACTGTCTCTTTAAAGCTGAAATGTTAATTAATCGAGTCAAGGATGATGCGGGACTAAGTCCATAGTGATGGAAATGTGGCTGAGGTGGGAGGAAAAGCTTTTATATCAGTTTATGTTCCCAATAAATAATTTGTGACTAACAGCTATTTATACAATCCCCACATATAACTGCTCCAAGGCTGAGGCTTAATAGTGGACTTGTAGCGTAAAATCTGTATCTGTTGGGGAGTAGTGGCATAGTGGAGGTGGCGCAGAGACCCAATTTTGTGGTATAATGTACTGACAATGACAATATTGACATGAATCAATAGGAGCCAATAAGATGATGGTAAAGCATACAGAGAAGGTCAGTTTTGTGTATAGTTATTAAGCAAACCATCATTAACTCTGAGTTATTTGCTCAGTTTTGTTCAGCAGCAGCTAGAAAATCAGATGGTGAGGTGTTCACTCCTAACAGCAGGGTGTCAAGTTAATCATGATCAGGAAAGGTCTACATGTTTAAAGAAGATTGACAACTGCTTTATGCATTGTGCTTTTATGCACATGGTGATTAGCATGCAAAGCTGCTGGTAGTGGGAAGGCTTTGAGTTGTAGTTGTCTTGTTAGCGGACTCAAAAACAGTGATCTGTTATCTGTGTGTACAGACTGGCTATAGAATATGTGTGTCTCTACAGTGCTGGCACTGCACTGCTGTTGTAAGGATGAGGAAAGGTTGCCTACTGTCACATGAGTGCTGTACGTTTTGTTGCATCATTGAATGTGTTGCAGTACACAGAGCTACCATTCCACAAAGTGTTGTCGTTGTCATAACGTGTGTAGTTGTATGTTTTCAATTATTGTGAAGTGTAGAAGTAGTTCGCAGATGTATTCTTCCACTTTTCTGTAGCTCCTGTAGTGACATAAGATTAGACTTTTGTTTTATAAATGGCCAGGTTACAACAGACTAACTCGCCAAGAATGAAAATTAAAAAACAAACTGTAGAAGTGCACACACTGACCACCCCCGCCCTGGCTCTTATTGTGCCTCCTGGGATTAATACCCAAGCGTTCCGCAGCAATGTTAATGTTGTGAACCACTGGCCTCTCCGGCTGCTATGGGAACGGGTCCAGTGGGAGGGTGATGTGAGGGTGATGTCATGATTGATGTGTATTTTTTTCAAACTATCGGTAGGCCAATTATATCAGACATCTCTACTAGAAACCCAGCCACCAACATCAGCATTAGTCACATGTTTGGTTATGTTATGGCTTTAATGTTGTTCTGTTGTTATATGTACTCAATCTAACCCCTACGTAACTATAGAAATAACTATACAAAATAAATCTATGCATATTCACAATCATTTAGGTCAAAGCCTCTGCTTCTGTCCACCCCTTCATACTACAGTTCAGTGAGCTTCAGAGTAAGATACAGAGTTTGCTGTTCAAAGTGTCTACAGGTGTAGTGTGACTTCTCTCATTGTTGTCATAGGGAGCAGTGATGTCCCAGGCAAAGGGGGTGACTGCGCCGCTGCGGGAGGAATCTTGGCCACTGAGTCCATCTGCAGGTATGTCACTTCTTACATCAGGCTCTTTGTCACAGTCATCAAAAATGAAGCACACACACACACACACACAAAAATTTTTCATTATCAAATGAACCACTCATTCATGCACACACATTTCAGCCATCAATAATTACAGCTGTAATGATCACTGTATGTTACTGTACACAATAATAATTTCTTAGCAATGATTGTTCTAATCTAACTCACCAAACTATTCTTATTATAATACTTTCACAGACCTCAAGACCAATTTCACTTAAGCAGCAGCACATTATTTCATGAAACTAAACATCATTGATTGGAAAACTCAAATAGCATGTTTGGAACACCTTATATGAACAAGACAAATAATTTTAGACACATCATTGAATGCATATGAAAGCAGTTTGCCCTCAGGCTTTTCGGCATGGAAGCTTCTTTGAGAGAAAGACTTCCTGCTTCACAGCTCTTCTCACAAAGCACCCGAAGGCAAACATCAAGCATGTTTGCCTCCGGCTCCAAGAAATAGTAAATATGTCTCCTCTTTAAAGAGACCAAAAGTGGAATTTGTTTTAGGAACAGTGCATGCAATAGATGGTACAGTGTTAATGTAGAATGTAGTGTTTTTTCCCTAGCATTGTGGAAGTGTCTCCAATTGTTACATTTACATTACTTTAGGATTTGATCAAAGCCAATGTTGGCACAAGGAAATTATTGATCGATCCCATTGATAATTTGCATTTACTTGTATACCTTTTTGGCCCTGGCCATTAAGGTCTCCCCCATACAGACAGCTTTCTCCATTCGTTTTACCCATGATGCTGTCTTCGGACAAAAACAGATTGCTCAACAGGAAGTACGTGGTCATCAGGCCTTTACCCTTCACCTCGATCTGCCCACGTTGTTGGAGATCGAACCCTGCGTCCTTAAGCTCACTGCAGAATGGATGAGAAGTGATGAGAAGACATTTACTTCATTATTTTTTCCTGTGACTACACACCTGTATGTGGAATTGCTTAGGTGAATGCGGTCAGGTAGTCCATGACTCTCCATTCTGGAGGCCGTGTTAACAGTGTCTCCAAACAGGCAGTATCGAGGCATCTTATCCCCCACCACCCCAGCTAACACTGGGCCGGTGTGGAGGCCCACACGAATCTTAAACACACATAGAACAGAAGTATGTAAGACAAACAACAATTGTTTTTCTTACTTTGCACAATTTATTTCACATCTGTTTTTCCCTTTTCCTTTCAAACTTGCCTTGCCTTATCTAATCATATGCTTTTGAACTGTCACCTGTATGGGTTTGCCTGTTACAGGGTTGGTGACCTCTCTGGCTGCGATCCTCATACCCAGAGCAAAGTTAGCCACTCTGCAAGCGTGGGTGTCCGTAGGGACCGGAACACCACCCACGACCATGTAAGCATCGCCAATCGTCTCCACCTTTAAGGGAAAATAAATAAACCCTAAAGGTGAGTAAAACAATACTTCGACCTTTCGTTTTATTCCAGATATTGTGTTTTAGGAGATCTTTGACCTTATAAACGTCGTGTATATCGGTGAGTTTGTCGAACCTGGAGTACATGGAGTTGAGCATGTGCACGATCTGGATGGGTTCGCAGGTGGCACAGATACTGGTGAAGGTTACCACATCGCTAAATAAAATAGTGCACACCTCAAACTCCCCTGTCAAAGACAGACAGATTCATAGAATGAGACATTTTCGTGACACTGACAACTTGGGTTGTGAGTCACACTGACCGGCTTTTACACTGTTGCCATCTTTTAGCTGATTTGCTACGTGACGTGGGAGCATAGCATAAAGCAGGGTCTCTGTCTTTTCTTTTTCAACCTCAAGGTGGCGCGACAGGATTCTCAGCTCCTCCTGACGAGACGCAGACAAAAATGAACTCATTGGTGGCTCTTTGTTGAGGAATTTCTTAAAAATGTATACGATTTACATGCTGCTTTCCTACTTTTTTCCTCTCCAGCTGATCCGTCAGCTCCATCTCAGCCAGACGTTGCTGGTTGAGAAGAACCAGGTCTCTAGTGACGTCATGTTGGGCCAGGTCGGCCAGGTGAAGGCCAACATCTTGAAGCTCCTGGAGGCTCCTTAGCTTTGGAGAACAGAGGTATAACATGCAGCCGAGAGAATCCATCCACAACATCTGACCTACGGATGATGTTCGTCCAGGTTAGCATAGAACTGCACTGCACTTGATATTTTTGACTTTAGATAAGAACTTTAGATAATCCAGATTTTTTTTTCTTCAGACATGAATCACTCTTTCTTACTAATGAGAATGAATTGATTTCACCTCGTAGTTTGAGGGTGGCTTGTTTGTCTTGGCGGTACTTGAGGACAAATTGGCTGTTGATGAACTTCCTGATGCTCTGAATAGTAAAAGTAACCTGAGTAACAGAGAAATCACACAGTTTTAGAAGACCTGGTTGAAAAGTTTTCTCAAATCCATAGAGGCTAGCATTAACAGCTGTGACTGACTTATCCATCATAAGTGTAAGTCAAAGTCTAAGGTCTTGGATGTGTGACCTGCTGGTTTACCTGAGGATGCATAATAACAAAGTATTTGTCCAATGTAGCGTCTCTGGCCTGAAGACCTGGAGCAAACTTCTGTATGTTCACCCCCGTCTGCTGAATGTTCAGCTAAACAGAGGCAGAAACTATGAGACCAAGTGTTCCAAAGGTACAACTCACATTATGCCACTGACACAGTCTTACATGTTCATCAAAGATGATGTGGAATGGAAAGGCGTTGCAGAATGTTTTCTCTTCTATCCACAGCTTGTCTGGGTACCATGGACTGAAAGCGCTCTGATGGGCGTCTATGGACGAAAAAACATATCACTATTTCATCAGCGTCTTTTTTAACTTTTATTATTTATTATTTTTGATATGCATTGTATCAACTGCGATCAAGTGTTTACAATGTTTTCTATTATTTGTACTATGATGTTGGCAACATAGCATCTGACTTATTTGTTTATTAATTATTTGTGTTTATTGCTAGACTTTTGTTGTTGTTTGTTTTGGTGGATTTAAAGATGTACTCTTTAAGAAAGAACAATTTAACTATCAGACTTCTTTGTAATGTTTATGTCTTGCTTTTAAACATCAAACATCAGTAAGGATTGAAGCCCTCTCAAAAAATATGAATGTTTAAGCCAGAGAACGAACACAAACGCCAAGCCATCTTGAACGTTACTCACCTCCACCTCGAAAAGCAGCTTCAGCCATCGAAGCAGGTCTGCACCAAACCTCCTGTAGAAAAACACAAAAATATACTACAAACCCACACACATGTTTCACAACATGAAGGCAACCTTGAATACCCACCTGTCTAACGCCACAGTTGTCTTCTATGTTCTTCTTTGTGCTTTGTTTGACCAAAAACACAATGTGTTCCTTCTTCCCAGTTCGCTCATCCTCCTCTGATTGGTTCACAACCTCCATGGTCACCTCGCTGTCAAAAAGCTCACTGGCAACTGCCTCCATGATTCCTGGAGTGATGTAAGAGGTGCGTGCTAAAGATAAACAATAACCACATCATCCAACTATGACTGGATAAAGATATGACATTAAGTGTGGATGTGTTTACCTGGTACGATGTGGTGCAGGCCCTTCCTGTCAGAGTAGTAGTGAAGCAGCACCCTTCCATCGGCTGTTGTCTCCGCACGGAAAGATGGTGCGTTCATTTCCTAAAATAGTTGAAGTTTGGAATAGTTGGACCTGAGATGTGAGAACACTAAGCATAAAGTGAATGAGCTACCAGCCACGATTCATTTAACATGATCTAGAGAAGTAAACTCCAAATAGCACTTGCATCCTCAGAGTCTAACCATGAGCTGACTGATCATCTTTCTTTATATTTTGAGAATTACAGGCAATATACTGTCATACGAAACAAACTTGTGTCAGTGTCATGCCCCCACATGAAGTGTGCAGGTCTATTGCATCCCTCCAGATGATGCACATACATGGTCTTTGTCTGCCCCCTTCAGGACTGGAGTTACTGGAATGATGCAACGTTGCACTTTATTGTGCCATCTTTTTAGCAGTACATACCTGATAGGACAAAGCCAGGTAACTGTGGAGAGCGTCCAGATTTTCTATGAACTCCACTAAACTGCCTCCCAGTGTCCGCAGCATGGTGTCATAGCCCGCTTGCTTGCAGAAAAGAAAGAAATGTTCTCCAAAAAGCTTCAGTAACACATCTGCGGGAACATCTGGAACATCCAAACACACAGAGGGACGCTGTCATTTCATTTGGTCTTCAGTTGCACACCTGTTTGTCCCGCAACAAGCACATATTCAATTACAGTCTATTCTCAAGCGTGTGCACAGTGCAGATAATCAGACCCCCAGGAAGATCTTAGCACCCTGTTGGCATTCTCTGTATAAACAATACTTATTATCTTTCCCACACGTGGACCCAGGAGCCCTATGTGTTGAAAGTGATTTGTTCATGTATGTCATATAAATCAGTCACCTGTCATGTTCTAACCGTTTTCCAATACTCAATAAAAACACTAATGTTATGTTATTGTTATGTTATGTTATTTTAAAAATTGGATTAAATGGAAGCTAAACCTATTGGCCTTTTGGGAAATAGACAAGAGGCATTTTATTGTGTTTACAACAAACTGGTGTATGACATGATTCCAAAGCATCTGAGGTTTAACCTGTTGGAGGTCCTCTGGGACATTGTTAACACAATGAGTTATCACATGCACACAAACAAACAAATCTGGGTTCGCACCTAAGATACTCAGAGCACCTGTTTACTTTTGTGTCCCAAGTTATATTAGTCAATTTTAAATATTTATTTGACAAACAGTTTATTCATTTATAGTAAACAGTTTATTCATTTATACTACTAAATAGTTGAAACAAATACTGGATTTTTGTTTTCAGTGAAAAACAGGAAGTAGTTGTCATAAGTATTTATTAGCTCCTGTTGCTATTCAAAATTCCCCATGTCTCAAAATGTACATCTAAGAAAAAGTTAGATGTCAAATGTGACCAATAAAAGATAAATACAAACTGGTCAGAATAATTACCAAGCAGTGAGCAGGCCTCGGTCACCAGGTTGAGGGTTAGGATATCATCGTAAACTGTATATGTCATGAAGGTGTCCTGGACCCCGGTTAGAGACCTGTATGACAAAGCATAACTTCCATAAAATAAACTTGTCGCAATTGTGACAGTTCTCACATATCGATATAATACAGGAAGTAACTAATACAAACCTAAGTTTATCCCAGGTCTCTTGGCCAAATCGTTCCATCACCAGGGACTGGAGGCAGCTGTTGATGAACCCGTACTGTAAAGAACACAAACACCCCACAAAAACAAAGCTCAGACGACCGTAGCTTAAGAAAAGATAAATAAATATATATATACACACACACACACACACACACACACACATATAAAGAAAAACAACCTGAAAATGAACTTTTTGAATGTCCATGACAAATGACAGTCAATGAGTTTGGAACAGATGGGATTCAGCATGTTTGAGGTAAAACTGAATGAAAAGACGCGCTACGGCCTCAAAACAACAGACACTGGCACAACTGATGTAAGATACTAGTATTTAGCATCACAATTGGTTAGACAAAGTCTTCAAAATTCTGACATCGGGAAGACGTACTCACCATGTCTGTGTTTTGATCCCTTCAACCACAACTGTGCACAGGCAGAGGAGACTGGACACTACTCTCTGTACACTCCTCCCTCTCGCTCATGTCGACACACACAAACACATCTATCGACGCATGTGTTTCCACGCCCTCTTGTACACTGTGACATATAGTTTTATTTAGTCACACATAATTTTATACTTGTGTATACATTTTCTACACTTTAATCTATACTCTTTTTTTGTGTGTCCTGTTTGGCGGCAGCTTAGGCATGCAGTGATAAGAGCTCTGGATGCCTTGTTGTGCCTTAACAGATTTACTCTGCAAGGGAAGAGTATGATATACTCTTCCTGTTGCTACTCTGCAAGGGAAGAGTATGATATACTCTTCCTGTTGCAATTGGTTTTGACCTTTATTGGCAGGGCTACCGGATTGACAGATAGAGGATAGGGGGAGAAAAGAATGGAAAGGGGGAAAGGGAGAGATGGGGTTGGGGGTGAGAGACAAAAGGGCAACAACAACAGTAACAAGAACAGTAACAACAACAACTATGATAACGACAATAACCAAAACTACAATAACTATAACTGTAGCAATAGCATTATGTACAATTACAGAGCACGTCTGAGATTTATTCAAGTACAGTCAGTAAATGTTAAATTGAAATTTAAGAACAGTCTGACATGAGTGGAGCACAGGGTACCTAGATGAACCGGATGGAGAGTAGGAGACAGGGAGATGTCAGCAATAGTGGCAGTAATAGTTTTCAATTCAATTATAACAGCAACTATAACAATCATAACATAGACTTAGCAGTAATTACTGCAAAGGATTTTTTACAGAGAGCCCACGGCAAGGACCAGCGGGAGGACGCAGGGCCACAGCCCCCGTGGCAGGGTGACCGCGCCCCCCCAAGGGGAGCGAGCCCACCCCCACTGCAGCCCCTGCAAAGCCGCCATAAGTGGATATGTCCCCACCCTGACCCTGTAACCCGCATTAAAAACCGCCTCTGCCCCCCCTCCTTCGTGGATAGGGCACCCCGGGGACCGCCGAGCCACCAACGAAGGGACCACCCCGCGCCAGCGGGACCAGGGCCCCACCCAACCCGGCCCACCGGCAAGCCCTCAGCGGCAGTGGCGGCGCCCCGCCAGACTGCAGACGACCCCACCAAGCCCAGCAGGGCCAAAGGGGAGGCCAGCCAGGGGACCCCCGACCGCACCCCCACCACCCCCCATCCAATATGGTTGCATGTAGGGGTGCATGTGTAGGTGTATTTGGTTAGATGTATGTGTCTATGGTGCAATTTAAAATTGGGGGGACATCCGAGGCAGGAGAGATCATCCGCTGGTAGACGGTGGACTCAACCTGCTTGTTCCCCCAAGCCCTCAGTGTCTTGGTGTAATTAAAATTGGGGGACTGTGGCCAGAGCCGGGTGGAGGACCAGGCCACAATGGTGTAGCCCTACCCCCCACCCCAGGTCCCGCCCCCCAAAGCCCTAGTGTCCTGTAAGGTAATGTGTGGTGGGATGAGGGAGAAGCTAAGGGAATTACGGCACCCCCAGGGGAGGGCAGGGGGCAGCTCCCCGACTGACCCCCACACCCAGCCCCATTGGTTTTTTGCACAGGCAGACATTTTCTCCATGGAGATGTGATCTAACAGGAGGTTTTTGTATAATGTTGTGTTTAGGTTCTTTTTTGATTTCCAATTGATGAAAATTGCTTTCTTGGCGATGCTTAAGGCCACAAGAAACGCATAGGATTTATTTATTTCCATATCATTATAAGTTAGATCACCCAGTAAACACAGTGAGGGGGAGACAGGTATGGGGTATCCTAAGCATGTTGATAGGTCTTCACATATCCACTGCCAGAATGTTCTGACTGGTGTGCAGAGCCAAATAGCATGCAGGTAGGTATCTGGTGCGCCATCTGTGCAGTTCATGCATATGTTTGATTGCGTCAGACCCATCTTGAACATCCTTTGTCCAGTGTAGTGTATTCTGTGAAGAGTTTTGTACTGAATAAGTTGTAGGCCAGTGTTCTGGGTCATTCTAAAGGTGTTAAAGCAAATTTAACACCTTTGACCTTGACCAGATTGTCAAAGGACATGAAGTTATTACCTTGGATAATGTGCTCCAGGTGTTTTATTCCTTTATTGTACCATGATGTGAAGTTTATTGTCTTTTTATTTTGCAGGATGTCAGGATTGTTCCAGATGGGTGTGAGCTTGCATGGGATATGTTTAGGATCTATACTCTTTTTATACTTGGTTGAATCTTGGTTGTTTTTGGGAGCAGCTGGAAATAATTTCCCACAGAAATAGTTTAATGAAGAATAAAGATACAGGGGGTCCTCGAGTTACGTCGGAGATCCGTTCCTGAGAATGTGTCGAAACCGAATTTCTACGTAAGTCGGACCATACATTCATTGTGCCATTGTGCATACATTGTGCCACCAGATGTTGCTATAACACCACGCTAAAATAAGAGTTTATTATGGTGAATTGCCTTTTTTGTCCCTCTTGACACACCGTAGGGGTTGAGATCACGAGTGTAATGAGCATTTCCTTTAGATTTCTGATATCAACCGTGTAGACCCTGTGTTGTGAATAAACCTACGGTATCGCCACGATCCCGAACCCATCTGTGTCCATGTGCATCTCCTTACCGGCTGCCCCCCCTCCCTCCCCCCGGCCATTTCACATAAGTAAACACAGCTGTGGAGGTGTTGAGTGCCGGCAGGCGCGCTGAGAGACAGAGAGCGCTCACCAACTAGTTCCCGTGTGAAGTCTGTATGTATTTACGGGGCAAACTGCTTAAGCCAAAACAAGGAAGTTCACGGGAGATGTGTCGTAATCACGAAAACGACGTAATCCGCGACTGACGTAACTCGAGGACCCCTTGTATATTTCTTTATTCATTTCATTTTCTGTGCCATTTTAGACAACATACTGTAGTTTGTTGTAGCCTTTCTTTTATCATTGTGTGCTTTGAGGAATAAACTGTACCTATGGCTTTAGTATGAACCTGGGCGCAGTGTTGGGAGAAATCACTGAGAAGCCAGGTCACTGCACCTGCGAGAGAGGGACTTCACAGACATTTACAAGGATTCAGCATTTTCCGACATCCCTTATTTGACTGCTTTAATGTATTTGGATATTTGAATATCTAGATGGGACTTGAGAGTTCACACAGAGTCCACTGAAAGGATGATTAATTTCATTTGCCTGGAAACACCTCAGGCCTAATTAATCACGTTTTTTGGTCATTTTACACAACATAGTACACCATGACGTTTTTGTGCCATTTTGGATGAACCTGACAGCCTTATACAGTATAGTGTTTCACTCATCATCATCATCTGATATGAACTGAATTACTGACCTAAGATGCACTTACAACTCATGGCCTCTAGATGTCACTACGTATATTATGTTAAAACCTCTGAAAATACAGATTCTTAAAACTATTTAAAAAATCTACTGGCAAAACCTGCATCATCACAGCACACAGCAGGACAACTCAAAGACTTCACCTAAGGGGTTCTACTCAGAAAACACTGAAACCCACATTCTGAGATCAATGTATTGAAGAATCCTCTAGAATATACAATAAATAAACTTTTTATTTTATGTTTACAGCTAAACAGCGTCCTGAGGACCATTTTGTAAGGACGCAAGATGACAAATGACAACAAAAATTTGCAAGCTGACACTTACATTTACACATGATTTTCACAGCCAAAATAAGCTCTGCTTTGCTCTGAGCACCAGCAAATATGTTGCATCTGTTCTAGTGTTCGACTAAAAGACCATTAAGCTTTATTTATATATATATATATATATATATATATATATATATATATATATATAAAGCTAAAATGCTACTACTTTATAAATGTCATCATAAATACATACTTACAAAGATATATACATACCATCCACTGATAAGATGGTGAGTCTTTCCTAACCCTAACCACCAGTTGTAATCATAGTGACTTCAAACATAAAAAAGGGAGTTTTGCAATTATAAAATTGGTCACTATGGATTCACTCTTCTTAAAATATAAATAAGCCACTGACTTGAAAATGACTGACCTGTTATTATCAAAAAAAAACTTTGTGAGTATAGTCAAACAGTTAGACTTAGCACCACTCTAATGTGTATGACTATGTAGAGAAAAGGGGGCCAGTAGAAGCAGCAGTGAAGACAGGGCCAGTGTAGAGTCCAGGGCCATCAACAGGAACCTACAAACAAAACACTGTATTATACACCTGAAATGACGTCATGAGTGGTGGTCTGTTTTTTGGTGACTGACCATAGAATGGGACAAGCAGATGACAGTGTGTGATGATTGTGTATCGTGCTGTTGTGAATATCTGCTGCTTAGTTTTCTGTGTTACCTCTCCCATGGCCTGCAAGGCGACTGTAGCTGCCATGGCCTTAGCGTGTTTCTTATTGGGGCTTGCTGTCTGTGGCTGGTAGTCCACACCATTCACTGTGACCTGGAAGCAACACAACATGTGAATATACGTCAAAGAAGAGATGCAGAGGCTCCTCACAGTGTAACAAAAAACTTTAAATGTCCAAGATGTTACCAGCTCATGAAGAGTAACAAGATTGATGCACAGATTGAAAAGAACCCACCTTGAAGAGGAAATTCTTGCGATGGTCAGGACCACTGTGATGAACCAAGACAAAGTCTGGCTGCATTATCCTTTTCTTGTTGCACAGTTCAATAAGAGCAGACACTGGATGTTTCCCTGTAAAATTGTTGAAATGGATGTTGTTGAATGACAGTTCTATTTCATTCTTCCTGACCACCAGAGACAGTATGAAATACCTGGATAAGCATCACGCACATCCACAGATCGAGACATAATACCAACAAAGTTGCGTGACCTGGGTGACGCACACAACCTGATATAAAGGGGGCTGGCACCCAGCAATAGTCTCCTTTTCATCTTCTCGCCTTAGCGCACAGGTCGTTGAAATTTGCTTGTTGCCTACGCCAGTAGCCTCAAAACCACAAGCTTGTTGAATGGAGCTGCGAATTTCATCCTCCAGAGGCTGCGTAGCCGGCTCTCATCCCTGTCGTGCGTATTCAACCAGATTAGACTCCAACAGGTGAGTATATTGACTTCTTCGCCGGCGGACGTGCCTCAACCCCACTTCGATACTTGTTTCGTGTGCTCCCCTTCGGGCTCTCACTTGCTCCTCCGGTCTTTACCAGGTGCATGGCAGTGGCTTTGTCGCCTCTGCAAAGCAGCGGCATTCAGATCCTCCCTCATATGCTCCGCGACCCGCTAAGAGGACATCCACAACACAAAGATTGTGTTGACCCATGTGACCCAGTTGGGTCTTACTGTGAATTTTGCAAAGAGTTCTTTGGTTCCCAGTCAGAGAGTCGTGTTCACCGGGGTTGTTCTCGACTCGGGGGGATGAAGGCCTCTCCCTCCCCACAGAGGGTGGACGACATCCTCAACCTTGTCTCCCATGTGCGGGGGGCGCAAGGCTGTCATACGGCCGTTTTCTCCAGCTGCTGGGAAAACTAACTGCGGCGTCAATGGTCGTTCCTCTGGGACTCCTTTCATTGCGTCCCTTGCAGGTGTGGGTCAATGGTTTGGGCTCTCTCCCTTCCCGTCGGGAGGTTGTGGTGACGGACGCCTCCCTCTCAGGCTGGGGTGCCGTGTGGAATCACAGGGCGGTCAGGGGGACCTGGAGTCCTCGACTGAGGCTCCAGCACATCAACGTGTTGGAGCTGCGTGCAGTACGCTTAGCCCTCAGACACTTCCTCCCCTTTTTGGAAGGGAAGCATGTCCTTGTTCGGTCAGACAACACCTCAACGCTTTATCATGTGAACCACCAAGGGGGTACCAGGTCCAGTCATTCCCTACGGGAGGCTCAGAGGCTCCTTCATTGTGCTTCACCTCACCTTGCGTGTCTCAGGGCTGTGCATTTGCTGGGCGTGCGGAACACGGCTGCGGACATGCTGTCTCGCCAGAAGCCCCCTCCGGGGCAGAGGTGGCTGAACCCTGCAGTGGTTCAGATGATATGGGTGAGGTTCGGCAGAGCGGACGTTGACCTGTTTGCCTCAGCAATGTCGACTCACTGCCCGTTGTGGTTTTCGCGCATCCTCGACCAGGTTGCTGTATGCCAACAGGTGGAAACTCTTCTCTGTTTGGTGTGGTCATCAGAGAGTGGACCCAGAGCGTTGTTCTGTTCCTGTCCTGCTTAGGTACCTGCAGGTGTTGCTGGACAGGGGGCTCTCTGTCTCTACCATAAAGGTCTATCTTGCTGCTATCTCGGCTTGACATGTCCTTGTGGATGGCCAGTCTGTGGGCTCACATGCTCTGGTGAGCAGGTTTCTTAAGGGTGCTCTCCGACTGCGGCGTTCACATGCTGTTCGGGAGCCTTGGACTTGCCTGTTGTCCTGGAAGCCTTGTGTTCTCCTCCTTTTGAGCCCCTAGAACACACTGACCTCAAGTGGCTGTCTGGTAAGACTGCCTTTCTTCTTGCTATTGCTTCTACAAAGCGGGTTAGTGAGCTTCATGCTGGGGACTGTTTGCGGTGGAATTCTGATGGTGTAGGGGTTACCTTGTGGGCCAACCCCTCTGTCCTCCCTAAACGGCTCTCTGCCTTTCATATTAACCAACCTATCAGCCTGTCGGCCTTCGCCCCGGAGTTGGGGGTGGACGGTCTGCCTCCTGATGCCACCTTGCTTTGTCCTGTTCGTGCGTTGAAACGGTACGTGGAGGTCTCGTCTGCGTTCCGTAAATCTGACGCTCTGTTTGTCTGTCATGGTGGGCACAGCAAAGGCTGTGCCTTGTCTAAACAGAGGCTCTCGCATTGGGTTGTTGATACCATCTCTCATGCGTACAGATTCAGGGGTTTTCAGGTTCCCCAGCTCATACCAGGAGCGTTTCCACGTCATGGGCTGCTTTGAAGGATGTTCCGTTGTCTGACATCTGTGCTGCGGCTGCGTGGGCTTCTTCCTGCACCTTTTCCCGTTTCTACAGGATTAATGTGGCCACTCCCCATCCTGTGGCGGCGGCTGTCTTGTCCGTTCCTTCGGTCCGCAACTGAGCCAAGGTGAGTGCGGATTCCTCGTGACCTTGCTGGTATAGGTCATCCAGGTATTTCATACCGTCTCTGGCGGTCAGGAAGAATGAAATAGACAGAGTTACGGATGTAATTTTGGATGACCGCCAGAGTTCCTTGTCACTCGGAATCTTGCGAGAAGATTCTGTAGGAGACGATTGCTGGGTGCCAGCCCCCTCTATCAGGTTGTGTGCGTCACCCAGGTCACGTGACTTTGTTGGTATTATGTCTCGATCTGTGCATGTGCGTGATGCTTATCCAGGTATTTCATACCGTCTCTGGCGGTCATCCAGAATTCACAGAACCTTAGTTACATCCGTAACTCTTGTTTAGTGGCTCTGACTGCTGACCACAGCCACGGGTCTATATTCAGGCTGATTTTCACTGTGCTTGCTGTGTGTGAGAGCTGTGTGCAGTATGTGTTACCCATCAGATCCTTGGTTACCACCAGTCCTCCTGTCTGCTTCTGTGGCTTCTCTCCTTCAGCAACGAGTCCTGGAACATAATAAACAGCAGTAATCAACGGCACCATTAATGCCAATTCACTCATGAGTATTACCATCTTCTGATGAGTCCATGTTCAGGGATAATTGCCTTTTCACTATGATAAAAGAAAACCGATCACATTTTCTGTCTTAGAACTTTAGGTGCATGTTCCCACAAGACATGTCAAATACATTATATTTGTATGTGTGCATCTGAAAAGGTGAAGGGAAGACCGTTTCAGATGCTAGTATGTAAACTGGTATTTTGTGGTCTCAAACCTTTGCGGTCGACCTTGAAGTCAATAATGATTGGCTCCACGGTTCCCTCGCGGTTCCTCCCCAGGCCCTCACCCGTCTTCCAGCCCATCTTTCTCATCAGGAACTCGCCGACACCCCCCGACACTGGAGCCGCCCTGAGGAACTGGTCCTGAAATAAAAAAAAAGGACATCGTGCACATTGCAGAAACAGCGATGATTTTACATTTGTGTGTATCTGTGCGTGTCTCACCTTCTTCAGCCAGGCCTGTGGTCCACTGTTGGACAGCTCCTCCGAGCTGAGGACCTGAGCTCCAGTCGAACCAGTGAAGAGACCGGGAACAGTGTTGGACTGAGCCCATGCATCTACCTAAAATGAAAAAATATAACCATATATTCACTTTTTAATCATAGATTACTGAGTGTTACCTGAATGGCAACACTTTGATTTACAGAACTACATGTGTAAACAGTGAAATGACTAATAATAACTGTCAGAATTATTTTAATATTTAATAGCAGTGCATTCTACCTGCTCCTGTGCCCGGCTGAGCATACAAATGGCACTGACATCGTAGGGGTTTTCAGCCAAACGCCTCTGTGCTTTGATTCTTTCAGTAACAGCCTGAGAGATATCTACTGGCTGCACAGAGACAGAAGACAGCAAGATGACTTTTAAAACTTAGTGTGACAAGCTGTGAAGAGTTTGTGTCTGCAGGAGTCCTGACATGTTAGTGACTGCCAGGACAGAAAGAGGGTTAGAACAAAACAAAACATTGATCTGACAAACCAAACCATTTCTGTAACAAGTAAATAAAATAATATTCTGCTTCTGTAGAAATTCTCTCAAAAAATATATCAGTGATCATAGGGACCAATCACTATAAGGCCTATGCATTAACAAAGATAAAGAGAATTAAAGTGAATAGGAGTACATTTGTGCAACTTAAATAACCTGTGTATATCTACACAAACTCAGAACACACAATACAGTTGTATTTCCCACCTGCATAACGGGATCGGGAAAAACACTGTCTTTGATGGGTAAAAACACTGGCTGTTCCACAGCCTCTGGTGACCCTGCCACTGCTGTTTCGCCTGATGTTGAGGCAGCTGGCGCACTGGGAACACTGCTCTGGGCCTTTCTGGACGCAGCTGCAGCCTTGTCTACCGTTTTATCAACAGGAACCCATTCTCCATAGGCACCCAACTGATCGCCCTCCTGTACAGTTAGAGTGGAAAGTTGATTGAGATGAATAGAATGTGACATGCAACCATCTGGCAGTTAAATCTTAAACAGGTTGGTTCACTGTGGATAAATCTCAGATCTCAAATGTATTTCCTTTCTGACCTTCTTACGATGCTGGGACCCTGAGGACACAGGAAACTCCTTGGCCATGTCTGCATCGCTGCGCACTGCAGGACGAACTGTTGGGTTCTGGTGGGATTTTTTAAAAAATGGACACAGTGCCCCATATTTCAAACTGACATCAAAAAGCTTCTAAACACAGACTACTATTTGTTCACAGCCTCCATAAAATGGCAATGAGTGAAGAACTGCTGACTTATCTAACAATGACAAATAACTATTTGTTACATTCCCCAAGACTGGTCATCTTAGACCAGAAAATGGCTATGTGTGCTTTTAGCACACATGGCAGCAGCATTCACAATATATGAAACAATCATTCACAGTGGTACGTGAACTCATATAAGACCATGTGGATGCTGTGCATGGAAGTTACATTGATGTTGAAGCTGATGGCCTTTTGCTCCCGAAGAACAGATCCTCCTAACGGTTTCCAGTCATCTTCCTCATCTGACACGTGAGGCGCTGCGACTGGTAACTCTCCTTTACTGTCCACGATCATCTTGCATTTCTACAAACAAACTCAAATGAGCTTTTTACTATCCCAACTAACACCATGTATATTATTAAGATCTCATAATATAAAACTGTGAAGCTGCAATTTATATCACAAGTTTAGTATTTTTACGCATTGAAACTCCTTAAAATGAGACACGATCAATGAGAGCAATCTTACATCTGTAAATTCCTTAATGCTGATGCTGTTGGCCTGTTTGGCCACTTTCCTCTTCACCTCCTCTAAAGCAGCGACGTTGGGTTGGGTGGGAGCAGGAGGTGGCTTGTTGGTAATGGAGGGCAGCGAGAGCAGAGAAGACAGAGTCCCCATGTTGGACAAGGCTGCTGTCATGGTGGCTGGAAAGGACATAGAAACAGAGAGAAAGACAACAAGACAGGAGCCAAATCAAAAACAAGTACATTAACAACTGTAGTCAATAAATTTGAGTATATATGAAACCTACTAACAATGAGAGAGTTACAAATCGTAAGACCAATGAGGTAAAAAAATTAAAAAGCAGCACAAACTATAGTCTGTGACGTGGTCAGGAATTTGATTCAACCCATCATACCCGCACTCATACTGGCCACTGCGGCATTCATGGCCATAGTTGGCAAAGCCAGGGGAAGAACTGTGGATCTCAGGCTGGCAGGGATGGGCATGCCTGCTTTGGCACACATAGCAGCAGCATTGGCCTTGGCAATTTCCAACAACTGCTCCTTATCTGTGGACAATATATATGATGCAACTGTGATAACATCACTTTACATATCTTTTCTCATTAGTACAGATCATTCAATAAAAACACAAGCAAAGGGAATTCAAATCAGTGTTTAGGTTAAACGGACCAAGATCACTGATGCGATGTGGACTGGTGCTTGAGCTGCAGTGTTTCCTGTTGGGGGATCGGTCTTTGCGCAGGATGAGTATGGGGGAGTGACTTGGCTCTCGTTTCCAGCGGTCCCTCTGGCTGTATGTAGTCCTCCTGCGGCTCCGAGACACCGACCGTGAGCGTGACCGTCTCGACCTCCGGCCCCTTGACCTGCACAGATGACAACGGTCACCTCAGCAAATGGTCTATACACTTAATCAGTTTTTGATTCCCAACAGTTTTTAAAAACATGCTACTTTACATTCACTCATTAAGGGTTAAACCCCTACCACACACATAGGCAGATACTGTACCTGGATCTTGATCTTGTCCTCCTTGAATGGCTTCTAGATCTGGATCCTCTCCTATGGTTCCGATATGGTGACTTGGATCGTTTCAGCCTTTTTGATGATTTTCCTTCTTTGCTCCTCTGTGGGGACTGAGATGTTTTCCTCTTCTTCTTTGCTGGTGATCTACCATCAGCAGCAGGGTCCTTGAGTTGTTCTGTATCTTTATGCTGAGGGACGCCAGCCTCAGCAGTCTGGTCAAGCTCATTAGCTATGGACTGGGATGTATCACAACCTGCAGCTTCAGTATTAGACCAAAGAAAACATTAGACACAACTTTTAGAACAAAACAATTTAGGGCTGCAACTAATGATTATTTTTGTAGTCGACTAATCTATAATCTAATTTTTCGATTAGTCAACGATGATCGATTATTTATTTGCTACGTTTCCCGTTTTTAACAAAGTTGGGTATTAATTGGATTTCATTGAATAGCAGTGTATCTTTATGTGTATTGAGCTTTGTGAAGTATTAGAGGCAATGTGTCCACTAGTGATGCATATAATAGTATTGTAGCGATCCTGCACTAATGTTCAGTGTTATTGTGAGAGTTCTGTGATGTCCCACAGTCTGTGAATGCTTCTGGTTGGTGGAGAGAGCCGTGTGTAATAAATAAGGAAGTTTTGTTGTTCTGTTGTTGTTGGCATGGTCGCGGCCGACAGTGACCTGGGCCCTGTTTCAGGAAGCAGGTTTAGTGAAAACTCTGAGTTAGTTGACTCAGCGTCAGCGGAAACTCTGGGTTTTCGGTTTCACGAAGCCGGTTCAGCTGGACTCTGAGTCAGTTACCGTGGCAACATACTCTGTAAACCTAACCTGCTCGCTGGCAGGTTTTATCCAACTAACCCTGAGTTTGGTATTTGAGAAACGTTACCAATAAAGAGGGCTGCTGTACAACTCCTCGTCTTCCTGATACGTCCGGTCGGACGTTACAGTATCATAGTAAAGACGCATGTTTTTTTCAAATGGGGCTTAACCGGAGGTTTCAGTCACTGAAAATGACGTTAACGTTACTTTGAAAAACTCCGGGTGTTCCTCAGACACGTGAAAAGGTGAAACACAGTTTTAGCACCGTAACATGACGGTCGTCGTCGGCTTTGGATATCCTGGTACGTGTAAACGAAATTAACATTATCTTTTAAGAACGGGGCCTTAAAGTAGCCTAGCTATTGTTACTTTATTGCACTTGACGTGTTTATTTTCCCGACAATACCCCCAGACTTTAAACATTCGCGATCTCACGCTAGCATCACTATGCGCCACTGCTTCAGCCATCGTTGCTACTGCATCGACTTTGCTATTGCTATTGAACTTCTTCAGTGTTTAGTTCAATATGGGCACAGATGGTGCAGGCTATTGCCCCTTACGTGTCCGGTGGCGCATTGCAACTTTATTTGCATGTATTCTAATGAATTGAATGGCGTTCATCATGTTGCTTAAAATAATATACGACGAGACGACCACAAAATTTCTCGTCGACCATATTTAATAGTCGACGTCGACGACGACAGCGACTAATCGTTGCAGCCCTAAAACAATTTTAAATTGTCTATGGTAAATTACTATAATACCATTATACAACTGTTTAAAAGTGAAACAAGAATATCTATAAATCTTAGTTTAATTAAACATCAACGCAAGACAGTACAGTACAAACACCTTGACAGGAAGCAGGTCTCACCCAGAATTTCTGTTGTGTTCTCTGATTTCTTTTTTGCTGGATCTTCACACTCGGGGTTCTGCAGCTTAGCTGTGCTCGTCTCCGTCACATCCTCTGATTTGATGTTCTGGGGAGGGCTGGAGGCCAGCTGAGGCGGTTGCTCGCTCTTTGAAGAAGGTGCCCTCTTCTCTGAGGAGCTACAAACAGTAAACTGCCTCATTTAAGCTTTTAATTCTGTGGTTCAGAACATATGTAACTCAAGAAATATGCTAAAAATACTGTTCTTTTAGTCCTGTTTGGATAATTTGAAATAGGACTACGCAGTGACCTTGACATTTAGGAAATTGTAGGTTGTTCTCTAATTTTGATCTCCAGTGTACAACACTGTGTGATGACATCAGACACAAAATCCAACAATTCTGAATGTGTTTGCAAAAAGGTTTAGTTTTTGTATATTTTAAAACTAACAGAGCTTTATTTTCAATGAACTGAGGAGAATCATTTGTACCTTGACTGAGTCCTAGACCGACGGTGGTGGTGTCTACACCGAGAGCTTGAACGCCTCCTGACTGACCAGGAATGATGATTGGAATGTGACCACGAGCGGGAACGGGAGCTACAACTCCTCCTGTCGCGTCTCTCCTCATCTCGTCTTCCTTTGTTGGAACTGTCCTGTTAAAAAGCAAAAATCAAAGACTGGATGCAAATAAACAATTAATGTTTGTAAACTCTGGTGTAGCCTTACTGCTAATGTAACAGTTATGTTTAGTGTGTGTTTTGATGTTCTTACCTGTTTGGGGATGATATCAGGCAAATCCTCGCGTTGCCTTGGTGATGAGCTTTGACCATGTTTACCATCCCTCTGCTTTAACTGGCACTCTGAGTCAGAATCTGATGAGTTGTCCTCTTCTTTCCTTTTTCTCTTCTTCTTCTTCCTCCTCTTTCCGCTTGAGTGTCGCTTGTGGCTTTTGGATTTGCTCTTCTTATCCTGACCTGGACAAACAATTTAACAGCTCACACAGGGCAGAATAATTTGTTTAGCAGAAATCAGTGCAAAAAGTATTTTAGTATTTTTAGTATTGCATCCACAGGAGTTGCTTAACACGCATCAGTGTATGAAATAAGAATCCACTCACCTTGCTCCTTATTCACCTCTGTTGATGTTCCTCTTCTATGAAGCAAAGATAAAACCTGAGTTAGGCATATTTGAAAAGCAGATATCAATAGAAAAAATGTTGGTAAATGATCCTTTCTTTGTCAAGATAAAGGTTTTACAATAAACCCAACTAATAACTACGTGTGACTAATTACAAAGGTTTTCCTATTTGCCAAGTACAGTTAGTCAAAAACAAATTTTACTTTAGCTGATGTTTGGTTCCCTCTAGTTCTGCCGCAGACTCTGAACTGCTTTCCTTCTCGTTCTCTCGGTTCTTCCTCTTCTTTTTACTTTTGTGTTTTTTGTGCTTCTTATGTTTCTTTTGTGAACCACTCTCCCTGTAGTCATCCTGTTCCTCTTTCTCTGAACTGGCTTTTTCTCCTCCATCCTTTTGACTGCCAGGGCCCAGTCCTTCGCCAGTGCTAATGGACACACTGAGACAGGAAGAGATATTCATGTTTTGCCCAGCTCACACAATGTTTTATAAATCTCCACTAGCAAGAACTAGTAAAGACATTAATACAGAGTACACAGGCCAGATATGGAAGCAGCAGTGGTTTTCAACTTTATCCAGTCAAGTACTGTCTGAAACTATGATTTCAAACTTAGTCTACATCTGAGGTTATTGTCAACATATAATGTCACAGTGTGACTTACATAACATGCTAACAAGCTAAAAAATATCTCGTTTTTCTCACTGTCATTACAAACAAGGCAAACGGTTTAAGAAGTCCCGGGTTACTCCGCTAATACGTGGCTAGCATTAGCTCCTTTGCTAACCAGAGCGGCCAATGTAGCTACCAAACATTTGTTTCTTACGTGTTTACTTGAGTTAGCAAACTTGTATTTTTCTACCACAAAGATATACATACAAAGGACACCATATACTTACGATTTGTCTTCATTCTGGTCTTCAATTTCTCGAATTTTACTCAAAATAAAATCCTGAAACATCTGCTCAATGTTTGCCGCCATCTTGTTGCCACACTCTCTAGATCCGGGTAGGAACACCGCGGATAGGAACGGACAAGGTAGCAACAGACTTCCGGAAGGGACTTAAACCACAATAAAAACTAAAGTAAAAGTAAAGTATTAAAATAAGTATTTTCAAAATACGTTTCTTGTGCCTTCGTTGTCCTCTGCTGCTATCATGATGGGACAAAGGTGTTATAGCGATTTGCTTGAAATGTATACAAAAACATATGAGATTAACATTAACACAAATATCCCATTAGTTTTAAAACCCTTTATCAACCTTATGCAGCTGCGTGCTTGATACATATGACAAAAAAATAATAACTACAACAATAATAATCACAAGAATCCTAATGTATTTGAAAATACAAAGACAAATCTTGCATAGTGAGATGGGATTTTATTTGAAGACAAACATTCATATTTAAAAGTGAGGTGGACTGTGTACAATGCCAAAATGTTTAAGGTGAGTCAATCTGTTAAAGGCTCATAACTTTGGTTAGACAAACGGAGAGCACTGCATCCAGTGAGGGAAACGCTATAACTAGATTTCATTTGAGAATAGATTATCCTCATAAAATGGAACTGAATCCACACTTTGCAAATGTGACCTTCCTGGATTTGCATGAAACACACTGTTTATGTTGTTGTTTTTTTAAGTCCATTAATATACACAATAAGCCAATTTCCAACTGAACAAGAAGAAAAAGGACAAAGTCAAAATGAAAGTAAAATAGTTTGATTTACTTTGAGAGACAAAGGTAACACTTTTAATTATTGATTTGTCAATTGGTTACTGCATCAAAATTATGACACAGTAATTATAAGATCAGCATTTTGATGTATCAATCATGTATGAGATTCTCAATTTTTATTTTTTAAAGAAAAATAAAAAAGATGTTGCTGTTTGTATAAAATGAGGGATAGGCGGGTTTGTTTTTATTAAAGCCCCCAGACTCGTCACTGTTGCAGGCCTGCGTGTGGCTTGTACAGTTGTAATTCAGAGAGGCAGTTCAAGGCATGTTTACATTCATAGTGCAGGGAGGAATGTGACTGAAGAGGGCAGTGACAAGTATCCCAAAGTACAAAAGAGAAAAGCTTCACTGCAAGTTCTTTACAATGGAGTTTATACCTTATTTTGTATGCATTTTTATTTTGAGGACATTCCGATTTTTACCTTTTAGTGTCACTATTTGACCCCCACTAAACAACCTGGTTTAAATAATTTCTCTTAACATTCAAAACACTCACTACAGAAATTATGACAAAGTAAATCGAGAGGAATCATGGTAGATAACTCTATGTGACAGAAAAAGAGATTTTACAGAGTTTACACACAGGAGGTGTGATGAGAAGCAGCTGAACAAACACACAAATGATCGACATCATGCGTACAGAAAGTGAAAAGAAAAAAACATAACTTGGAGTTTTTGTCAAACTTGTAGTCATTGTGTGCAAATGTTAATCACAAGATAATAATAATAAAAAGCACAGTAATTCTTCTAATGAGTGACACCAAATATGCAAATGAGACGTTTCAATACCAGCTTATACTATCAAAGGACCTCAAATGTCCTTTTCTGTGAGCATGTAAATAATCAGTTCTAAAAAAGGCTGTTAGATCACATGATCTGACACCAGCAGTTGTACCATAGCTTCTCATCTCTCTCTCTCTCTCTGTGGTTGGGGTTCAATCCAGAGGTACACATGGGGGCAAGGGGGGGCACCTGCCAGCTTGTTGCTACAATGCCAACTCCCCAACATTTGAGCTGTTGAAAGCACTGAAAGAGACAAGCCGTGTCTATTATTGTAACATTAACCTAATGTTACAATGTTTGCTATAAGTGACATGAAATATTCATCCCTTAATTTTCTGCCATGCTTGTGGTGTTGGGATGTGCATATTTGTCATTAAATCTTTTGCAGTGTAAGTGTGAGTCACACACTATAATTTAAGGATTTATAAAAAGTGATGCATTGCACTGCGGAATAATTAAGAGCGAAAGTACCAGAGGGCACTTACATTACATTTTTAAAATTTGGAGAGCAAAAGAGGTAATACTTAGTAGAAGTAGTAGTATGTAATATCATGTGGGGACCCCGCACCCATTCTCACATGCCACCTCTTTGCAACCCTATATAGTATTTTCTCCCAGTGCTGTGTTTACATTTTAATTTGCTTTGGATATTAGACTATACAATTTTCTTTTACTTGATACATCTTTAGAGTGTGGTTAGTAAGTGGGGTTAGTTTAGAAAACAGACCTGGATCAGAGCTTGTTTTAAATCAAGTGAATAAAAGTAAGTAGAGATGGTTACATGCTCAGTGTTTATGAATTTAGTCATGAACTTATTAACTTAACTAAGTGCTGGTAGAATGTTTTTTTTTCTCCAGTCGATCCAGATCTAGTAGAAAAACCATTCCCCAAACAATCCACATCAGAAAGTTACATTCAAATCACAACATACCACTGCCACATCATTAGAAAATCACCTTTTCTCATAATTGAAAATACTGTAACAACAATACCAAAGCATCTCTTTGGACTCCAAAATCAGCTATGGGTGAAGTTAAGTTGAAAATCCCACAGACTTCATCAAACGTTACCGCGGGTAGGTAAAGCACATTGTACATGAGTGCAGTTACAATAATTTGCCAAAAGGCTCCGCTCGACTGCACCAAGTCCGTCACCGATGACAGTTCTGGACAGGCCACGTGAACCTTCAGTCAAAAGAAGAATAAAAGAGGCTGAATCCACTTAAATTCTGCAGTGAAGGCAGTGGTTGCTTCATAGAATTTGTACAGTTTGTACATTGTATCAAAGACAATGTGGAAAAAGACATCCTGGTCTCTGATTTGGTCACATCCGGGCAGTTGTGATCTTGGTCCTGAAGGCAGAGTGGATCTTTTATTCTTCACATCACAAAGTTCACAGTCTTTGTTACTAAGCAGGTGTGAAATACATGCAGGTGCAACAAAAAAAAAAATAATAATAATAACATGACCCATCTCCAGAGGTCACAGCACTGCTGTGTGGTTGAAACATATTATCAGCTTCTCTTATAAAATATAGTCTAAAACACAAACCATAACTAGACTTTAATTCAGACGATGAAGCATTTTTCCACGACTGTGCCATGTGTCTCCCTCTTTTAGGAACCGATAGCAGTATTGCAGGTAGACAATGGGAAGCTGAGAATTGGTTCGATGAGCAGTTGACAGTCTCATTCCAGCCCGAATGTGCTGGTCTCCTCCACGGCAGTCAGCATCTTCTCATACAGCATTGAGAACGATGGGTATGGTGGTAAATCCAGCCGGTTGAAGCAGGTATGAGCTCTGAGGAGAGGCCACAGGAAGTGAAGTAAATAGCAAACATTTAATTTAAAGGAATAATGTAACATTTTAAGATGCATGTTTACTTTGCTACAAAGGGATCGATACATGTCTGTATGGTAAACAGGAAGTCTGAGCAGGCAGTCAGGTAAGTTACCTTGGCATAGACAGGTATAAATAGCTTTCTGTTCAAAGGTAAGTTTGACTTTAAGTTTTCGGTATAAAACTAAAGTGGAAAACTTCCTTTGATGTTAAACAACAAAAATTGGATTTCATTTGGTCGCAGACCGTATGTGAATGGCAGAATGTTCTCCTGTTTCTCATACAGTTCCATTTACATTTGGATAAACAGCTCTGGCTCCTTTAGCTGCATCTGTAAATACAAGATTTGTGTTGATGTCTCTTCCTGTGTTTACCTGGGCAGTGCGCTGACCTTCCCCCACTTCTCCACACAGAACCTGCGCGGGCCGTTGCTGCCTCGCAGAGACGCAAAGCCCTCGTACGGAATACTTGATGTCCCAGTCACAAACTGATCATGCAGAGAGGTCAAAGGTTAAGAGGATGATTGAAGGGACAACAAAGGGTAAAAAAAAGGCTTTACCTCAAATCTTAAGAATTATCACCCCCCTGTCTCTCTCTCAGACACACACAAACACACACATACACACTTACCTGCAGAAGTCTCAGTCTCTGCTCATTGTTAAACCTCTCCACTGCTGCCCAGAACCATCGGATCACTATATGGTTGTCATGGTAACCTGCGCATAACAAACCGCGTCATGTTACTGTGACAACAGGATCAGGATAATGGTGAATGACGAGAGCTCGACCTGAGAGACTCGAGGACCTGACCAACACCCTTCCTCTCCAGACTAAACTGTTCGCTGTTTCATGTCTGCCATCTGCCATCCTACATATTGAACCTAATTGTTTATCGATAGTTCCATTTGCAAAAGAAATTCTGTTGTTTTCCATAATTTTGCTTTCATGTAGATATTATTCTGCCACGTTTCCACAAAGCAGATTTGTAAAGATAACACTGGTCAACACCAAATTTATTGTTTAAGTTTTTTTTAGCTGATTTAGGATAATTTTGATGTGCTGAATCCAAAAATCACATTGGTTTTGCTCAATCAGGTCAACTTTTTGAACTAAGCTACATATTTGTTTTTTGACGTTTTTGTTTATATGTACGAGTGTTTTCACGTCATATGATTTTATTTCTTGCAATAAACGATTTCTGAAGATTTTGCATGTGCCAACCTATGACTAATTGGTTTTTTTAACACTGCAAGTGAATGAAATGGCTTCGACTAGAAGATCTTGCAAGAATAAGCCTGATGTATTCTGCTACATCTGCGGTGAATACACCATTGTTCCAAATAGGAATCTATTATTAATCTATTCGAGGGTTTCAAAGAAAACGGAAGAAACAGAAAAGAAACGGAAGTTCATGCCCTGAATTTTGCACAATGACAACGTAACGTTCAATTTACATATACAGGGGGTCCTCGAGTTACGACGGAGATCCGTTCCTGAGAATGTGTCGTAACCGAATTTCAACGTAAGTCGGAACATACATGCATATGTAAGGTTGATATCGCGAGTGTAATGAGCATTTCCTTTAGATTTCTGATATCAACCTTGTAGACCCTGTGTTGTGAATAAACCTACGGTATTGCCACGATCCCGAACCCATCTGTGTCCGTGTGCATCTCCTTACCGGCTGCCGCTGCAGCGCTCACCAACTAGTTCCCGTGCGAAGTCTGTATGTATTTACGGGGCAAACCGCTTAAGCCGAAACAAGGAAGTTCACGGGAGATGTGTCGTAACCACGAAAACAACGTATCTCGCGACCGTCGTAACTCAAGGACCCCCTGTACTTACCTTTCTCAATGTCTATTATACAATCTACATAAAAATTAACGTTTGTAACATTTAATTAATACACTCTGTTAGAAAACATTTTTTTCTCCTAAAATCTTTTTTGGATAAGAAATATTAACAAAATCCACTGATAATGTCACAAAAATGTAATCAATTTAGTTAGAAGATTGGATTTTTCTAAATCCAATTAGCATAAAAACTTGACCTGATGGATGTCATTTTTGGATTCAGCGGTGCAAAATGGTCCTAATTCAATTGAAAAAACCTTACAAACTTACAAAAAAAGTTTTTTGTAACCCAGTGTAATCAGTTAGTGTGGCGCATTCCTATGTTGTTGTCTTTCTAAGAAAGTCAGAGGGATTTCAACATCCATTATTTTTATTTACTTAATTTATTTAACATAATTATTCTTCACTCGTCTGCTCCCTGAAATATCTTCTCTTATTAACAAAATACCAACAATTTTTGTAGTTAGAAAGAGTTGTAGGCCACGGGGACCGTTTCCTTGAAATGCTTGACCTATATTATAATATTATTGTAAACACCACAGTAAATAAAAGATGATGCAAATGTTGTCCTTGTCTTTCATACCTCCTCTGTATTCTGTGTTGTTCCTCCAGTCTGATAAGTCAATCTCAGCAGTGCCAGCAATCACAAGCTCCAGCTCCCTGGCATCAAACACTGACACCAACCTGGCATCCACCACCTAGGTAACACACACACACCATTTGTATTGCAGAAGTGAATGACACTTTTTCATAAAGCATATTTAATTAAATAATCATTTGAAACATTCATAAAATTATCATAGTATTGAAAATCAAAATGTAAAAAATGAACAAATTGTCCTATTTTGCATTAAATTTCACCCATGAAAGTTTCACTAGAGTCATGTCGTGGCACTGTACCTCATAGAAGCCTCTGACAAGACTCTCAGTCTGCTGCACCACCCCTCTCTCTATTCTCCACTTCACCATTCGCTCAATATATTCCTTCTTGTTCTTCTCTGAGACTGGAATGTTGGCTCCACCAGGTTTTAGCTCTCTTTCTGTTATCTAGAGAAACACACACACACAAGATATACAAATGTCAATTAATGTAAATATTGATGTTGTATAAAGGATGTGATAATTTTGAATTTACAAAAAAAATATTTCATATAAGCATTTTAAATCAAAACCCACACTAAACACATTTTCAAAAAAAGAAAAGTAAAAGTTAGTTTATGGTTTGTTTCTGAAAATTATTATACAAAAAAGGATAAATATTTTTGGGGGAAATGCATTGATAGCCTGACCTGTCCAAAAACTTCCTCATTGACAGTGAAGGTGAGGTCCAGAATGTCTTCTATGTCATTGTCCTTTGTCCACTGAAGGGACTGGTGAAACTCCTCATCCAGGTACTCCAGGTCACTCAGGTCACATGGACTAGAATAAATGATTGTACCCAGTGAGGGTAGGCGTCTTTGTTTAAGCATGTACACTGATTTCAAAATGTCTGCACGTGTATGCACCCGTGGATCTAAGTTGAAACAAACAGTACATACATGCGCAGCAGGCCTTTATAGAAAGGTCTGGTAAAGAAGGCATCCAGCAGGTACTGATGAATTAAAGCCAGACCCAGAATACGACCACTGAACCGAAACCTGAACCGCACAAATAAAGGTTATCACAATAACATATTATTATTGTGCAGTGTATTGTATGCAGAGCTCCAGCAGATTGTGGGTGTGTGTTAATGTGTACTGTTAATATTACCATTCATGGTGATTGTCTACAAAGGCGGACATTGGGCTGATCTGAACGGTGTAGGTGTCATTGGCAGAGTATTCAAACAGACCATAATAAGGGTTGAACAGCTCCCGGGACACTAAGAAGAAGAACTCTCTGGAAGGGCCGCTGTAGTCCAGTCTACACACGCACACACACACACACACACACGCACGCACACACGCACGCACGCACGCACACACACACACACACACACACACACACACACACACACACACACACACAATAGGGTTATATATATTTCAGTATTATAGTATGTGATTATGATATTCCTCTTACAGTAGATTAGAATAATAGATTTATGAGACTTAACATACAATAATAGCAAATTAAGGTAAGTGAAATGTAATACACTGTAGGTTAAGTGGATTAATCATACAGACATAAACAAAGCTTTCAACTGTTTTGTTAATCTATGACTGAATGAATATTGTGAATATTGGTGATTGTACAAATATTGTTTTTGAAAGTTTAAAATATGAAGACATAATATATAAGCTACATTATTTAGGAAATCTGCTGTTAGTAAAATGTGCAAATATGAGTTGTAGGTCTCCTTCACTCGCCCACACACACTCACCCCTCCTCCCCAACAAAGCTGACGTAAAGCTTGCTACGCTGCAGATCTTTGCGGGAATAACACATGATCTGGTTGAAGGCATCTTCAAGCAGGTGGTCACGACGGATGATCAACCTGAGACACACATAAAAAAGAAAGAAGCAAAAACACATATGTAAGCAAAGAAAAAAAAAAACAGAATGGGTGCCCTCTTCATTCAGATACACTGCATTTACTTTAATTTGCCTGGTCCTTGGCCATAACCTTTAGTTTCCAGCTTCCTGTAGAAATTGCGCAGTTTAGCCTCAAAGTCTCTCTTGTAAGGAGCTGGAGCTCTGGCATTAGCTCTCTGAGTACCTACAGGCAGAGGGAAAGACAGCAGGACAAGAACTGTCACTTTTTGTTTATTTCTTGTATATAGTATATATAGTAGGTCAAAAACCACACGACTTCATCCCCACAACACTTAAACCACAAGATTTTTTTACCTCTTTGCCACTCAGTCTCTTTGTATTCAGGTTTATTACAGTTGGTGTACGCATAATCACACATCTGAAGGCACCAGCATTATGGGCTAAATGTGTTGAACTCGATATCAGTTTTCAACACATGCAGAGTAGGTGTCCTACCAGGTGAGTTTTGTGGAGAGGATACAGGGGATCCCCGAGGTGACTGACAGTAGCTAGGATGAAGAAAGGCGTGAGGAGGCACGTACGACATGATTTCATCCTCAAACAGGCTACAGAGAGGAGTGACAAAGAGAAATAAAACTCAATTAACGACAGTAAATTAATTAAACAGTTTGAGTTAGGGTGAGAGCAAAGGAGTGAAGGGTAATAATAAGAGAAGCAATGCTATTGTGGTATTTAAAGGAAGTCACCTCAGCAGCATGACAAGGTCAGCGTCTCCCGACAACCTGGCCAATCCTGATGCTCCATCTGTCCGGATCAGCTGCACCTTCTCCCTGTTATCACAGCAACTCATAACTGACAGTGATACTGGAGCAAAAAGCAGAAATATAGCTACGTTTAATCATTTCTAGCGCAAGTACCTGAGTGAATGATTTCGGCCGATGTCAGGCTGTCTCTCCTGCAAAATCTCAAAGATGTTTGGTTGTCGAAGAAATGCCACAATCTTGTCATTGTAAGCTGGATGAGGACGGAATAAGAAATTGTTGGTCATTTTTTGTAATCTCTGAGGAGTTGTGTGTTTGTTTGGGTATCTGTGTGTATACTCACCCACTGGCACAATGTCTTGGCACTGGCCCCTGCTAGAAGACGTGAAGGTGCTGGAAGGCCGCGGCACAACAGGAGGGCCCATGTGACGAGGATCTTCACCTCCCTGATACAGACAGGATGTAGTTTTTAAATCAGCTTCAGTTTCTGAGAAGCAGACTAACTATGGAGCACCTGTGTGCATAAATTGCTTACCAGTCGACGTGGGCTGACCTCCCCAGCGCTGTGGCTGCGTTGTCGAGTCAAATGTTGGCGGTGAGTCAGGATGCTTGGGGGCCGAGAGCTCTGGAGGGGCAGCCGGGGATCAATGAAGGTGGTGGCACGGCAGTTATGGTCCACAAAGAAAGACTGCAGGCATGTGCACACAGAACAATGAACACACATTAGACACAAATATACAAAACTTGAGTAATAATTTGATTGTCAACACATTTTTCCGTTAAGAATTGTGTAATTTATTTTTACACACAGAAAAGTCCAGAATTGACAAATATATATTTTAATTTACACAGGAGACTTAGGACAACCTTGCCAGTGTGGTCATGTTTCATTTCCCAGCCTCTGGGCAGCTCCAGCTGCTTGTTGGAGAACATGTTAAGGAAGGCCACCAGGTCCCTGTTGTGCTGGTAGCGCTCAAAATGGTGAGCATCCCGACGAACCTTACTGATCATATGCTTCAGACACGTATTTGTGGCAAACATACGGTAGGCACTCTGAGCGAGAGGTGGTGAGGGACAGAGAAAAAACAAGCAGAAGAAGTTGTAAACAAGTTTACAAATGAGGAAAGAGACAAAACAGAGAAAAGGAAAGAAACAGAAAAGAAGAAACACATCATCTCACAAAGAGAAAATACTCTCACTTTCTCTCTCTGATCTGATTATCAATTTGCAGACAGTCCCTAAGTTTGTTGTCTGCTCTGTCATCTTGACTCTAGACTTTGAATAAAAAATACCAGTGCTATCAATGAGAAAGGAAAAAGAGGAGAGAGAAGGAAAAAAACGAGTGTGCGCACAGGGTTGGAATGCAGCACAGTGAAGAAGTCTGGGCTAGTGAGGAACTTGGCGCTGGGAGACTGAAGCAGGAGGGTGAGGCGAGACCTGGAACTGGACTGAGCCACACTGTTGTCCCTACGCAGCTCTGAAACAAACAAACACACACACACATCAGTGCACAAATAAAGGTAGAAGACATGTTTAATTACGTAGACCAGAATGCATTGCAGTGAGGGGACTACCTGGTATGGAGGGGTGCATGTCCGTCTCGTCCAACAGCAGCTCACTGGCTGGCTGCTCCTCTGGTCTGCTGTCATTGGTTATTGTCCTGCGTATACTCTGATACCTGGAAATGATTGTGCACACGTATCATGATTACCACAGCAAGTAAACACCGAATAATACAGTGGAGAAGTCAATGAACTTATTATCAACTTTGCTGTGTGCATATATGTGTGTGTTTGTGCGCATTCTGACCTGCGGTTGAGCTGCTCCATCTGTTGTATGGAGTTGGACCTCTGGAGAGTCTGTGGGGCAGGAGGAGCAGTGGGACGCTGCCAAGTCGTGGTTCTGTTCACGTGGTCCACATAGAAGATCCGACCGTGGCTGTCGATGCGAGCCTCCCAGTCTGATTCACACGAGTGGTGACAAGAATAAGGACACAAAACACCCAGGCTGGAAAATACTGTAGTTCAATAACAAACAAGTCTTGAAAAAAATACCTTTGTTAATTATTACAAATTACTACAAACAGGCTCTATTCAATAACTTAAGCTTCTGGTAAGCAAATCAGCTCACTGTGTTATTTTTAGGAGTGTGTGGCAGCTACAACTTCCCACCAGCTGCAGCATATGTATAGAGTTGTTGTTTTGTTGTTGATTCATACTGTGTTGCCTCCATTTCATTCAAAAGCTTTGGCACATTACTGTCTGTCAGGAAAGACACTGAAAAGTACTGCACTGCCGTGTCAAACAAAAAAGTTTACAATTACATTAAAGTTTGTTATAAATAATATATTACAAAGTGTTGGTGCTGACAAAGCTTTCAAACACTTTATGTAATATAGAGCACACACAAGGAGATGTGTACACAAGCACACTTACTGGGTGGCAGAGGCTCGTCCACTCTCTGGTATCGATTAGAATCAGGGCGGACAGATGGCAGGGAGCGAACAGACTGGTGGCCGTTCAACTGAGCAGTGGCACCTGCATACCAGGCACACGCACACGCAGACGCAGATAATAATACAATAATGTGTGGCTTAAAGAATGAGAAAACTCTGCAGAGCGTCTGTATACCATCATTGATTTTCAAAACAAAATTGGACCCCACAGCTGATCCATGCTGAGCATGTTATCACTGTTAGAAGACTGACCAGAACTAATCTAAATAATGCTCTAGTCTTTGATTTATTGTCCCTGATGCCTCAATCCTGCAGAGACTTTACCCTCAATGTTCCTTTGATATGGAGAAAAAATATGGAGAAAAAAAACAGTCTACAGTATACCTGTGGTAAAACCAACCCAATCCACATGAGTAACAGGGGCAGATAAAAGCAAAGCAACATATAAAAAAATTATGTAGTTCTATAGGAAACATAGTGATGAACCTGGGTGTTGACAGCCTGACCCAGTTATCCTGTAAATAATATAAACACAACCAGAGGTAAAGAAAATGGCTGTCACAGGAAACCAGGAACTACAGGCGATCATGTGTAAATGTTCTGTCATTTACAAAAACTCCACCTCCATTCTACTTCTCACCTGTCTCTCTTTCCCCTAAAGTCCCACTCTGACTGTCTCTGGCCCTGCACACTTCCTGGTTCTGGGCCCCGCTCGCGGAGCTCTGTATGGACCGCCTCCTCCACACCTCCCCTCCCTCCTCCTCCTGCTCCACCCGCCTGTCCCCGCCACTTGCTTGAGCCCCTGTAATTACAAGAACACTTGCTTTTGTGTGTCACCTGAAACATGGAGGTAGATAAAAGCAACACAGATTTAAATGTGTGAATTCATATGAGGTTGAACTCAAGGACAAAACGAAAAGCATCAGAAAAGAGATTCATATCTTGCAAATTACCAGACTTAGAGATTTCGCCTATGTTTCTGACCATTGTCATGTTGAAAATTCTTATTTGGTAACACTTCTTGAATGTGGGAACCATATCTTCATTCAGACTTTGTTTCTTTGTCTCAAGTATAAGGAAAGTAAGTCAAAGTAAGTCCCCTGCTGCTGTGACCTGTCTATATACTTCCCTCTTAAATCCCTCTTGAAAAAAAAGAAGTGTAGTGTAATTCTTAAAATGCAGGGTGGGGGTCCTTGTGAATATAATTGCCTATTTCACTTACAAAAACCTACCTGCTTGGTCAGCTGTGCTGCTGCTGGCAAGAGCAGCTGCTGCTACTGGTCCATTTGCCTCGCTGCTCGATGACTCCGCCCCTTCCTCCTCGGCCTTTGGAGCCAATTCTTTACTTGTGTCTACCTCCTGGGGAGAAGAGAAAAGAGACGAGTCAGGCTTTTGTCAGAGCTATAACTTTAAGTCATCTTGATTCTGGCCACTCACCTGAATGGGTGAAAGGAGACTAAGTGCAGGGCTGTAAGATTCGTCTTGGTTTGTACTGGTCCTTGTGTTCTGCTCCTGACAGGTACATTCCCTGACCGACTCCCGCTGGTCAGATCCTGCAACCTCCTCAGCTTCTGGTGTGTGGGATGAGGCTGTGGAGGTCTCATGTGCCACCTCAGCTGATTCATCAGCTGCTGTCTCAGGTGGTGTTACTGTTTCTGTTGGTGTCTGACCTCCAGCTGCTCCTTCTGCAGCCCCAGCTTCACTTTCACCTCCTGCAAACTCTGTTACAGGCTGAGCATCAGAAGATAAAACTGCCTCTGATGTCTCCCCAGCTCCAGCTCCTGGCCCAGTCCCTGACCCTGTCTGCCTCTGGGACTCTCCTTGCAAACCACCGTTCCCCTGTTGTAACTCAGCTCGAGTTGATCTGCTTGATGAGGCTGATTGTGGACTTGTCTGTGTCTTCATCTCCTGTGATTGATCCCTGTGCTGCCCTGCAGTCTCCTCATCCTCATCCGAGTCGATGTGCAGCATGGCGTTGAGCCTCGTGTCTGTTGGAAAGCTGGAGCGGAGTTTCGGTAAGGGCCCTGCAAGAGTTTGGTCCCCTGTGTACCTGGGTGCCTCAAGAGCATCCAGGTAGTCATTGAGAGACACCTGCCGGTGGGTGTGGCCACCCAGAGCCACGGGAAGCAGATCCTCCTCTCCCATCCGTCCAGGCTCCCGCCACGTACTATCGTCGCCATAGTAACAAGTGCCATTGACGAGCAGGCAGCCCTCATCAGAGCCTGTGGGAGAGGGTCCACATGTGACGCGAGAGGATGAGGAGGCCTGAGGGAGGTCTTCATCATCAGAGGGACTGCCAGGGTCACTGTTCGCTGCACCGCCCAGTATGGTTCCCACTGTCTCTGGGGACGCTTCAGACAGAAAGAGATGTTGGACAGCAATAGAAGGAGATAACAATAAGACAAAAAAAGGGGCTGGAGTTGTTAAAAGCTCACAAATTAACCATTAATTTGTGTTGGTTTAGTTTTGGCTTTATGAGGATTTATATGATTTACATCTCCAGTCTCAGCTGCTAACAACCAAGACCTGTTCTGTCAGTACTACTGTACTAACCTAGTTGTTTCTGCCTCCACAAACCCACCAAATACCCTCAGACTTTTTTCCTGCTCTCACTTCCACCTGTTTTACACACCTTCATGTCCGTTGGAGGTGAGGTCCACTCTGAACCGAAGCTGCCCACTCACATGGTCGGTCGGAAGACGACGACACAGGCTGTAGCTGACTGGCTGATCGCTGTACATACATACACACACATGCACATATGATGTCCTTTGTTGTTGATCAATATTAAATCAATGCTTGAACAATGACCTGATTGGAGAACATTGATTAGTATTAAAAGAACGATGCTGAGTCACAGCGGTTAAGTGCTAAAGGTCAAATATCTGTTGGTGCATCTCAGACGTTTGCTCTCTCTGTTGGAGAGCTTGTTGAAAACAGGCAAACATATACAATACACATGTACAATGTGTGCATCTGTGTGTGTGAACTCACTCAGCTGTTGGCCCCTCCAGGAGTCTCTGCACAGGGATGATCAGCTGACCCAGAAAGCGCTTGATGATTGGTCGGCTCTTGGCAAACTTATCTTTTACTTCAATCTCCAACACGTCAGTCATTAGAGCCACAAAGGTGTACTTCTATGGGAAGACAAATGGGAAAACGTTTTAAAAATCTAAGCTGGCATTTTAGGCAACTTACCAGTGATGGTATACGTGTATTTATGTAAAACAAAAATCAAAATCCCTCTCTATGATAATATGATGTCTATGTGTGCTTCGATATGGTATGTTTTGTTTGTGCCCACCTCCCCGTTCCACACAGGGTTGGTGGTGTTAGCTTTTATGGATGATCTCCTCTCCTGGCCGTGGTGGGTGAACTTGGGGAGGCCACTCCTCTTTCCAGGCTGGATGGACATCTTCAGGTAGGGGTCTGGGTTGAAGAACATTCCCTTCTTTAGGCCCGCTGCCCGGATGTCTGGAAAAGAAAACACACATTGATCAGGATATGTGTTTAATGGCCCAATACCGCAACTGAATCTACTGAATCCACCCTCTCACCTGATAGGGTGAAGCTGACAAGTTTCCGACAGAGCTCAGCCCCTGATTGGTCAATCACTTGTCCTCCACTGTCCACCTGATAACAAAACAACCAATGAGCAGCATGTGTCATGAGTCTCATGAGTCTCTGAGACAGCTCAGAGATGTTGAAGCCTCCATCCTCACTCTAACTCCACATCTCTGTTTTCAGGTTCCAACTTGTTGTCATCAGCCCCAGTAACACAGGTCTAAATGAAATTAAGTAAATCCTCTTTAATTTAACATGGACAGTTCAGTTTAATAGCCCTGAATATCAATAGATTTTTATGGAAGAAGACAATTTACATATTATGATCAGCCCTGTTCAATTATATCACTTTATGTTGCCTAACACCTTGCAACCTGCATATGTGCATATGTTTAACACAGTGATGATGCTGCAGACCCAGTGTGTGAGGTACATCTCATTTTAGCTGTTGTGTTAACTCATGCATGTGCCCTTCAGATGCACAGTGTGGAAAACACTGATGAATATTAACATTCGGCCATCTGCAAAGCTAAATTTAAAAAAAGTCATTAGCATGAACGTTGCTTGTTTTTCCAACCATCACTAATAACGAGCTCAAAACTGCAAGAAACATGATTTGCATGAACATGAAGGCCAACACATGTTTTCATTTGTACATAGCACAAGCTCAATCAAGTTATTCAATCTTCATTCATCATCATTATTATCTTTATATCTACAATGCTTTAAAAAAAAAGTGCTGGCCTCTGGAAACCAATCAGAAGGCAGCATTAAGGATATGACTGATATGCAAAAAAACTTAAGAAGATGTCAGATATGAGCAGAGAGCAAAAGAGACAGAATAAATAAAGGAGCAGAAGAAAATCAGATGGATACCGGCACTCCAGGATTCTTGACAGTGATACAGGGTGTCGTCGCTCTTAGTGCTCCACTTACACCGTGATAGTATTTAAAGCAGATCTTAGTTTCCACTGCAAAGAGAACACACAACAACAATCACAACACAATCTTGATGACCTTTAACCACACACGTGGCATTGACACAAAACACAGGAGCCATAAAGTTCACTCACACTCCATGAAGTAAGGGTCTGGCTCCAGCCTCCACACGATTTGACCCCTCTGGGTGCCGTTCACGCCACGATTCTTTGAGTCCCACACGTTGGCCACGCATGTCTCATCTAAAAACACATACATTTACCTTCATAAGCCTTTGCGTTCCACTGCATTCTGTTTCAGTTATACACAAGCAGATGCTTCTGTAAAACAAGAAGCAGCAGTTGCGGGATGTTAATAGTAAATTACAGGATATTTACAGTGCCGGATGTTAAGGAAGTTCATACAGACTACCAGCTACGGGTCCACTAACTCAGTGAGGAAGCAACATGTAAGAACAGGAGATGATAGACATGGACAGAATACAAAATTACTGGAACATTTTTCTGTTCACTAAAAGTGGATCTTGTGCCATCCCTGTATCCAACTGTTCTTTCAAGCTTTTCCTCAAAAGTCATCTCACAGTGTCTATCTCTTCTCACTTGTATTTGTATCCTACTTCCAATGATATAATTAACAATGTTGAGTTGGATACTTTAGTGCATTTAGCATGTGTTGTAATATGTCTAAAATGCATTAATCGATGGACCCATAAGACAAACTGACCATTCAGAAGTTTTATAATTTCCATAATAAAACCAGACTCCTGATTCTTGTTTTCTCACACATACAGTGGTCCTGATAGTAAAGCTCAAAGAGTACATGTAGGTATAGATACAGTATAATCATATTTATGAATGAATGAGAAAGTCAAAACGCATTGTATAAAGGTGATGTTGAATGGTTTTAATCTCAGCCTCAAATGTTTGTTGAACTGTCTATTGATATTTATCTTTTGAAATCTTTTCAAAAAATGTAAAAAAAAAAAAAAGATGTAATGGAGAATGTGGCACAGACAAACCACCTCCAAGGTTTCTGTTACCTGAGGGAAACTCTGCCCTCGGGTCATAAACCACAACCCTGTCCCTGCCTGCGGCTCTATCAAACATTTATGTGTATATCCAGTGTAAAGGATGACAAATGACCCATGTCCTAATGGATCAATTCTGATGTCTGTCAGCCACGCACGCACGCACGCACGCACGCATGCACATACATACATATTGACCTGTCACACGAGGTCAACATCAATAAACTCTCAGCTTTTGTGGTTGACAGTGAATCAGTATCATACACACACATGCACATAAAAAGACCTGTGTGACCTGATAACCCTGTAGTCTTCCATACACTACACTCTGGGAGGTGTGACACAAATAGACAAACCTATATGCACACACATACATGGCCAGACAGCAGTGTGTGGTTATAGAGCTCAGGTGGCTCCAGGAGAATGTGGCCAAGAGTCAGGCTGGAAACAGTGTTCATCTCTGGGGAGAAAAAACCCAGAAACCCCCAACCCCACCCCCACCCCACAGGATCAATACAGCACAGGAGCTGCAGAGAGGTCTGAGAGATGGGGAGATCACCTTTCACCAGTTTCTATCTGCCTCTCGCTCACTCTCTGATAAGGATTGTGCACAGGCACTCACACAAACAAAATCACTGGCTGCAGTGTGTTTGAGAAGGACAGGTCATCAGTAAGCCCAGCAGGACCAGGCTGCTGGATCCAGAGACAAGCCTGAAGCTACTATATCAAGATTAATGCTAAAACAAAATAGCCAGTGGAAAAAATATTATACTCAGTCTGATATACTCCTGTGTTAATATGGTCACTTGTGTTCACTTATTTATTTAAATGAAAGAATTAGAAAGAGGGTCTTTAATTCTTTATGCTATCATGTATTTATATTTAATTTAATTTCCTCCTCTGAGATGAATTATTAAGAAAAAGAGATGACACAGTTGCAACACTTAAGTGTCTTCCTTTATATGCACTATCTGCAGAAAACTAAACTATGATCCTGGACTAGGGTGGAAATATAATATTGATAGTAATACTGTGCAGGATCACTTCAGTGCCCAATACGATATTAAGGTGGGTCAAACCACGTTAAATAATTTATGCTTTATTATTTTAGGATATTGGATGGAAAATAAATGGGAAAATATCAAGTGAGGAGGGTTTATTAAGTGAAAGAGTTCCCCTCCCCATTCCAACAACTTACAGGATCTTCCTGTGAATAACTCATTATACACTTTATCTGCATGTGAAAAATGTTTTGTGTTGTTTGTGTATAAACTATTTCTACTTTCATATGTATACACAGATGTGTGCGTGTATATAAATCACATTTTACCCCTGTCAATCAAACGTGTGTTATTCTTGGACAACAAGGAGGCACTTCAAATTATGCTTTTGTGTGTGTGTGTGTGTGTGTGTGTGTGTGTGTGCGTATGTATGTGTATATAAGTGTGTGTGTGTGTAAAGTGGGAGAGAGAATTAAATATGAGATAAGCAATAAAAACTCGGCTCCTAAATGCTGTTGAGGCTGAGTCAGCGTCACTTTTTTACAAGAACAACCTACTCCCTTTCTCTTACCATTTTTCCCTGCACACATGACACATACACATTCACATCTACGCACGTACATGAACACACAACCCATTAGTCAGTTAATGTAGCAGCAGTGGAGCTGATGTAATGCTCTAACCTTGAGAAGATGAGTTACAAGTCACAATCTCTTCAGTAGGCTATTGTATTACTATCCTACAACAATTTTTTATTATGCTGCTGGACAACTGCAGGATAGGACCAGAGACGGACAGAGGAACATGGATGGGATAGACAGGGGGAGGATGACTAACATGAAGGTTGAAGATGGACCATAATGGATTCAAGAACTAAAACTCAGTAGAGTTGTGTTCCTGCTCATTTATGTTATCACTAGAATGAAAGATGGGGACTTTTATCCAATAAAACTTAAATCTTCAATGTGATAAAATTTTCTCGGGTTTTCAAAGCAACTTCAAGGCATCCTGTATGTTTCGATTCATAATCTGCAGTTAGAAATTGGGCTTCAGTGGGAGGGCAGGGGTGATTCTGTGTTTGCTCACCTATGTGATAAAGGCCGATCCAGTCAGTGGCATCGACTTCCTCTTTGATGTCCCAGGAAATGACCAGGTGGCTGTGACCAAGAGTCAGCTGGTATGTAGACGCTGTTAGTGATGAGCGGCTGTCAGAGGTCATTAAGTCTGTGTCACTATTGGCCCTCTGGAGTCCCAAACCTGCTGTTTCTGGATGGCCCACTGATGACATAGAGGAGGAGCCAGAGGTGGACCCGCCGACTGCACCTTGCACTGACAGGCTGCAGAGGTTATCAGGCCCAATAGTGTAAGGCCGGGTGTGCGGGGTACGGCGGCGCACTGCCAGCAGGTGCTCCCGGGCACTGCTGCCCGCTGACGATGATGCTGACGGGGAGGAGGAAGAGGAGGAGGTGGCAGCAGCCATCGCCATGGTTCCCGCAGAGAAGGAGAAGGGAGGGGGAGACGAGGAGAGTTGGTAATGGTGATGGTGGTGCTGGGAGTGTGGCTGAGGGTGAGAATGTTGGTTATGGTGATGGTGGTGGTGGTGGTGGGGAGAGGAAGGGGCGGAGAAGGTAGATGGAGAGGGGGAGGATGACTGGGGGCGGGGGCGAGGGGGGAGGACAGCTGTAGTGAGGGAGGGTCGAATGGTTGAAACAAAGTAGGTGCACTAAGGGAAGAAAACAAGAGGGGGGTGGGGGAGTCAGGCCTTTTAGCTTCCAAGTGCCATCTCTAAAATGGAGGAAGCACTTAATGGTTGGAAATGTAAAGAGTAGAAAAAAGGGGAGGGATGGTGAAAGAAAAAATAGACTGGAGTGATGGTGAGAGCACCTCCACTTTAAAAACACTGCTGATACAGTCTGGGCTCCTCACAAGACATCTCTTTGGCCCTCGTTGGCAGGTGTGTGAAGAAGGCACTTCAATGTTCCCGGGCTTCACTCGTCACTGCTCAGGCTGTTTTGAGGCAGGTTAGATCCTACGATCAGTCATTTATATCACATTTCCACTGGGAATGCCGATGTTTTACATTCATCCCTCGGAGCATCCTGAGACACCTGTTCATTTTGACAAGCCCACAAGTCTTAGCAGCAGAGCAACACCTTGCCTGTGGCCACTAGAGGACTCTGTGAATCACGTGGGTATCCATTGTGAGAAAAGGGGGGGAGGGGAGAGAGTGGAATATTGAGGAAGGAGGGATGAAAGGTGATCCAGGTATCCCTCAACTTGTTTGTCTTGGATGGAGGGTGTGATGACAAGGAAGTTCTACAATCCACAGGGAGGACAGGAGTGGAGGAAGGTTTGAGACCTATAGGAGAGACAAAGAAATAGATAAAATAGAGGTATGGTGATCAGGGAAAGATGATGTAAGAGATAGATTGAGCAGCTACAATCCATCTCCTCTCATTTACTGTTCTGCAAGAAATATGAATAACCAATTTGTCAAAATGCAGAACAATATGTAAAAATCTATGAAAAACGTAATGCTATTAAACAATATCATAGTATCATATTTACTGATGCACATTCCCCCCAATATTCATACATGTCCAATGACAACACAACATCACTTCATTTTTTGTACATGTTACATCACTTGTAAAGATGTCTGCACCAGAAACACTTCAATGCCACCTCATGAATGTTTAGAAATAACAAAAAGTAATTTCCCATGGACCTAATTTGCTTTCTTTCCTCTCCTTTCTCTCATTTGTTCTCTGATATGTGCATGCGGGCGATGTGGTTGCCATGGCGAGAGGTGATGATGGCCAAACCGTGTCCAGGCTTCAGCACTAGTCACATCTATCAGCTGCCTCTCCCTATTCCTCTCTCCATGCCTTTTGCCACTGTAAGACTGAATGGATGCACACTCACACACAGACTCTCCATTCCCGAACGCCTCTAAATCAGACATGTGACATGAGACATGAGACATAGCTGCTTACAGAGAGAATGAGTGAGTGAGTAGTACAAAGACATACAGCAAAGAAAACACTCAATGAGGACCTTAATAGGAACACCATATTTATGCTAGGTAGTTCCTATATGTTGTAAACTTTGTTTCTAAGGCACCACTGCTGCATTTGTGCAAATGTGTCAGCTTCACACATTTATGCTACCCAGAGTGTGACAACAAATGATTCTTCACATCATTACACCCCCAGCAGCAGTCTGGACTGTTGACACAGTGATTCAGGCACCTGATGCCAGATTGTGACTCAACTAACTGCAAAATCAGCAAAAATCAAGATTCAGCTAAAGAAAGTCTAGAACCCTTAATTGTGCAGGGTCACAAAAATCAAAATCCTGCAGCACAAGCACACACACACACACAGTTTCCATCCCTTGTCTTTATAAATCCATTCACAAATGGACAGACACACACACACACACACATTGCACATGAGGCTCTCTGGAGAGAAACAGAGAATGGGAGGATTTACAGTTGACAGAATATCTTCTTTAATCCACTGCATAAGCACAAAGCTTCTATCTGCAGCTGGAGCCCCTGCTGCCAGCTCACTCTGCAGCCATGTTTCCATCAAGCTATCAGATTTATACTCAACAGAGATACATGTTAATAACATGCAAAAAAATGGAGGCTGGATTAAAGCTGTGCTTTAATGTAGCTACATAAATAAGCACACTGCTTACATTTTCCGACAATGCAACTAATAACATCTTTTCTTTACACCGGATAACTAATAAAACAAAACAGAAATGGCCCTACATGTTTGTGTGTAACCACTGCAGTGGAAAGCACAACAGGTTTAATGCTGGACCCCCTCACAAACTTGGAGAAAAATATCTTACTATTTGCACTGGGGACATTCACGCTTCAGAGACTGGTGATGTGAGACTTGTCACGGTAACTACATTTTGCTATGATTGATGGACTGCATACATGTAAACACATGACAGGCATGCACACAGAAGCACAAATGTGCAGCCTTGCAACTGGTTAATAGCATCCTTTAAAAAAATACAAATCAAAAATAAACTGAAGACTTTCAAGACTGATTTGCAAAATGCAAGTGAATCTGCCAGTGCCAGGATCCACACATCGATATTTGTGTTCCACATTAGCGTGACAAAACACACAAAACAGATTAATACAGCTAATGCAATTAGACAGCGGAAGCCTTTGAATTGAATTATGCTACAGTGAATGTAGAGACAATTACATCTGATGATAGGAGCGTGCGATAGCTCATACGTTTGACAACATAATTATCCGTTGTATCTGAATATTCCATCACCACTGAACCACAAAGCTGTGAAAACCTTCCATCTGAAGGAAAAAAACAATATAGCATAGAGTTTCTGTCAGTCTGGGGAGATTTTTCAAACCCCCATTATGAATGTCAGGTTGATTTTCCTCCTGGTGGATGGTAGGGGGGTGGGGTTGTGTGGGGGGCACTGGCACCAGGCTGTAAGCACAGATACACTTAGTGTACAACGTACACACAGGTTAAGACGGACACCATTCGCCAATTCATGCGGTCTCTCTTTTTTCTCTCTTACACGATCACATATAGACACACAGCAGTGAGCTGACTGCATCAATGTATAAACGATGTCAGCATGAAGACTGCACCTAATGGCTGACTCATTCCTGCCCTGCTTCTGTCCTGGGTCTGACTCTGCAGCCATCTCAGTGCTGTTTTGATTTGGGTATCTGAGATCATGAGCTATAATACTGAGACTAAAGAGCAGTCGAGGCAAGGTAACCCCACTCACTATGAACTGTACTTCCTGCTTTTATCTTGTCCTCCATTTCTGAAACGTTCTGCACACAGCTGCAGAAAACAATGTAAATGAATGCCACACAAAATGGATACACATTAGAAAACCTGACTAGACTCAAATGAACCAAATATCATTTATTTCCAAGAATACAAGAACATTGGTGTTTTTTTAATCTTTTGGTCACTTGGAGGAACGACTGAAAGCACAACATTGATTTTGTAAATACAAACAAAAATCCAGCAATAATATGGTTAAAATCACAACAAAATTAACTGTCCCATATCATGCTACCCAACCACATATCCAAACCTAACTAACAAAACCACTTGTTATCCCAGAGACAAATTATACTGGGAAATTTGGGGCTCATTCAATGTAAATAAGATTCAATCCACAATCCAAACGTCAGGAAAAAAGTAAAATCAGAGGTAAAATGAGGATCTGTGCTATGGTACTATTAAAAAACTTAAAATTGTGAAATCTTAATTTCAGATCCAAGGTTCTGAGGGGCCTCATCCCCTGTAATGCCAAGGTTCCTGTCAGACCCAGACTGAGAAGGACACCAAGCTGGAAGCTGTGAAGATTTATTTTTTTGCATTTGACTCAAAATCCCACAATTCTTTACTGTTTCACTCTGGGTTGCTCTGCATATGCAGTACACCCCTACTAGTATAATTCAGCTTTCTGCATCCTACCCAACAGTGTTTTCAGTGACCTGCAAGATAATACTATAATCACTGGAGCTGACATAAATGCTGTCCTTAATCCTTCACTTGATTACTCTGGCCAGCCACCTCATCTTCCTCCTCAGCAATGTTGGAGATTTCAGGGTTATTGATCTATACATATCTATACATCGGAGCTATTAATCCCTCAGCTGAACAATATAGGAAAAAAACACCTGATTGTGTTTAGTTTTGTGTTTTAGTAGTATGTTATACTTACATCTTAAAAGCAAGGATTAAAATGAACAGTTCAAGACAGCTTGATAGTACGACGAATGATCTGTATGCAGTCATAGATGCAATGTATAAGAAATAAGTATTGCTTTTGCTGCCATTGTAATCACAGAAGACTGAGAAATCACTGAGCTTCAGGATTAGCTGCAAATATTGGAACAAGACCAGCTGAGCAGTGGCTTTTCAGTTTACAGGCAAAAACAGAAACTCATTCAGTCAGAGTTAGTCTGAACAGAATTAATAATCCTGAATAGGGAGTTTTTCTTCTGAACAACAGATACTTGTTTTTGGTCTCCACCAACTCCTTGGACCATCTGGTTCTTTAGCAACTAAATGCAGGACACTACACACTACACACTAACCATGTCTGTCTGATGGTTGGGACTGGAAAAATAAAATATAGCTGAACAGCTGAAAGTGGCTTTGATGAAATGTGGCCAAACCAAAACAGTAGAATTGGAGTATATTACAGTCCTGACTCATGCACCTTTAACGTTACAGATGGAGCCAAAACAAACGGTATGATTTCTCAAGACTAAGAGAGTTAAAGAAACTCATCAATCTTCAGAGTTAAATATTGCCACAAATTCTCATTTAGGACACCACACACTTAAGGGTCTGTTGTCTCTACTGTGTGAGATGCTGCAACCCTTCCTCCACCAGCAGCTTCAGGTCTGCAGGTTATTTATAAATGGTGAGACTTTGAGACTAAATATACTCCCAGCCTGGTGAAAACAGACTCTGGAACTGACATCAGTAGGCAGTTCGAAGGGGTGTTGGTGCTACACAAAAGGGGGTATACAGAGGAGGTATGCAACCAAAGCCTGTATATGATTTTGTTCTGCTTTCATCCAACGTTAAGACATAGGAATGATGGACAGAAGCCCATGCACATTCACACGTGTTTCCTATAAAAACTAAGCATTTGTGGGCTGGACAGGAGGAGTGTTTCAACCATCTCAGTCCAAAACTCACAGCTGAAATCAAAATAATGCTGGCATTCTTCTGGGTGGGGCAGTGCCTGCACACACTGCATTACTGAATTATGCAAGTGTAAAAGCTGAAACGCCGCACAGGCCAAGATGTAGTGAACAAACTATAAAACACTACAAGCATCTCATCCCATCTAATTCAGTAACATGTTGGAGCTGCAGCAAAGAGGAGTGACCCGGTCCGTTAAAAGATGCCAGACATTGTGGCTACACAGCAGAGACACAGCCAGACACGGGACGAAAATACTGTCCCCTTTACTGCCGCTCTGTTAACTCACAGAATTCCTGGTTGGACTCTGTGTGATCGGGACAATAAAAAAACATGAAAGTCTATTAAGTTCAATTTCAATGTGGTCTCTGTTTATGTAGAAGAAATGTCACACACCTACACACATACAAACACACATATGGTCCTGAAATAACTGTAGCATGTTTGGAGAACAATGAGGGAAGAGCTTCCTGTCCACAACACACCCATCACATTCCTCTGTGCCAATCCGGTGTGTGTGTGTGTGTGTGTGTGTGTCTGCATCTAACCCTGACCAGACCACAGTACCCACAGAACTGACAGCTTGTTGAGGACATTATACACACAGGGAAAGCTATTAGTTAGGCGTTAAGCAAACATTAATGCCTGACTTTTGTTTAAGATTAATTACAATGAATTTTAACATTTTAGAAAAATATGTTTTTTTTGCTTTCTTACCAGGAAGTGAATAAGAAAACTCATACCACTTTCATGCCTACATGCTAACTAAGAAGCTAAAGCTAGCAGAAGATTAGCTCCTCACAGACAACCTGCAGAAAAAACCCCAACAAAACGGACAAAACGAACATACCAAATGAACAAACAGGATAACAATATTGCGTAATTACTGTACAACTGAGCCATGATAGCTTATTCCTACTGTTACCTAGCTAACTTGTAGGTAAGGTATTTGTAAGGTAATTTTCTACCTTATTTTGAGGTTACAGGTTATGTTCAAAAAGCTGAGTTCACAACCTGTATATATCCATCAAACCCAGCAAATGTTACGTTCATTACAGCCACTAGTTAAGACCTTTTACATACTCCTCACATTAATGCTACAACTGTTGTTGTCTTTCTTCTACTACTTCTTCTTCTGCTGCTGTTTAATGGCAGTTAGCAAACAACTTCTTCCAATACATTTCTTGTGAGCCCTTATGTTTTCTGAAAATATGCCACTAAATCTTTGAGCACACATTTAAATTTAGTTTTCCTGCAGTGAAATACAGGCACATCTCAATAAATTAGAATATCATGGTAAAAAGTTAATTTATTTCAGTAACTCATATATCCGAGATTCATTAAATACACCGTCAAATATTTCAAGCCTGATTAGAGTCTAACATTGTGAGTCTACAATACTGAACTTTGTCACAATATTCAATATTCAAATCCATCCATCAGTGAATATTCAGCTATCAGATAAACAGATGCAATTAAAATAAAATTCATGATATATTGACTTATATCCCTTGTATGAGAGTGCGATGCCAAGATGCAGTAATGTAAAGTAGCAGATCCATGCCCTGCAATGCTGAAGTGCCCTTGAGCAGCATACTGGATCCCAGCCACCTCATGAATTACACCAAAATTCCTCCTCCATTAATCTACTGTTTTGTCAACCACTGAGCATCACAGGAACAAATCTGTGTCATGTCCAGTCACTTCCAAGCAAAACATGTTTGCTCAGACAAACATGATAAACACACTTGGATGTAGAACACCTGTGAATTCATGATGTGAAAATCCTCATTAGCCACAACAAGGAGCCTACATATGGCTCTAAATCAATCTAATGCTAATTCCATACTGAATTTTACTCTTATTATAATGATCATTATTAGATTTCAATCAGGGTCAGTTCCTCCATGAGGATGTTATAGGGAGGAAATAGAGGATGAGCTGTTCTGCTATTCTGGGTCACTCACAGCTCTGATTTGATTGACTGACTTTCTTCACAATGTGTGTGTTTGCAGGTTGAACTGACTGACTTTCCCTTTTTTATATCACCATGTTTCCCATTATTTTGCCAACAACACACTCAGACAAAGCCAAAGGACTGAGACTGCCTGGGCTTTGTTGTTGTTTTTATCCAGCCATTATCATTCACTGCATCTTGCAGAGACACACATGATAACATGAAGCTCAGCGTTAAATACATACAGTCATCTGATTAGCTTAGAGACATGAAACGTGTAGTAAACATCAATGAACGAGTCAATGCTAATAAACAAGGCTACAAGCTCCAGACAATCAGGGATACAGACAGGGATACATCAAAGATATATTATTACATAAGCAGATGATACGTCTTACCTTTTCTTTAGCAATGTGACTGTTGTTAGTAGCGCCTGCAAGTCACATACATCCCCAGATAAGGCTCTTGATCATGGACGACGGACCTCCATACGGCCCGGCCACCACCGACCCTTCATCTGCTTCCAAACCGTATCCGGCCCTTCAGATCCCGGTCGCTGCGCTGCTGCCTGCCGGTGATGCAACCTCCGTTAACAGCAACACATCTTTCCCAAAACGTTTGTTTTTAATCCCCGTTTTAGTCGCCTGTTTCTCCGTGATGCTGCCAGACTGTGTATAAAGACGACTTCATATTTTATTCAGCTGGATCGCTTCACATCCGCCTCCGTTTCCGCTGCTCCACACACTTTCCTCCCGGTTTGTTTACGCTGCTCCGGGAGAGAACCCAAGCCCTCTGCGCCCCGCGATCAAACCCACATAGACGTTGTTTCAATGTAAATTACAAGTTCGGAACTTTTCTCTATAAACCGAGTCCACACTGGCCGAGATGTGCATGAAAATAACCCTTTCAGCCCCCGCTTGTCAATCACTGATGTCCAACGTAAGGTTTAGGGGCTTTCAAGTGGTCACAAACTGGCATCTGGAGGTCCCTTGCAAATGTACACTGTGTCATTTATTTGCCGTTAATCATTCCAATTACAATAGATTGTTATTATAATCAAACTGTTTCATATGTAGCCTGCACAGTTTATCCCAGGATTAAATTTAAATTTCAGTGAGTGCATGTGGGTACAGTTGGGGGTCAGGTCTATTTTGGTCCTACAAGGAGTGCAGTGACCCAGGGGGAGGACAGGGTGGAGCAGGGGGTAGATCTGGCAATATTCAACCGCCTAACCTCCTGCAACTACAAAGATCACAACAAAAAATAATGTTCAAAGCAACAAAGATCAATATATTTAAAACAGTTTAATGTATTTGTCTAATGTTTAGTTCATAAAAATAGAACTATGTTACAACAACATAACTTGCTTTAAATATTGATATATTTTTTTACAAAAGCATGGAGAGACTGGTGTAAGTGGTGCGACTTTTAGGATGAGTTCATTTAGAAAAATAAAATGTTGACGACAAACAATGGTTTGCTTCTGTTCTCTGAAAAGATAATAACCAAAGTCGACATTCATTCATTAACAGCAGTGGCTCTAAAGTTTCAAAAATATACATATTATAAACACATTAAGTCCAATTGCTCATCCCATCCAAAAACAACACAATATACATAGCTTCAACCAGAGCATGTATATTATATGTTCTGTCAAAGCTGGAGAGCACTGTACATAGTGGAGGACAAAAATGATTAATTCACTGAACTAATGAATGTAATATTAAAAAAACAAAAAACAAAATAACACTAAGGTGTGCACAAAATTAAATGCAAATTACTAAATTCTTCATTAATAACATATGATTAGAAATGTATGAATACACAAAATCATAGTTAAAATGTAGAAATGCATAAATGAAGAAAAACATTATTTATAATGTTCAGTGTCATTAATATTTTTTTAATTTCCGTGTTAAATATATGTAGTTATTTATTTCAGAATGTTTTCATCGATAAATCAGTGATTTTTTGATCTTTTACAGTGTAGTATTTGCAGGTAACAGATCAGAACCAACGGCAATGGCGATGAGGTGTGTGTTTGCATTCCTAAACGATGCAATGTGTGTTGATAAGCTGCCTCGCCATCTCCGTGTTTCCACTGGCCTGGTAGATGAGCGAGAGGTTGAAGGCGATCTCCCTCCTCAGATCCACCTGGTCATCAGCGATACCCTGCAGGGAGGAAACATAAAGAGGAAACGAGCTTGTACTGCTGCATTATTGAGATGTTTGTCTGTGTCAAATAATGTCCAAAATAAAACAGAGGGAGATGTTTAAACATTTAAAGCGAGTGTGATGTGGCAGGCTATCGCCACATGCACCAAATCAGTCGATCATGTTGCAGCAGTACATGAGTGTAGTACAGTGTAGTTACAGATCAGAAACATTGGCTAATGCTCACACCAAAGACCAGAATCTAGGATAAATGTAAGTTCAGGGACTTTAATACTCAGTGTCTGTCTGTCTAATTGTTGTTGCTGTTTGGTTCATCCATTTATTTCCACGCTTACCGTTTTCTAATGGATATTTCGCTAGGAAATAGTCGTTTCAGACCGCCCTCATGAACATGACAGTGGGTTCAGCACAAACGATGTGATGTCAACAGGGAGCAGTTTACCTAACAAAGTGCTTTGTGAGCTTAATTAACACGAGAAAATGGGTTGTGTTATGAGCGTAGCGTGTGTATTTACCTCCAGTTTCTGTGGGGGCAGTGTAAGTGCCTTCTGGTAGTAATGTATGGCCAAATGTGTGAGGCCCATCTGGTGCAATGCTCTGCCCACGTTGTATATGCTCTCCTGACACTCACCACGATGCTCCACATATCGCCACAGGAAGGAGAATCCCTGAAAACATGTCTGATTTAAATTCTCCCTGGTATGTTATGTCAGAAACAGAACCATAAGAGGGTTTACTCAAACACTGTACCTGCAGCACCAGGACATGTCGTTTGGCTACAAACTTCTGTGATGCCATGTGGAAGAAGGTAAGACCCACACAAAGGCTGTGGAGTGGGTTGTTGGGTTGTGTCTGAAAGGCCTGAACATACTGGCCTAAAGATTCAATATAAAGAGTACATGATGAGTTAAATTTTTAATTATTTGGTCAAAATCATATATTTTGACCAAATAATTAAGGAAAAAAAGCTAATGTGAACCTCCTGAAATAATCTAAAACTATTTACATGGTTGCTGGTCATGTTCCATATTGATCAATTTTTCGTCAATACATTTTTTTAATGGATTCTTGAACACAAATCATAGAATTGCAGTATTGAGATTCAAAAGTATTGACAATAACATTTAAAATACTTGAAATTAATAAATTCACATTTGTTGAATATTCTTCAATGTTAGAATGCAGATTTTAAAAGAAGCGAGTGAAATGGAAAATACTTCCAGATAAACATTTGAGATGAAAACAAATTTCACAAAACTAACAACAAATACCCGACACAACAGCAAAACAAGTTCCAAAGGTCTGGAAACTGATTTACAATCGGCTAAATTTAGAGGATACTAGTGGCTGCCTGGAGGTACATGCAGCAGTGTAAAAATGTATGGAATGGTTTAGTCAAAGGTCAATGGTCATGTGACATGTGTGCTGTTAATTCGATTAAAAAGGCAGAGAAGCCAGTGGAAGTGTGTGGCTGTGTGTTTCATACCCAGAGCGTGTTTGAAGCTTCCTGACACCATGGCGTTGTGTCCACATAGGAGACACAAGGCGTAGTTGTCCGGGTGTTTTAACATCATGCGCAGACAGAAGCGATGGTGACGCTGGTGCTGGGACGTTATCGTCAACTGAGGAGCACAAGTGATAAGTGTTGGCAAAACGTTTAGTTTCTTTTGACACTTTGATTTATAAAAATGTACTGGTAGTTTCTTTTTTGCAAATAAATGCACAAACATGCCTGGTTGAAAATGTTCCAAAGCTGAGGCAGGTCCACATTTTCAATAAGCATTAATCTGCAGAACAGAGGTGAAAAAGGGAAAAAAATTCTTTGATGCATTTAAAGACGTGAACATCTTGTCCAACTGATGGAGCTGTATATGTGGGTCTACCTGATGTAGTTGTAGGCGTTGTGGTAGTTACGGTCCAGGATGCTGGCAGACAGGCCCAAGAACTCCAGCTCCTTTCTCCTGGGCTTGTTGTCATAAAAGGAGTAGAACTCCATGGCGGACTCCACCAACAGGTTAGCCTCCTTGTAGCGCTGCACCTCACACAGCGTCAGCACACAGCTCACCAGCAGCTGCCACCAGTCCTCTCTGGACAGAACGTTGGTTTTACCTGACAATACGGACAACATTATTCCACCACCATAGCATCATAACGAAAGTGATCACTGTGCAGCAGCTGGATTGACAGTCAAACAGACACAAGCCTGTCACACAGAAATCATACATGCCCAATCATATACTGGATGAATACAGACTATACACACCAGTATTGTCCAGATAGGCAGTTTCATGGTCATCAATTTCAGATAGCATGCTTTGGACCTTCACCAGCCTGAGATGATTTTCATCTGACACGTTTACAGAGCGTACACACACCTTAGCTCTCTGCATGGCCACCTGAAACACACACACACACACACACACACACACACACACACACAAACACATATAACAGTACAGTTTTCTCTTGTGTGTGTACGTTCAGATTCTGTTAACCATTAAAGTTGTATCGCATGTATCATCTATAGGGCTGCAACGATTAGTCGCCGTCGTCGACGACGTCGACTATTAAATATCGTCGACAAGAAATTTTGTCGTCGTCTAGTCGTATATTTTTTTAAGCAACGTGATGAACGCCATTCAATTCATTAGAATACATGCAAATAAAGTTGCAATGCGCCACCGGAAAAGTAAGGGGTTATAGCCTGCACCACCTGCGTCCATATTGAACTAAACACTGAAGAAGTTCAATAGCAATAGCAAAGTCGATGCAGTAGCAACGATGGCTGAAGCAGAGGCGCATTGTGATGTTAGCGTGAGACCGCGAATGTTTAAAGTCTGGGAGTATTGTCGGGAAAATAAACACGTCACGTGCACTATCGGGAGCCGCCGCCGACCGTCATGTTAGTAGCAAATAAATAATCGATAATCGTTGACTAATCGAAAAATTAGATTATAGATTAGTCGACTACAAAAATAATCATTAGTTGCAGCCCTAATCATCTATCACAAGATCATCAAGTCTATGTGATGGTGCTTGTGAGGGTGTGTATTACCTTCAGCAGCATGGAGATCATGGTGATCATAGCGTCCAGGTACTCCTGTATTTGTCCTTGAGTCTTAAGCAGTGTTGAGCGATGCAGCAGCAGCTTCAGTTCCTATCACCACAGATATAGGAACACAAATATACACACACAGTGTAACTCAGCTCAGTATTACAATCAAATGTATAACAATTCAGTTTTAGTGTCATAAAAGAAAGAAGATGGACGGCAGTTTTGCATGATAAAATCTGAATACTTACGGTGAATTCAAATTATGAGACTTTCAAAATAAACAAAATAAATTGAAAATTAAAATGATATTACACTAATAATACAAAGTACTTGAAGACCTAAACAGTACAAGATGCTTGCCTTCTGTGCAGCTGATGAGTCCTGTGACAGTGTGTCACTGTCATACATTGACTCCAGAGCCTTGAGAGCTTGCTCAGGCCGGCCCAGCTGCTGCTGCAGGGTGGCCAGGGAGAGCCGGGCCTCCAGGTGTTGTGGGGCCATCTTTACCACCTTAGTGTAGCTTTCTGCTGCTGACTCCATGTGGCCCAATGCCTTCAAACATTCTGGAATGACGGAGATGGAAAGCAGAAGGAGAATTTATGCAGCTATTTATTCTCTCCACTTAGTGCAAAGGCAGATATCTCAGATCTTCCTTATCAGGTGATATCCAACTCTCTATATGTGTATCTAGAAAGCAGTTTGAAGCCTGGTGGCCATTTGCCCAAAACTGAAACATGAATGTGTACATCAGAATTCCTGTTAATGTTTATATAAACCTACACACAGAGAGAGTGAAATTCTTTTTTAAATGTTACTTTTAAGGAGCGTGCATGTTCACACAAGCTTCATTTCAAGATAACCATTTCACTTGAATGTTGGTCTCACCTGCATGTCGGAGCCAGACCACAGCCAGATTGTATTTTTCAGATATGACAAGCGCAGACAGCAGAGGAAGAGCAGACATGTACTCGCCCTCCTCCAAGTAGGCTTCACCTACATCCAGGTACAAGTCACCAATCTCCTCTGGGCTCTGCTCCATCAGTGAATGAACCAGGGTCTATGATTGGATCGTACAAATGACAGGGACAGATAATGAAAGCTAAAATCAAGATTCTTCGGTTAGATTTTAATTAAAATGCATCTTATGGCCCCCTATTGTAACAGCTGCATTTACCTCCAGGGGTTTATAGACATGTAGGTGTATGAGGCAGACAATTAGCTTGGCCCTGAGGTCCACTGGGACACTGTCTGGTACCTGTACACTGTCAATTACACCTAGAAAACAAACACACACCGACACAATGTTAAAACTGTGTTCCAAAAATACCAACCAAGATTACAGTCTCTCTGTGGACGGAAAAAACTGTGTAGGAGTTGTGTCAGAATTCTGAGCTGAGGCAAGAGGATTGTTACTCAAAACTACATTTCCACAACCATACAACAAACCATTATAGAAAAATCACATGATGACGGTTTATAACATATCTATCTGCCAATTACAAGATACATCTGGCATAGTAAACATCTTAGGACAGATGGGCATGTTTGCTGATTAATCTGTGATTAGATCCTTAAAAATACAAACTTTACGAATGACTCCTATTAACTTGTCAGTACAGGGGGTCCTCGGGTTACGTCGGTCGCGAATTACGTGGTTACGACACATCGTCGTTTTCATGGTTACGACACATCTCCCGTGAACTTCCTTGTTTCGGATTAAGCGGTTTGCCCCGTAATTACGTACAGACTTCACACGGGAACGAGTTGGTGCTGGCTCTCTCTGTCTCTCAGCGCGCCTGCGGGCTTTTTTTTTTCCTCCAGCACCTCCACAGCTGTGTTTACTTATGTGAAATGGCCGGCTGGCCGGCTGGCCGGCCGGCCGGCGGGGGGAGGAGGGCAGCGGCAGCCGGTAAGGAGATGCACACGGACACAGACGCGTTCGGGATCGTGGCGATACCGTAGGTTTATTCACAACACAGGGTCTACACGGTTGATATCAGCAATCTAAAGGAAATGCTCATTACACTCGTGATCTCAGCCCCTACGGTGTGTCAAGAGGGACAAAAGGCAATTCACCATAATAAACTCTTATTTTAGCGTGGTGTTATAGCGACATCTGGTGGCACAGTGTATGGTCCGACTTACGTCGAAATTTGGTTACGACACATTCTCAGGAACGGATCTCCGACGCAACTCGAGGACCCCCTGTATATACTTCAGAGTTGTGTAGCTGGCAATCCAAACAGACTCCACAATCATATATTCAGGTTTTTCTATTTATATAAGATTGTGTGTGTGTGTCATATCTGTGTGTTAAAGAGCAGGAAAAACGTTCACTTAACACCTCACTCACCATTCTGCTCTGTTGCTACTTCTTCTGCCGTCTTTGTGTTATCATTCTTCTTCTTCTGCTCCTCTGTTGTCTCCTCTGCCACTTTCTCCTCTTGCGTCTGCACCATCGCGTCTGATTTGGATTCATCTCTGAGCAGGACAATGCCTGCAAACTGGACCAAGACCTTGAAAAAAAACAGCCTTTTATTTAATCTCCCCTCAACACGAGGAAGCTCCTGCTTCACTACAGGCTCTCATTTTCACTCAATCACACACACATACACCTGCACCTGAATGGCCTTGTTGTACTGATGGCTGGAGATGTAGAGCTCGGCTGCCATGTTGATGAAATCATCGCTGACCAGTGTGGGGTGTCGTACCAGAGCTTCCTCTATCACACTCAGAGCTGAAGGTAAGTCACTACTCTCATAGTAACTCCTGAACAGAGACACACAAAAGAATGTTACCTTAACACAAATTGTTGTGTGTTACTGCCTGTTACATTTACCTCCATGTGTGAGTGTGTGTGCAGTACTTGGCCATGTCCTTTGAGAGCTGCATGAAGTGCTCGGCATCCTCTTGCGGCAGCAGCGACAGGATCTTGCGATAGCCATCCATGCACTGCTTGTGCTCACCAAGGCGCATGTAAAGGCTGGAACGCTCCCACAGGTAGCGCACGTTAGTGGGGTCATATTTGATGGCTGTCAATTAAAACAGTCACACTGTCAATATTCGAGACTTAAAGTGTGATTTTAAACACACTTTGCTGGATTAACCTTTGGTGTAGCACACAATGGCCTGTCGGATGTTGTCCTGCTCCAGAGACATCTCAGCCAGTCGGATCCACTCGTCACAGTCTGATGGGTTCAGGTGAGCTGCAATCAGACTGAACTGCAGCGCTTTGTCCATGTCGTCGGTGTCCTCATATATCATAGCCAAAGTAGAGAAAGGCTCATAGGCCAGAGGAGCTGCAGGAGACAGCAGAGTAGATCAGATTAGATGTTTTGCTTTGGTTACTGAGTGACTGGTTTTCAACAGACAGGTTAGATACCTGTTTGTCTATGAACCTCGATAACACACAATGTTTGTTACCCTGTCTGATGATCTCCATGCACATCAAAATGGCGTCCTCTTTCTCTCCTCTGGCGTAGCGAATGTTGGCTTCTCCCATCAGGCCTCTCAGCGCTCTGGGTAGCTTGCTCCGATGGCGCCGCTCCTGAACGCAAACAGAGTCAACAGCTACAGCACATTAACACAGCTACTGGGGAAACAATTTTCCAATCCTCCTGCTCCTCACCTTCATCAACTTTTTGTTTTCTCGGTTCAGCTCCATCTCCAGTGCAAACACATCTCCCACAGTCATATCCTCTCCCTCCACTTTCTTCTTCTTCCTCTTCCGGGCTCCTTTGTCCCTTCGCCTCTGCCTCGCGCCTGACGGCCCCACCTCTGCCCTATCCCTCATTTCTTCCTCTTCCTCCCACGCCTTGTAATCGTCATCATCTTCATCATCAACATAGCTCAAGCTGTCCTCTTCTTCTTCCTCTTCCTCATCAGAAGATGGTTGCTCTGGGGTTTCTGCCATCATGGATGCGAAGACCAGCTGGACCCCTGGGCTGATTCCCTCTTCTGCTAAGGGAGGAGAGATGTAGCAGGTTATGTGATCAATATAAAAATATCACATTTCACCCTTAAAGCACTTACTTCAACTTTCACTGCCATGGTTTTTGTCATGTTGTGACTGTGTAATCAGTTAAAGGGAAATGAAAAACTATTCTTTTTTAAAAAAACAGGAAATATTTACATGCGCAGAGTGGAGTTTGAACTTATATACATTGCTCTACAAAAGCTTGCAAGTGCTGTGCCCTTTTCATTTTTGTCCTGCGTTGTCCCTATTATTCTGTGAGACAGTTTCTGTCTCTCAGACACAGACCAATGTTACACTCCTGACACTGTTATTGAGTGCACCTTTTGCACAGTCTGCACTGCCACTGCTTCATGCTATTGCTCTGTGATTTCAGCTGTCCCTGGGATACGGGCATGGGGAGGTATGCTCGAGTCGCCACTGGCTTGGCGATAAGCAGAATGCTGAGGAGCTGGGCAGAGAGCTCATTCTGGAACTGCTGGCAGGTTATGCTTCTCCGCTGGCTGCCACATAACTCTCTCTGTATTATGTAGCTGTTTGTAACAGCAATCTCCCGGACAGGTTGGAAAACTGTGATGTACCACTTCCTGGTTTTACTGTGGACAGAGTTGGTACCCAGCATCTGGTCTGATGTGTCCGGTCCTCCCATGTACTTATTTTACTCTGTCACAGCTGTTGGTCTGGGGAATGGGAACCTCTGATAATGCCCATCATCTGTCTTCTGCCAATGGAGCACTGTGTCCACACTGTACGCAGGATCTCTGGCGTCCAGTTTTTGTTTTTTTTTTCGAAAGATCAACCATCTAGAAATTACGGTCATGGCAGCAACATAGTATGATATGACTGCACTCTGCACAGGTTTGGAATCAAAGAGGATACAATCAACAACAATGCTAAAAATGATTTCACAGCACATCCGGTGTTAGCCAGTTAAATGTTTCACCTTGTTTTACCGGGTTGTATGCCGAGGTAGAGGGCTGAACATCCGCCTCCTCTTCGGTTGAGACCCCTGACTCCTGACACAAGACGGAATGCAGACACTTTGAATTCAAATACATATGTTACATGAAACGTTACCGAAAAACAGTAGCCGTAATAACTGTAATGCGAAGTTTAGAGGCTCGCTAGCAAGCTAACTTAGCTCAACAGTATGTTTTGACGTGTAGCATAATTTGGGATTTACTTTTGCCTTTCGCTCATCTCTCCTCTTGTCAAACTCCTCGAATGTGATTCTACCCTCCAGGTAGTCTATGAGCTCAGCGCTGAAGCCAGACATGACGCTGCAGCAGGTTTATATCACAACACAAACACATGAGAAGATGGGGAAGCCTACTCCACTCTGACTCCCGCTTCCTAAATCAACAATAGAGCTGGTCCGCGAATCACCCGGGTTAATGGTTCCAATCTTCGCGCTGAATCAGCAACCACGAGTCCGAGGTGTCCATATGCTCGGATCCTCAGGCTGGGTGCTGCTGAGTACACAAAGCGACTCAGCGGAAACACCGAGGACTGATCCGGAAACACCACAGACTCAGACGATTCGTTTCACTGACTTCATTTCAATCAGTGAGTCAGTCAGTAAGAAGCGAAATATTGTAATAAACAAGTGGTTAATCACATGAGTTTTCGTTGTATGGCTGATATCATATGCTATGATGCTGATACTGATTATCATTGGTGGTTGTGGTATAAATTAGTAATGCGATATATTTTATTGTAACCAAAACAAGAACAAACTATAGTTATATTATTATATAGTATACATTATTAGTGGGCCTTGATGTGCAAAGCGCATAAGCACATCAAAGTCATTACCCGTGATGTTATTGGCCACAACACTCAGTCCAAAAACACTGACTCAAGTGACTCAAATGAACCGGATCACATTCGTGAGTGAGTCAAAGTAACCCGAGTCCATAAAATGAACCGAGTTTTTGACCGAATCAACATTACCGAGATACAAATCGACTTCCGTTACTTGTCACCCAGCCACAGTCTATGAACTTAACACTTCCTGGTTGACGTTTTTTCAACCACATTATTCTAGTGACATCTAGTGGTAGAAATCTAAATTTCACCAAAACCTAACGTCTGTATGTTTATCTAGCTTGAATAAATCCTTAATTAATGTTATGTTCTTTGGTACTTTATAATTAGATTAACACTTTTTACCCCATTTACTTAACAAGTAAACAGAATAAAAACAACATATACTAATAGTATACATGTATATAACTGTACAACATCTGGGGCTAAATCCAACTAAATCAGCTCTCACCTTCACAAGGTTTTATTTTTGCATCAAACACTGCTCCTTTTGGTGATTGTGGCCAAGCAGCTCTGTTTTAACATCATGTGTTTACAGCACTCGGCTGAGCTGCACACCACTGTTACAGCAGCCATAGGGATAGCAAAAGAAATTAGCGTTTATAAATATAATGAAAAACAAAGAGCAGCAAAAAAAAAAAAGCAGAAATTACTCTCTAAATATAGAGAAACAATACATAGATAAAGTGAGGTAATTGCACGTTGTAGTAGTAGAGCAGTAATAATAATAATAACAACAGCAATGATAGGAATACAACAATAATACTAGTAATATAATAATAATAATAATAATAATAATAATAATAATAATAATAATAATAATAATAAACAATAGTAATAAAGTGCATAATGCAGATATTTTGCATGCAGCTGATATGTTGAGCAGCACATCAGAAGTATTTTGCCACATGAAGGCGCAGTTCAAGTGGACATGATTTAAAATTAAATACGCCATGTTTGTTTAGCCAGAGAGATTGGAGATTTACGTCAAAGCATATCTGCCTTTCCATCTCACAAAGACCCGGCCAGTGTAGTCACCGCTGCAGCTCATTCAACAGGCTGCACTTTGACGTATCCTGCATTATCTTTAATTATTTTCCATGCATGCAAGAGAGGGAGAGGGAACATGATCTGCCAAGTTCATCCTTAAAGATGATGCTCCTCCTGTTTCTGTCCAGGTTTTCCATCAGTGCATTCATTAGTGACCTCTGATGCGTTTCATCCTACAGACTGTAACGTGTCCTTGATGGGCAGGATCCAGCAAATTGTGTGATGACTGCACCTGAAGCACAGCGCAGGTGAGTTAATATTACCGTCCTAACTGTTGGTCTATCGAGAGTTACTGTCCCCCTTTCAGCTATTTTGTTACAATATCTAAGGGAGTGTACAAAAATTATGAAGGAAAGGCAGGAATAAAAAGGTTTTGGCATTAAGATAACATGAAAAAAATTGCCCTTGGTGTATTTTTTAATATGCAGCAGGCATCAATCATTTATTTTTGTCAATGCCTAATTATCTAGTAGCTAATAGGGAAAAAAAATGTCACTTCTAAGAAATGGCAGATGTGGATCTTTTAAAAATGTATTTCATTATCAGTTAATCTGTGGATTGTCTCAAGAACATTATTGAATTAACTGCATATACCTATAATACTGAAGTGGATTACATCCTATAAAACGACCTCAGTGCCTGCCCTGTTTATTTATTCTGCAGGTTTGCTTTGATTGGCAGGGTGAGATCAGATCTCGCTATTGAAGTGAGTTTATTTGTGAAGCCTGTTTGGTTCACAGTGTCCATCTATTTACACGTGTGCGCAGCAACAGGGAGGCGGTTAGAGGCCCTATCAGTGTGTGTCAATAGAGGACACAGAGATCTGCGCGCTGGTGTTTTTGTCTATGTGTGATTGTTTTTGTCCCTTATCAACACGAATTCTCAGTCTCAGCACAAAGACCACGGGCCGAGCTTCATAATAACTGCTGTTCCTCGCTCTTTTCAAATCTCCCCTCTTCTCCTGTGTAAAATCCAGTCCGGTCTGAAAGCTACAGATATACTTCTACACTCACAAACTTATTATTAACCAGGTCACTTACTAAATGTGTGTTTATTAGCTCTATGTGCTACTTTTTTCAGGTGACTGTGAAATCTGTGGAAGTGTCATCATGAATGTTAGTAACAGCTGTTTGGCAGAGATGCCTTTTGGGTTCATACCCCGTCTGAAAGGGCTGTACATCGCCACCGAGCTCATCATCTCTGTGCTGGCCATCATTGGGAACACTTTGGTTTGCCTGGCTGTCACCCGCAACAAGAAGCTTCACACCTTCACCAACTATTTTCTAGTGAGGAATTTGTTGTCTTGTGAGACACATGAGAGGGACAGTCTTCATCACTTACAGATCTCTGACCAATGTGTGAGTAAATCGTGTGTTTGGTTGTGTGGTGAAGGTATCACTGGCGGTGGCAGACATCCTGGTGGGCTTGGTGGCCATTCCCTGTGCGGTGTTGACAGATCTGGGTGAACCGCATCACAACCTGCCCCTCTGCCTGGTGCTGCTCACCTTCCTGATGATGCTCACACAGGTACAAAAAAAATCATCTGTCAATCAGTACATAAACAATACATTTCGTCAGACTGAAAAAGCTGAAGCTGCTGAATGAAAACAGGGTCTTCCCATATTAACTTCCAGAGCTCCATCCTAAGCCTGTTAGCTGTAGCTGCAGAGCGCTACATGGCCATCCTCCTGCCTTTCCAGTACCAGCGCATGATGAACTCCAGGAATGCCCAGGTCGCCCTGCTGGTCACCTGGGTCCTCGGGGCCATCACAGGCTCGGTGCCGCTGATCGATTGGAAAAGACAGGCAGGAGAATCCAAGTAAGAGGCTGAGGATGTGAGGATGTGAGGAGGGACAATCGGAATTAGTGAAGAACAGTATAAATACAGGTTAATCACACAGCTTGATAGACTGATGAGGTGGATGAAAATGAACTGAAAGGTTTTCACCCTCATGCTTCCCTCTCTGACCTGTCATTCCAGCTACTGTATCTTCACCTGTGTGGTGGACATGAACTTCATGGTCTACTTCAACTTCTTCTGCTGCCTCCTGATACCTCTAGTAGTCATGCTGCTCATCTACAGCCACATCTTCATCACGGTTCGCCGCCAACTGAGGTGCATCGCTGTGGCTAGGGAGACCGCCGGGGGCATGAGAGCTGGCTTTGGCAGCAGCGAGACTGGGACAGAGGAGACTGGGAGCTCGGCTGTTGGAGGAAGCACAGGAGGTGAACCGGACCTGGCGACGGTTGAGGAACAGGAGAGGAAATGTCAGGCTGAAGAAAAGGCTGGGGACTCGGTTAAATCCAGCACTGGGAATTTCATTGACACCAAGGCTACTACTGTCTTTAACAAGGCAGGGTCCAAAATCACTTTCGCTCATTTCAGCTCGAATTCCACAGACGCCCACACAGGAGAGTCCAGTGGTGTCAAATCCAACATCCGCACCAGACAGGAGCTTCGGAAGGCCACTTCCCTCTTCCTGGTCCTGTTTCTCTTCATGGTGTGCTGGTTGCCCATCCACCTCATTAACTGTGTCCTGCTGTTCTGTCCACAGTGCGAAGTGCCCATGTCACTCACGCTTGGCGCCATTTTGCTTTCCCACGCCAACTCAGCCTTGAACCCGATCCTGTACGCATATAGGATGAGGTCATTCCGACACGCTCTAATGGGAATGTGGAGGGGAATGTGGAAAAAGTGCTGAATCTCTAGAAAAGCAAACAATGGTACATATAATGTTCATCTGAGTTTGAAAAAAATGAGTATGTCCATTAACTTCAGGTGTCATTTGCTCAAACCAAACTGAGGAAGTAATTGGATCAGGTATGTATCACCTGGGAAAATTAGATGTGATATGTTTTCATTTCAGTTTTATGCAGTCACTTTTTTTACATTTTGTGTGCTTGAGTTACAGATGTACAAGTTGAATAAAGGATGTCTCATGTCACTGACACTGACAAAGGTCCTATGCAGGATTTGTCTCTGCCACATAAAAAAAAAATTCTCCTGGTTAGGATCCAAACACTGTATACAGCTTTTGATGAGTAATGGAAAAAAGGTTTGATGCTTCATTGGTAAGTAAAGAGTAGTAAATCCTTGCATGAGCAAAAAGTTACAAACAGCCCCTTTAAATAAACATCAAATATTTTTGAATAGTCAAACACGTTTTTCGTGCATCTATTATTGATTCTTCTATTCGTAACATCAAATCACAGACTAGAGTCATATCAACATAACTGCGTGCTTTATTGATATACAGTAAAGCATTTTATAATACAGTAGTAAGGCATATATTTGGTGGAATCTGATATGTTGTGAAGTATTGATGCGTTATTTGAAAAAAAAATTATGCGATAATTAAACTAATGTTAGAAATGAGAAATAAAATTTGAAATTAAATTCAGTGTCTGGACCAAAAAAACCAACAAAAAACCTCTGGGATCATGCTGCAAGAATATGACGAAAAACACACATGTGTATAACGCTTGGTTTCTCTGATCTGACTGGTTATACATTAAATAAAGGTGGATTTTATGTAGTCACACATGCTAATGTCTTTTAACACCTCACACGGCACAAAACTTAGTGTTTTAACCAAAGACAAAAAGTAACACTGTAACACAACTAGAATAAATGTATCCTCCGCACACAGAAAACAAATACCTAGTATATCCCAGGTATGACAGTAGTGCACATGGATCGATTTGATTTGTGTGTATGTGTATGTTTTGATACTTGAGTCACTGAAAATCAAAATGAGAAATGCAATGAATGCATCCAAACATTCAAACTCCTACAGCGCATTAGAAGATGTAGGGGCCAATCTGAGATTACTCAATCAGCCAGCAATAATCAATGCATTATTAACAATCTGGGACGAGTGCAGGGTTGAGTACAGTAGAGAAATTGCCTCTGAACTTTTAACCATTAACACGAGGTAGAGTTTATGATAGTGGGCTTCCAAGAATCTTTTTTTTTCTAAATTAAAATTGTAATTTTGTTCAAAATTCACTATTTTTTTTTACAAATAATCTCAGCAATTTAGACTGTGGTGCTCAGATTCAGGTCAAATAGGACATTCACATAAGTTTCTCTTACAGGAAGTTTGACAGGGAGATGCCGTCAACTCTTACACCAATACAGTGTACTGCTTGCGCTCAGCAGACTCTTTTTAAAAAGATACTTAGATAAGTAACATGAGTGATAAAATGATTCTTAAATTAGATGTACCAGTGCAATAACCAGGATGTTTTTCTTTTCAAGTTCTTTCCAAAGCCCTGCACAGATCTCAGTTATTAAAAATCCACATTGGTTGAGTTGTGTTGATAAAAACACTGATAGTCTGTTTGGACAACAGTGCTCTGACAAATGTTCTTATCAAAATATGGCTATATCTGAGATCTGAGGTGTATGTTATTTACTGATAAGCCCAATGACTGAAGGAGCTACCTCACCATGACTCAACACCCCACGTGTGGCATGTCCTTGTGCAAACCAGTGACTGTACAAGGTGATTGGGCAGGGGAACGGCAGTGAAGGATTGTGACCTGGACTTTAGCCAAACACCAGGTGGAGATGCATTAGCGTTACGAGAGCTGTCATGTCATCCATCTTTATGTACAGTCTATACTGAAAAATGAATGGGGACACTGCTACAGCGAGCTAATAGTGGTTCCAAACTCACCGGGGTCCTGCTGATGTGAAAAAGAGGCTGTGAAAAGCTCATCATGTGCATTGAGTCTGAAGTGACCTTGTTAACTTAACTCAGTTCTTACTCAGGCTGTTACAACATCTGCTTATGAACACAGTACACTGTGTTTAAAACACATACAGGGATAAGTCCTGTTGCCATAGAGACGCTCAGAATGGGGAAGGATGAAAGGAAGGATGAATGGATAGATGGACGGAAGAGTGGAGTGGAAAAAAATTGAAATATAACAGGTTTAGAAGCCAGAGCCAAAAAAAATTGTAATGCAATGTGGAAATCAAACAGCACACACACACCCATACGTAAACACACACAGTCTCACAGACAACACACTGTAAAGAAGTAGGATGCCTGCATTACCTTGACAGTAGTGTACACTGTCATTGAAAGACAGTTTCCTCTTAGTAAGCACCCTTATGATTACAATCATTCTTTTTGATACAAATGTCTGAAATGCTTATAGCTTTTTCCCCAATAACAAAGAGATGACAAATATATGACCACACTGAACACACTTATTTGTACCTCATGTGACCCGCGTCCTACCCTGCCCCCCAGTTTTATACAGTTGCATAGAAGTTTAAAAACCAGCCTCTGTTAATAATAAAACAACTTCAGGACGTTTTAAGAAACTACTGAAATCTACAAGTTATAATATTTTTCTTTTTTGTTTTTTTACGCATAATTGGAACCGCAATCCTTCACAAAAATAGACGTTATATATTCTCTTTGTAAACTGTGTTTCCAATCCAGTTGTCTGACTAGAAAAGCATGCTGTTGGTAGAGAGGGAGGGAACGAGGGAGGGAGAATCAGAAGGGCAGGGCCTCGTGCTGTTCGGCACTCTGCTCGTCTGTCATCACATTGACCAGTGACTCCATGGCACGGCCCAGATCGTCAGCCATGTGGAACAAACTGCCAATACTGGGACCTAGACAGAGAGAGTGAGCGTAAGAAAGAGAGAGAGAGAGAGAGAGAGAGAGAGAGAGAGAGAGAGAGAGAGAGTCGAAGAGAAAGAGAGAGAGGTTTAGATAACACAGATGGACTGAACTACAGCTATCAACATCTGTCAGACACATGGCAGTAAAAATGGAATATTAAGCATGCTTCACACAGTGCCCTGATGTGCGCGCACACACACATTGTTGACCTTGTCACACCTCATAAAGAATTTCTAAGCTTGGAACAGCAGGAAGTGTAGAGTGACATCATGACCGCAGAGACATCATACACTATGTTAAATGCCATTGTGAGTATTCTACTGTGTAAAATACTATTATTTGGAATCTACTATGATGCAGCTACTATACATTAGTGTTTGTGGTACATTTCACATGGGTAATATACGTGATATGTAGTAACCTGTTCGAACACAATAAAGGATTCACAACAGGCACATTGCTGACCGAAGTAAATTTAAACCACCAACGTACAATTCATTTATTCATGATTTGTTCCACTTTGATTTTGATGAAGTGAAGGTAAGCGTGAGCATATTCAATCTAACAGTATCTCGCCTTCTAATAATAAGACAAATTCTATTACACAGCTGTGAAGGAAACACTGGACTACTCTTTAATATCAAACCACAAGAATAATGGAAACAATAATATACTTCAACACTGTTGTTATCAGGGTAAACGGAGGGTGAGTCTTGCTGGGAATTATCATGTGAGATACACACAAATATACATTCATACAGGAACACTAATTTACACACACACGCACGCACACAGACAATGTCTGTTCCCTATTGTGTGACACAGTCAGAGCAGAGAGACAGAGAGGAGAGGAAATTAAAAATGGATAAGAGGGCAGCGAACAGATTTTGGGATTTTTCTCTCTGTATCACAGCAGCATAATGTTTCTCTCTGCCATCAAATCTCTCTTTTGTGTGCATTGTGCTCAGAGAACAAATGTGAATAGCGACAGTACAGGACAGTGTTGGTACAATAATGGGACTTGTGCAATGGAAAATGGAGGTTGAGAGGAAAAGGTGGGGGTCGAGAAAGTTGAGCCACTAACCTCTCATGGGTGTCCCCTTCTCCCTCCTGGCTCATGGAGAAAAGGAGGAAAGGAGGAAAAGATAAGAGGACAGGAAGAAAGAGTTGAAATAAGCCTCATATAAGTGAGAAAGAAAGATGTTCGACGCTTCTCTAATACAATCTGACATTCAGATTTATGTGTGGGCAGTTTCAGAAAGTCAAGTCAGCACTAGATCAGTACAACAGTGTTGGGAATTTGAAGAGAAACACACAGATTCTCTTTATCCTCCTTTGTCCTAAATCGGTCTTCTTGTGGATAAATACATGTGTACACCAGCGAGTGAGTGAGCAATAACACTACTGTTATCTATGTGTGCTCACCAGTGACAAGTGAGTATATCAGTGCAGTACTTTATTTTAAAAAAAAAAATACAAACGCTAAATCAAAAACTGACATTTTTTAAAATAAGAATGAGCAATCTTACACTTCCCTTTTTTCTAAATGTAAGAATCAAGTTATTAGTTACATTCATAAGTTATATTGTTATTTTTATTTATTTATGCTTATCAAACAAAATATTTTTGAATTTTTAAAAATCTTTACTAAAGCTTTACTTAATCTTTCTTAAGTTGTTCACACACACACACACTGTTTTCATTTTAAAGATTTATGTGATGGTGTTTGTGTTGGTTGTCTGTACCCTGGCTATGTGGGAAAGAATTGTTGAGCTGTTCCATCACTTCCTCGAGCCCAGATGCATCTTGGGAAGGGCTGGACAGCTCATCATCACCTGAAACAGGAAGGAGAGGAAGTTTGTCCATTTCCATTGTTTTTGTGAATGGGGGAAAAACGCAACGGATTTGTATTTAAAATAATAGATAATAGACTGAAAATAAACAAATATCAAAATGCTAAATATTTTATACAGGTGAAAGGATATATAGAGGTTTATATGTACATAATAAAATGTTAAAAATAGAAACAGAATCAGTGCAAATGTGTGTGTATTCTTACCCATTGTATCAGTAGTCTGGCTGGCAGCCACACGGAGCAGAGGGAGGGAGGAGTCTGAACGCTGGGATGAGGTGGAGGGAGAGGACAGAGCTGTGCCGTTCACCTTGGAATCCGTCTGACACACACGCGCATACACGCACACGCACACACACACACAAATTGGATCATTGGTTTGTGGTAGCCACACAAAAATAACAAACTGATTCCCTAACTTCACATGGAATCTAATGCTCAGGTTATATTATTCCAGAACACTATTGAGATCCTCTACTGTGAGTCACCTCTGGGCAATTTTAGCTGCAGATGTTGGGTAGTCAGAGGAACGTCTGACTGCACTGACTGAATGTGACTCACCTCTCGGCCCAAGATTGTCTACAGGAATTTTAAATCTGGTGGGAGTGTCCTGCATCGGCCATTCTTATTAAAAGATGATGATGTTGATAAAACATGATAAAACATTTAAATCATCAGTGTATTTGCTCAGCACAGTTTACTCTGCATCTTGTATTTTGGACTAAAATCACTGCTCTTTTAAAAAACATAGTTATCTTGAGTTGAAAAAGTTCAGCAAGCTGATGCTGATCAGCCCAGATGACGTCGAGTCATGTGGTATAAAAAGCAATTCTGGAACAACAGTGTAGCTGTCTGTAAACTTTGTAAAGCCAGTTCTAAAATAAATGTCTAATAACTGTGTGGAGTTGGGGACAGGTGGATGGAAAAAGAGGACAACAAACACAGGGCAGCATGAGGCAGAGCAGCATGACTCGTGTCTGTTGGCTGCTCAGATTCTCTCAGCTTCAGTGTCCAGTGTACAGCACTGTCAGCAGCCCGGCAGGAAACACACTCCGCAGTGCGGTAGGATTTCATAACATAGCTGGTACCACACGTCAGCTGTTGCTTTCTCTGACTGTGTGGAAATCTGATGTTGTCATGGCCCAAATGATGAACCATGACAGTCAATGCGTCATGTAGGGGGGGTATGTTGTGGGGCAGCAGTTACATATACATGTCTGATTGTGCCGATGACATCAGTTCTCTCAACTTGATGTTCCCGCAGGATACGACAGCTCCCATTTTTAGTGGAATAAATATGAATGTCTTCCCCAAGGTTTTGTTTTGTTCAGTAAGTTCAGACTGCTATTCAGGCACGTGTAACTTAATTTGGGTCTGTTAAACTATTCACCCTCATCTAGTTTTTTAATAACCTTTCAAACTGTCAATTTTAAAATGCTTTAGCAGTGAAGTGGCTGCAGGGAACCCTGCTTGCTACTCTCTGAGCTGTACTCATTTTCTACTCATTTACTCATTTTTTACATTTATATCGTCTCCACCATTTCCTCAGCTGACACGATTTCTGTGAGTAACCAACAAAACATTTATTTTCAGTTTATTTCAGACTTTTTTCTGAGCGTATGTCTGTATACATATATAATAAAGCACTGCTGTGGCTGTGTACCTGCTCTAGCAGCTGTCTCAGCCTGTGCAGTTGGGACTCAAGCTGTTTGTTGTGATCCTCCAGTATCTGCATCCGGGCCTCCAAGCGTCCTTTGTGCTGCCTCAGCAGTTTGGCCTCGGCGATGAGCTCGGCATCGCGTGCGCTCTGGGGCGACACCGGAAGCATCTCTGGAGGCGATGGCAGTGGGGACAGGCCTTTCCTGTCGTGGGCCTTCTTCAGACGATCGTATTCATTTTGCAGCTTCCTGTAGCAGAGGAAACAGCGGTGACGAAAAAACATGTCATCCAAAATGCATTTAGGTTAGGTAAGCTTTATTGATCCCGCATGGGGAAACTATTTTACAACCAGGTCACAAAGGAAACATACAGCCAACAAACAGCACAGCACAGACATACACCATAAACTTAAATAAATGATATTTTGAAAGCCTTTTCTCTTTCGCTTCATTAAATGACAACAAACAAACAAACCAAACACTAACACAAAAAATCCATCAAATGGAGTAGTTTTGTGCATAATTATGATAAGATGTACTAACGCTTATGCAATAACAAGTGTCTTGTTTCTTAATTAAAAGAAACTAATGTGAAACTAATAGTTATTATATTGACATTTGTGTGTCCCCTCTTCTCTCGTCATTATGAGATGAAGTGATACAAAAAACCTTTTAGAGAGTAGAGAGTGATAAACTATTTTTTTTAGTTTTCCTCAAGTAACACATGTCAGATAATGTGTGGGGAGTGTACAGTAAGTAAAGTGCTGCCTGCACATATAGTCAACACTCAGTGATTATTTTCTTCACCCCACACAGTGCGCAACAACTGTATCTCCCAATACGTAGGAATCAGCTGGTCAACCCTGTCTTAGCTGCTGCTGGTTAAAAGTCTCATCCCCTGCTTCAGGCAACATTAGTTTGATAAACTAAGTAGACTTAATGTGCTCTTCTCCTGTAATTAAATGTTCCCTCTTTGCCACAGTGGCGTCGTTCTTTCTTTAATGATGCATTAATATGAATGTTCAGTTTCAAAAGGAAATACAGATGTGTAAAACTACATCCCTGAAGACCCTGATTCATGTATCAAAAATAAGTTATGTATGAGCCTTACTTTATGTACGAGCTTTATGCAGAGTCAGGCATAAAGTACTTTTACTGATGCTGTTGAGCTGAGTTGAGTTATTGTTTGGAGTAGAGATGTGAGGCAGCCAACAGAGGATAATAATTTAAAGATGGGTCCACTCACTGACCTGTTCTCCTGCTCCAGGTCATTGAGGACCCGTTCCAGCTCTCCCTTCTCCTCTGTTTCCATGGAGATGAGGATCTGGGCAGGGCTGCGGGGCTGGCTGAGAGGAGAGCCTTGGTTCAGAGACTGGCAGTAGTGCTGGATCAACATGTGCTCGTCATCGCTGCAGACACATACACACAGGCACACGCCCCAAGCACACCCACCAGTGATGGGCAGATATACGCACATTCACATGGTTGAAACACACCAGTGCATGCATGCATGTGCACACACACACACACACACACACATACACACAGAAAAATGGAGAAAAAAGGAAATCAGCAAGTGAATGACACAGTAGTAGTGAAAGAGAAAGGACAGCACCACAGAAGAGGAGGGACAGAGAGAGGGCGAGGACTGTTGTCTTTATGTCCTGAACTCGTCTGGGTGCTACGTTATGGAGCAATTCAGTCAGCCATGCTGTGTTTTCAGGGGATTTTAATTAGGGCAGCTATTTAGATGCTGCTGTGTGTACACTGCACTGCTTTCTGCTGTGCCAATCTGCCAGTCAGAATACTTAAGGAGCTGCAGATATGTGCTGTTGCAAAAAAACCAACAAATTCCCTTCACGATGGATGCTGACACGAAAGTCGAAATCATTATGAGAAACTGGTGTCGTGAAGTTCCCTGTCAGGGTTAGGGTTCTGCCATCTAGATGCTTCCTGCTTATCGTTTCTGCTTTATCAACAAAACTGCTGCGTTTCAGGTTCAAGTTCGTATGTGTTACTCCAGCGCCATGAGCCACTTCACAAATTTTAGCACCGATGTGTGTTTACTACACTCTAAAAGTTCTCTGTCTGTCTAAAAACCTAAACAATACTTAAAGTCTACTAAAGCAAAGAGAGTGGTTTGTTAGGTTAAGTTGGTTAACCCCCATGTGGACTCCAAACGCAGCTTACACGATCATTCTGATCATTTTAAACTTAAGGTAATGTTTGGTTGTGCAGAATGTGTGAACTGCGAGTGATGAATAACAGACAGAAACTGATGATGGAGTGACAGTATAGATGTAAACTGGAATAATTAGTGTTTGGGTATTTAACATATATGTCCTCTAGAGACTGCGGAAGAATTATAGCCAGCAGCTGATCCTGAATATTACTGTAGTAACAATGTAAATCTGCTATAATACCCACAGGTTTACAATGAAACAGGGGAAATAGAGAACTATAATGCTATTATAAGTAGACGTAAATCATGTTGATTTGTATAGTTTATAGATCCTGACTGGCCTTTAAAGCTTAACAGCTGCCAGCTGCGCGGTTTTATTGTTCCCGTCTCTGAACAATGCAAAAGGACCTTTGTGGAAAAAAAAATGTTTAGGTGCTCCTGTTGATAGAGTGGTTTTAGGAGAGAATCACTTAGAAATGAGTTGGAACAGATAGCAAACATGTTCCTATAAGAATCATGTACCCATTATAGACATTTACTCTAACTAACACTCTCATTATTTGGGCATTTAGTATAAATACACTGCAAATTAATTTCGTATCCCAATCAGAACCACTTGCCCACAAGAAGAGTATGAATACAATATGAAAGATGTACTGATATCATTTGCTAATATCAGGTATATACAGGTGCACTATTAGGCAGTGACTTCAGTAAGTATTCAGACTCCTTTACTTGTACACTTGAAGCGATGCTGAGTGTATTTGGATAAAAATGCCATTTTGTTTACACTCAATAACCCATAATGACAACATGAAAATATGCATTATGTGCAGCACTTCACTGGAGTCCACCTGTGGTAGATTAAACTGACTACTATATTATATTATATTATACTATACTATGCTATGCTATGTTATACTTAAAATATATTGTTAATTAATTTGATAAATGATAAATCTAATTAATTGTTAAAAACATGTTTTCAAAATGGCATTTTATCCATTAAAATTGTGTGAAACACAAATATTGTAGGGCTCTGAATACTTGCCAAAGTCACTGTATTCCTGCAGGATATGATAATACAAACAAGAACGTTAATCCAGAGTATGAGCTTGTATCTAGAATTTAAACATAGTGATTAACATATCAAAATCAGCCAATGGAAACAAAGAAAACAGAGCCGGTTTGTAAACGGCAAGGCAATCAGAGAGTGAGGAGGCTGGCAAGACCAAACAAACAAAAAGCGGTTCTCACATGCTTTCATTTGGTGAGATACTGTCATTCAGATAAGAGCCATTACGATTCTCCATTTCTGCTAACCTGCGGAGGGGGAAGAAACAGAGCAGTCAGTCGCAAAACCAGATGTTCTGAGCAATTAGTAGATTCTAGAGAGAGAACTGACCTCAATTCGAGACTGGTGTTTTTCAGGGTGTTAATTAAAGTGGAGTTTCTCTCAAAACCAGCTTTAGTTCTACTGAGGTGGCTTACGTAACTTTCATCTCTATGGAAGCTGGTTTTCACAGAATGAGTCATAGAAGATGTTGCTAATTTTCTGAAAGGAGGAATATTATGTTTTTTTTTTCTTTTGGTTGGACTGTTGGCATTCCTCTTTTCAACAAATGCTTTTATCCTCAACAGATTAAATGCTGTGACACGTGTGCATTATGTCCTACTGCTCTTTCTCTATTTTGTAGGTTGTACAACTTTTAAAATTTACCCATTTTTATGACTGTGCATATAACAGTTACAATACTGTATGTTTTCAGTATCTGCTGTTACGATATTATTACCCAGTATAAAATATTAACAGTCTGAATTTAACATTTAATTTGGCCTTTGTGAATCAATCAATCAATCAATCAATCAATCAATCAATCAATCAATCAATCAATCAATGTGTGGCTGCAAATCAATGTGTGAGTTATACATTGGAAAAAGATTCAATATTGATTGAGTTGCTTCAGCTTTGTTTGTGTCTGGTATCACTGGGTGATGAACAACTACACATGTAACAGAATAAAAAATAGCTCATTACAACCATCTTTGAATAATGCATGAATGAAGCTGGAAAAAGTATTGATAAAGACATCCACAATAAGCTGTTTTAATGATTCAGTTTGTGCCTTTAGAGTAAAGCAAGCTAATTGTTTTCCTGTGTAACTCGTCTTAATGCTAAGAAAACATATTTGTAAAAATCGATTTACAAAAATGAATAACATTTACAAACTCTCCTTTTAAAGAATTTAGCTCAGCAGATATTTTGGATTTAACAGTCTCGAATCAGTGAGATTTCTGCGATGGCTCAAATACAATGGAGGTGTAGATGCTATAATCCATTTGTCTCTGCTGTAGTAAAATAAAGTCATGAGTCAAATGATGAACCAATAACCTTGCAAAATCCCCTGTATCAGGGTATTAAGAGGACAAAAAACCTGGTGAGCATTGAAATCTATCACGATAAAATGTGCGAGCAAAAAGCCAAAGATTTATGTTGCCCTGTCGCTGTATCCACTCGATTAGTTTCCTGCCGGAGAAAGTGTCTGCATGAAAAGTACAGAGATTTTGGGGCTTTATCAGTGATCAAATAAAAAATACTGTGTGCTTGGCTGTGAGCAGACAAGCAGATGGACTGTGACAGACTGGCATCTGCACAGGCTGCTGTGGTCGTATTAGAAACGAGAGATAACCTTGAAGCCCGAGAGCCTTCAGCCTAAACTGAAGCTTAATTATGTTACGTCTACACCCTACCACCTCCCTTTAATCTGCTGGATGGTATCTGGAATTCAACAGATCTAGCTGAAAGCATAGGGCCGGGGGGGTGTGACTCAGCATGTGTGTCCATCAGCATGTGTGGGCTGGTATTTGTGTGTGTGTTAGCTCTAGGCGATAATGAGTGGTGTCAGACACTCTGGCAGGGATCAAACACTGGGCCCGTGGCTCAAACCTAACAAGGACTCCACTGAGTAATGCCAACAGTGCCACGACTGACCGATTCAATGACCGATTGATCAACGACTTGATAGACTCATTTAGTAATTGATTTGACTGCTTCTTATCCCTCGGCGGTGGGTTTGTGGGAGCAGTTAGGATCACTGATCAACTGAAAGAACACTGATATATTTTGGTGAATAAGCTCTGATTCTCTCAGTGCAGTGCCATGAAAATATCAATGGCTTGCCTATTGATGAGGTTTCTGAAAACACCTGCTGGTGCAGTGGATCATATGAGAGATGTTTTGGATGCATTAGCATTATGTCCATTGCAGAACGCCTATTCACCAAAAAGCCAACACGTCACTTTATCATGAATACAGATTCAGTTCCGACTGTATGCAAAGGGATGTCTTGACATTTTAGTTCAGCCTTTACGCCATTTTTATCTTCATTATTAGATTCCTAAAAATCATTTTCGCACACTCAGCATTTACACCAATTACGGCGTAAGCATTATTTTCCTCTTTATGAAACTTGCAACTGGTGATAAAACAGGTACTTACTTTGTCAAGGTATCCCATTCTACATCATTAAATAATCAACAATCATGCACAAGCTTCCTTCTAAGCATTGACATATGCAGTCATTATGTTTGGCATATTGAACTGTAATGACTTGTTTCAAGAGAATAAAGGAATATGTACTTACTTTACTTGTACATTAACTTTATCTTTATGTATATCAGACGTTGATTTATACGCCGTACAGATCCTCCTACACGTTGGTTATATTGGTTTTGTTTTTCGAGAGGAGCTTTGAGGAGACATTTCTCTTATTCAACCAATCCTCCTTCACTGGTGTGCTGGATATGTCCTTGATGGAAGAATTTACTGCAGGGCGGCTGTGTTACCTCGCTTGTTCAATGTCATTCTCTTGTCTCTCATGGGAGATGTGTTGTCTTGCGCTTTCACTATATTCCTTACATCAACTAATGAGAATGTGCATCAAATGGTCCTGATGTAAGAACTAGTCAAGAATCGAGAGAAATGTAATACATTTGTCAGTCAGAAACTGACCATGCTGACCAATCACAATTAATTTTGCCCTTGCCATATAATATTAAAATGTTTTGGCTATTTGTTGTTCTATGTAAATTCTTTGGATAATACATAATGAATGTGAGATAAATTATGCCATTGTGTTCAACTATGTGGCAATAAGAGAAGAAAAGCATACTTTGGGCAGACTGTATATGACATATGCCTGAAAGGTAGCTTTTCAACATCACTGTTAGCACTTAATAAAATAAACCACTCAGTTGTGAACAGGAAGAGGGAAACCTCAAACTGTAGTGAATTTTAGACTTTGGCGGGTAGGGGACCTTTGACTAAATTAGAATGATCAATGAGATCTTTAATGATCATCTATAACTTTTCGAATGCAATGATGACGGGAATGTTGACTAAAAGTCCCCCAGAACTTTGTCAGCACAAAATTAGAGCAACCGATCCCTTGTGAGTACTGGCGCCATGAACACAGCAGGGGAGAAGACAGGCAACCAAGTGTGTTTTAGTATTTTCCCCTAAGTCATTATTCCAAATCACATCAATCACAGTGTTTCTGGTGTATGGGAGAGCTCTCTGGAGAAGCCATTATCTGTGACGCTCGCAGGGCAGAGAAGCAGCAAAGAAAGTAAAAAATAGGGCGGAAGGATGGTTACATTCCCACGTCCTGTTTGCAACACTATCAGGAGCTGCTGCAAAATGCAGATGGAGTGTTACCGGTTGGCGTAGTGCTCAATCCGTGTGTGTGTGTCGTCATGTGAGAGCTGAGGGGACGATCCAGGCCTGGGAGAGAGAAGCATAGAGAAAAGAAAAGGCAGAGATTACAGAGATATACAAGGAGGTTCCAAAGCATACACTCACACACACAAGCCACATAGATCCACAGGAGATGTATGAAAGGAGTGACAATGTGTAACGGAGTGGTATAATACACTATACATTATAAGGTTTGAATACAGTTGCCTGTATTTCAAAAACGCCTCAGATCTATGATTTCACACCTAATCTGCTGAGTACTTTGACATCATTAACGACGAGAACCTTGAGGATTCAACACGTTTTTGAAGTCTTGATAAATGATGACTGTACTCCTTAAAATACTGAAACCCTCCCTTTAGAATGGCACCTACAAATTTGGAGGTTTTATCTGTTAAAAACCCAAACACAACACATCATCATAAGGGTGAAGCGAAAATAAATAGTCCAGATAAGAATCCTTATATATTATTCAAAAGGATTATTCCCAATACTGTAGTTTAACTTTTCAAATAACATGCAGTTTAACATGCAAAAACACTCATGGTTACTTACTGTCACTTAAAATGTACTTGAACTGACAACTGCAGTAAAAAGAAAAATGTGTCCCACTGGCCTAAAGCAGGTATTTTCTTGACTAGTTTTTGTTTCTTAACTATTTCTTCAAATAGAAATGGAATGAAAAATGGCTAACAGCGTACAATTCTTGAATTTCCTCATATGTTGATTCTGAGCTGTATGCGACTTGTTTATTATTATTATCCTGTTGTATGGGGGGGGGGGGTCACTGTATAAATGGTATGTGACTCATGTGACTCATCTGCTGATATACAGTTGCAAGAAAAAGTATGTGAACCCTTTGGGATTACTTGGATTTCTGCATAAATTGGGCATAATAGGTGTTCTGATCTTCATCTAAGTCACAACAATAGACAAACATATTCTACTTAAACTAATACTACAAAAAAATTATATGTTTTCCTTTTTTATTGAACACAACATGTAAACATTCACAGTGCAGGGTGGAAAAAGTGAACCTTTGGATTTCATAACTGGTTGACCCTCCTTTGGCAGCAATAACCTCAACCAAACATTTCCTGTAGTTGCAGATCAGACCTGCACAATGGTCAGGAGGAATTTTGGACCATTCCTCTTTACATAACTGTTTCAGTTCAGCAATATTCTTGGGATGTCTGGTGTGAATTGCTCTCTTGAGGTCATGCCACAGCATCTCAATCAGGTTGAGGTCAGGACTCTGACTGGGCCACTCCAGAAGGCGTATTTTGTTCTGTTTAAGCCATTCTGTTGTTGATTTACTTTTATGCTTTGGGTCGTTGTCCTGTTGCATCACCCATCCTCTGTTGAGCTTCAGTTGGTCGGACAGATGGTCTTAAGTTTTCCTGCAAAATGTCTTGATACAATTCGGAATTCATATTTTACGTCGATGGCGGCAATCTGTCCAGGCCCTGAGGCAGCGAAGCAGCCCCAAACCATGAGGCCCCTCCACCATATTTCACAGTTAGGATGAGGTTTTGATGTTGGTGTGCTGTGCCAGTGCTCTTTTGCAAACTTCAAACGTGCAGCAATGTTTTTCTTTGACAGCAGTGGCTTCCTACATGGTGTCCTCCCATGAACTCCATTCTTATTTCATGTTTTCCTTATTGTAGATTTGTCAACAAAAATGTTAGCATGTGCCAGAGATTTTTGTAAGTGTTTAGCTGACACTCTAGGATTCTTTTTCATTGAGCATTCTGCGCTATGCACTGGCGGTCATCTTTACAGGACGACCACGCCTTAGGGAGAGTAGGAACAGTGCTGAACTTTCTCCATTTGTAGACAGTCTGTCTTATCATAGACACGTGAACATCAAGGCTTTTAACCCTGTGTTTGTAACCCTTTCCAGCTTCATTTCGTGCAATTCAAAATTAAATGTCAATTGAAGCTGCAAAAATGTATTTGCATTCAATGATTTTCAGCCACTTCAACTATTGCCTAACCAGCTGGTCCCAAGCTGCTCAGAGTTCAAAAAAACCATTGGAAATCTTGTACAAACAAGCAATTAAAGTTATGGAAAGAAAACCTAGGCACTATCATCACTGTGCAATTTTTAAAAAATACAGTATTTTAAATTGGTACAGTCTTCACACATTTGCAGACTTAAAACTGACCTATAAAGTACTGCATAAATTGGCTCCAAATCCTCTGGCAGAGTTCATCAGCCAAAGAAACAGCCTTGAGTGGGTCACTCGAGGCTCTGTCAGAGGTGACTGTTACATTCCTCTGCGCAGGAGCACGATCAGTAAGTCGGCCTGGTCAGTAAGGAGTGCAAGTGTGTGGAACTCAGTACCTGAGGAGATTAAACTGCTTACAACATACAGGGCCTTTACAAAAAAATTGAAAATGTGGCTTATCAACACCTACAGCTGCCAACAGTAAACGATTAGCGTGTTGTGTTGTTTTGATGTTGTGATAAAATGTTATGTTGTGATGTTGTATTTTTTTCTTAATTGTAAAGTAAGTGTTTGCATATGTATTTTGTATTATATTTTATATGTATTGTGTTTATTTGTTTGTTTTTAGTAATTTCTCTGCCTCTTTTACATCATGGCCAGGGGACTACAGATGAAAACTAGCCTTCTGGCTAACTCTGGCTTTTTTTAACCATGTGTAAGCGTGTGTTTTATGAAATTGCACTGTCCTCTTTTAAATAAACTAATATTAATAATAATAATAATAATAATAATAATAAGTCAAAAATTCTTGATCATAGGTCTTCTGAGAGCTCTTTTGTGCAGATCATGGTTCACATCAGGCTTCTTGAGAACAGCTAACTCACAACTAGTGTGTGTTTTTATAGGGCAGGGCAGCTTTAACCAACACCTGCAATCTCATCACATTGATTGGACTCCAGGTTGGCTGACTCCTGGCTCCAATTAGCTCTTGGAGAAGTCATTAGCCGAGGGGTTCACATACCTTTTCCACCCTGCACTGTGAATGTTTACATGTTGTGTTCAATAAAAAAATGAAAACATATATTTTTTTGCAGTATTAGTTTAGGCAGAATGTGTTTGTCTATTCTTGTGACTTAGATGAAGATCAGAACACATTTTATGCCCAATTTACGCAGAAATCCAAGTAATCACAAAGGGTTCACATACTTTTTCTTGCAACTGTAAGTGCCTTTAGTTGTGTGCAATTTACAGCGTCAATCTGGTTTGTGCCACTCCACTGGCATAAAGCACATAATCACAGCATAACACTTGAGTCATGACGATAGATCTGTCAACCTTTACTGCCAGCATTTATTCTCGGCATGTTTTTTTTTTCACTGAGGCAGTTATTTCTTTAGTGGTGATTATTCCACAGCTCAATAAATATTTAGTAGATCTGAGTATAGTGAGCACTGCTGCTCGCCAATAAAGGTATTTGTACATTATTTAGTTGTCAAAATGTATGTATTTTTATTTTTCTCTCTTTTCTCATTCTGTAAAACAAATAGTTGTGATGACTCACCTGGCTTGAAATATTACTAATTTCTACCTTGTCCTCCTCTTAGTCTAAATGTGGTTCTGAGGGAGGTGTGGGTGGAGGCCTTCGGAGCACTGCAATATACTGCCTATTAACCCTCTTTTGAGCAAGCCACCCAAACTGACTGAAATCTTTCTTATAACAACACACTTATATGACATCACTGGAAGTAATGACTGTTTATCTGTGATTTAAAGAATGCATAGCAAGGTAAGAGGTGGCAGTAAACAGCCCTGCATTAGCCAGTACATAATACTGTGATCAAGTATTTAACTATAAATCAGTAGCTGCCAGTGGTTTATTGTTGGCATATGCAAGAACCACAGCAATTGGAAATGGATATAGTCATTACAGAAAAAAATGGCATTAATATCACCCATTTGTGAGTCTCATATTGTGGCATTTATGGCTTGAACAAGATTTTGATTAGATTATTTCAGAATTGTTAAATAAACATTTTGTAAAAATAAGATGTATATTCAGTTTGGGGTCACAGACATGTACATGAAATTTGTGTTGCTTTTAGAACACAACACAACTACGCAAAATGGTTTGCAATTATGTGATTAGAATTTTACACAATGTTATTGACAGTTTTTTAAAAGATGTGTGTTACTATGGAGCAACTAATCCTGAATCACTGATCTGCGGGGTGATGATGGGCAGACAGCTGCACAGACCTATGAGATGCAGACCCACAATGACACTGCACAATGAGTGAGATGAGAAGAGATGAGCGTGTGTGTGAGAGACAGAAAGGAATTATTTGTCAATAAAATAATAAAAAGAAAATCTGGTGTATGTGTGTCTGCATGAAAGAAAGGATATTGAAGGTTAGACATAATGTGAATAAAGGTGTGTGTGTGTGTGTGTGTGCGCGTGCGCGGGCCAGGTACTCACGCATGGTCTACGGGCCAGAAGTTGATCAGAGTGACAGGACTGTAAGACAAAAAAATGTGAGATGATGACACAGGAAGTGGAAGGACACTGAACAGCAAGGCATGGTGGGAGTTGTAGTATGAAAGGCAGCAGAGGAAGACATGGAGGTTGAGGAGACACTATTCTGAAGACAGTGTGATAAAATATGACTTAACGAGCATAGATACATGCATGGTCACACTCTATCACACAAATATACAACACAATCAACTATTATTATTGATATTATTCAACTTGCCTGTTTCAGTAACCTGTCGTCAATAATATAAGCCAGAATACAAACCATTTAAAAAATAACATAACATAATGCATAAGTAGTGAGGTATCCAAACTGAAAGACTCTACAACACACGCAGTTTGCATCAAAATGCCACAAAGAATTGTGCGCATGTGTATAACACTCTCACATTTCCTTCCAACATTGAAATCATAAGTGCCTTAAACTGTGAAGCCTGGGCAACATTATGTTCAACTCCCTCATTTTGGATGTGCAGACTCCTAAGTCTGTTTTACAGCAGTAAACACTTGGCCTTGCATCAACTACATTTGCCATCTCAGTTATGTGCAAAATATGACCGTTATTAATGATTTTCTTTACCTCCTGCCAGGAGCAGTATTAAAGGTTAAAAATAAATATTCATGACCGACTGAAACATCAGCATGGTCAATATTATCAGCTGATTATAGCTGATCACAGATCGTTTAAGTTTATTGAGTATGTCAGCAGTTAAGTAACTAATTCCCTGTGTTTAAGGTAAATTTAGGAGAACCTTCATCGATTTTCAGACTTTGTCCAACAATGACAAATGACATGGCCAGGAATTCATTTCAAGAGCCTCCCGAGAGGCTGGGTTGTGTCACATAGGGATTAGAAGAAATTCTATACAAGTGTTAATTTGTGTGTCTTTGGGGAGCTGATAGGAGCGCTTTTTTTCAGACCTGTAACATTTAAATGAAAACATCTTTTTCTTTTCATGATTCTGAATCATCTTTATTTAACAGATTCATCTTTCTTTGCTTTGTAAATTTATGGCTTAAACTGTCAAACGACTTCATCCCACATCAAACACACACTTGGTATGGATAAATGAATGTGTGGTGTAGGCGGTAAACACACATTATAAGGCACAAATGAGAACATGCACAGCACTGCACAGAGTATATCACAGCCAAATCTCTGTTATCCCACTGTGTCTACACTACATCGCAAATGTGTGTTTTGCTTGTGTGTATGCTTGCATTTGAAATACTAAATGCACTAAAAGTCTTGTGGGTGTTTCCTTCAAGGTCACATCATTGTGAGTGTCTTTCTGTAATAAAACCTGGTTAGTTTGCCTGTGGTGTGTGTGTGTGTGAAAGAGAGAGAGAGAGAAAGGGACAGGGTAAAAGAGACTTACGTCTCCATGTTGTCACCCTCCAGGATTGTCTGGACAGGCAGGTAGCCCATGCGTGGGTGTTTCGCAAAGTAACGCTTGGTCCTGAACTTGTTCTTCAGCACCTTGGCAAAGTCCCTGACATCCTCCCCTGATGTAGTCTGCAGAGAAATGGCACACAAAGGTGGCTTTGTTCATGGCAAGGGAGTGCAGCACAAACACACAAACACACCCTTAAGGGCCCATTTAATTCAAGCCCCTTTGACTTTATTCAGACATGCAGTGAAGTGAAGTTAATGTGCTGATTGTCAGATCTAAGTGTGTCATTACATTTACAAAAAAGAGGAAAACAGATTTATGACTTTCAATTAGTTTCAGTCAGTGTGGTTTTAAGCCCTGGGTCTGGGCTAAATAAAAATATAAATTTTACACCTCTAAATTTGATAACGATCATGCAATTTCACTTAATTTAGGGCTGTTTGTAGCAATTTGTGAGAATCCCTCTAGTTTCCGCTTCCAACTGTCAACAGCTTATAAACACCCCACAACAGCCTAATATTTTTATCTACAGACATGAAAGTCATATTGATTTTTTATAATTGACATTCTTACCGGAGTGCAGTACTCAACCATGGGGTACTGCATCTTGTGTCCCTTGGCAACACGACCAGAGAAGAAGCAGCTTTGGCAAATGTCATAGTTGAAATGTTTCAGACTCCGATATCTTGGGAGAGAAAAGAAAAAGAAGAAAAGATAAGCAAAGGTGGGGGGTGTAAATGTAAATGAAAGAAGAAAGCTGTAGAAAAACAAGAAAAAAAGGGGGGAGAATAGTAAAGAGGCATAAAAGGAGAAAATTTATGGTTTTGTTTTCTCTAAGGTTGGACCAGTTAAAATTCTTTCAGTCTAGTATCTAAATGAGAAAGCTACTGTCTGGCCTTGGGACTCAATTAAAATTTATCACCGCTCTTGTCATGAAAGTGCTCACCAACAAGAGGAGAGTCACACCTACTTTTACAGGCCCCATCCTTCCAACCTACTAACTCCTGGCCTCCATCAGTATTATAAGGGCCGGGGTTACAAATAAGACTGCAGTTCTGTCATCATAATCACATCATCAATCATTCATATGTACCGATGTGCCATTTTACTGCCCTGCTACTGCTGCTGAATTAGATTAAGGAGATAAATAGGTTTACAAGCTTCCTCACAGCTGGAGCTCAACTCTGGTGACAGAGAGCAATCTCATTTATCAAATGGGTGAAGTTAATGTGTTTTCACGAGGATAATAACACAAAACAAAACACTTGCTAGTCTTGTAAGTTATGTACAAATTTGCTTTATGTAATGCAGTATGAGATGGGGTTAAATCAGTATGAGCCTTCCTAGCAACCCCGTGAGATGAGGTGGCAATGGTAATATACTGAAAGTAAATAGGCATAATAGTTTGTTAGACTGTTTCTGTTAAAATGCTAGGATTTGCTAGTTCTCCATGTACACAAAGAATAAACATGGAGTTCCACAGTATCCTGTGCTTGGACCACTTCTGTATTTTCTCCCTTTTGGAAATATTATTAGGAGAAACTCAGTAAAACATTTATTTTTGTGCAGAAGATGTATTCATTAGCGAATCCTGACAATACTATTTAGATGTGACTTCAGGTCATGAAGACCTGGTTAATGTCTAGAAAACTAATTATAGTGATTTTCTAACATATTTCTGTGGTGTGTGACTGACCTGAATCCTATGATAGGACACTCCTTGCAAATGTTGCATTTGGCCTGGTGCTTGGCTGTCTCAGCAGCAGCCACACGATGCAGGACAGGTAACCAAACCATGGACTGGGGCTCCAGACGCATCCAGTCCAGGAACATTGCTGCCTCCAACTCCGGTTTGTTGTTGGCCTAGGAAACAACATTACAGGAAGAATAATAAGTAAAACTCAGACATTATTGACATGTCCTTATATATAATGTACAGATGTCTATAAGCTGTTTTACATTTGAAAATTAGTACTCCAGTATTTATTTTCATGTTTCCAACTTTTGGTTGTCAATTGGTAAAAATAAACCTTCAGTTAAAAAAATGCCAGATTTTAGTAATTTTAGTATTTTCACTTACAAATGCAACCTGCCATCCTTACTTATATTAAATAATAGCAGCATGGAAATCATCCTACCACCATGCAGGTGTGTGGCGCTTTGACACACACACACAGAATGCCCCACTGTCCTGATGCCCCATATACTAACTAGAGCAACAACAAATGCACAATTCTCTACTGTTTGTTTGTTAAACAATAGTGACTGTCAGTTATAAGAAATGATTCAGAGACTATACAATTCACCTCTTAAGAAATGGGAGACAAGCTAAGGTAACACTGGTTTTCATGGTATTTGTGGAAAGTAAAAAATACAGACATTATCATCCTTATCCTATCCCCTTTTCCTTGTTTCATTCATTGCATATTAAATTAAGGAGCAAAATACAAGTTTAAAAAGATGTTTTTCTCCATTCGAAATTCTAGCAACAGGGAACAAAAAAAAAGGACAGATGACATTTTAGCTTTGTGCATTAGTTGCCCATCAGCAGGGAGTCTTCAAGCTGCTGTTTGTTTGTGTGTGTGTGCGTGTGTGTGTGCGCGCGCGTCTGTCTAAAGATGTGTACATATTTGTGATGTGTTTGCTAACATGCAGTATGAAAGTGCCAGGGCTGAAGGTTTATTTACACCACATAATCATTGAAAATGAAAACAAATACCCTTTGTTGGTTTCTGGAAAATAATTTACACACTTTACAGACAGTATATTGTGTTCATTTTTTCCTGGCTTGTCCATAAAAATGTCCTTGTTTTTATTTGAGCAATATCCCCATTGCAGTGAGATTATTTGTTTGATCCTCGACAGTTTGTTGTTCACTTACTTCTCCTTCCTGACACTTAACTTCTCTCTCCCTTCCCTCACACCCTCACACCCTCACACCCTCACACCCTCTGACCTTGTTTGCTATGGTACACTGATGATACACAGGTTTGTTTTCTATAAATAAACCTTATTTAGCCTGAAGTAAACAAACAACGACTTGGGTGCTTGGTGAGGTTGTGGGAATATGTGGCCTTCATCTGGATGGCCTTAGGTGTCAGTACAAATAGACATCTGTTCAAACGCAGCACTGAACACTGGCTGTGACTATGCTGTACATGGGTACATTCAATACATCCGCCTATGACTGTAGAAAAAACAAATCAGAATGACAACTCCAATGCAAAACAGTTGAAAGTAAGTGTTTGTGTGGGACGTACAAACTGGAAGCAGCTGCGGACAGAGGGTTCGATATTGGAGCCACCAAAGGAGGCGACCTCGCCCAGCTGCCGAGGTATCTGGATGGAGTCATGGAGGAGGAGGCCCAGGCGACGCTGATCACAGAAACCAGTGGCACTGGCAACCTGTCTGAACAAGACTGGAGGAGGAAACAATGGGGAAGAGATGGAACGGGACAAAGCAACACAAATGAGAAAGGGGAAAAGAAAGAATGATGGGTTGGAGGTGATAAGAGAAAAGAGATTAAGAGAAGAGACAGCAGATAGTGGATTAAACAAACAATACATTATTAAATGTGTGGAGAAGAGATAGGAGATCAGACGCTTTTTGCATTTTAATACAGTTTTCTTGATTAAATAATAATAAATGTGGCACGAGCACAGCTTGTCCCTTTGTTTTCATTTGCTGTAACTTGTAATGTTTTTGGTTAAATGAGCAGCAGAAATTATCGTTTGCCCAAAATACGCATGAGAAATATTTCCCAAGGCTCCGTTGCACACACTGCATGATTAAATGAAATCTGTGATGAAATTCTAACATAAGCATCTTAAAGCATGTTAGCACCCAGGAAATCAATCGTTCAATCTTTAGAAATATGTAATTTTTAATCATATATTTCAATCCGATTAAAGATCTATCTGTTAATAACCTAGTAACTGAGCCCACATAAACAAAGAGTCTATTTGTTTATTAAAAACACACCCCCTGCTACTATAAATATTCTGCTTGTCTTGGAATTAAGGTTACTATAATGAAATTCTTTTTGAAGCTGATTCGTATACATCTTATTGTTTTCATTGAACTAACTCATTAAAATGTCTGATAACAGTGAAAAAGATCCCAAGAGAAATAAATAATACTGATCCCTCTTAGGACCCACATCTGTATTTATCCTCGAGATGTGCCTTGCAGAGTGAGATGATTCCAGTTTTGAATGACAGGGTCCGGATCTTTCCGGTGCGACCACTACCACAAGAGACAAAAACAGGTGAGAATATGTTAAATCCCTATGAAATATCCAAGGAGCTTCTCAGTGTGTGGGTGAATTGCATGTCCACCTACGTGTCGTAGACATTGAGCAGCCAGTTGAGACACATGTCGGCGCACAGCGGGACATTGACGAGGTGGGAGTGGCTCTGTTCCAGACGCTGGTACAGGCTGGTGAGACAGGTGACCAGCTGGGAGATGTCCAGCAGTTGCTCATTCTGCTTCAGACCATGCTGGTCGAACACCTCGCAGGCCACTGGCATGCTCAGCAGGTCCACTAGAGACAAGGATAGAGACAGATATATAAGGTGACCAGACTGTCCTTCAACGAGACTGGACACTTAGACTTTCTTAGTGTCAGTGAAAAAGCCTAAGAGACATCTAAACCTGTCACACCTGTAAGGAAGAATAGAAATGAATGAATGCTAATCTACCAATGATAGAGGCTGCAAATAAGATATTTGTTTTGCAAAAAAATATTGTTGGTCAGTAATGAGTGTAATGAAAGTAGTAAAGAGGGGGATGAGAATGAATGAAGAGTAATGACAAAGAAAGAACTGCCCACCAAGTGTTATGAAAACAAATAAAAAAAGATTTTCAACCACCATACTGCCTTCATCGGGGTTAACCACCAAACACGTTGGGATTTATTTTTAACATCGGACATTAATAGTGCCTCTGTGCGATATGGCTGTGGCCAGCGATACTCCTTCAAACATATACACACATAACAGCACGTAGGCGGCAGCACTCTCGACAGATCCACCGGCGAGAGACGAGAGGGATGAGTAAACACACATTCGGATGGACACACACGCAGAGCTGTTAGAGCTGAGAGGCGAAAGATGATTGAAGTAAAAAAGAAGAAAAGGTAAGAGAGGGAGAAGCGGAAGAAAGGGGAGCAAAGAGGAGACAGCGGACAAAAACGACGACGCGTCCGTGGAGTGAGCTAAAGAGGAGACAGAGATGGAAGACGCAGAAGAACAAAGGAGAAGTGTAGGAGGGCTGGAACACAATGAGACGAGCACTCAGGATGAGAAAGCTGCACTTGAAGCAAAGGACAAAAACCATATATGACATATATACAAGTTATATATACATGGCAGACTTACCGTGCACTTTATTAAGAAACACTCCATAATATACACACATGCAATGTAATTAATCAACCAATCATGTGGCAGTATATAAGATCCTGAGGGCACAGGCCAGGAGCTACTGTTTATGATCAGATATATCAGAGTGGAGGAAAACAAAAAATGGTATTTGAGTGTTTCTGAAGATTGGAATTTTCATGCTAACATTTAATAAAAAATATAAAAGCAGCCCTGTGTCAGTGTTAGTAGTGCTGTGTAACATGCTGGAGAAAGAGAGCACTTACAGCAGAGAGCCTTCTGAAGGCGTCTGAGCTTCATGGCTGTCCGGTAGGCTGAGAATCGAACATTGTTCAGGTCCGCTAAAGAGGGAAACAAGAATTTATTCAACCAATTGTACTATAATGATGTCTTTATTTCATCCCGGTGGACTTACCCAGAGACTGATAGAGCTCGGCCATCTTGGGATGGTCCCAGCATGTTGTCTGGGTCTGGTGGCTGGAAGGTGACAAGACAAAGGTCAAAATGCATCTGTCAAACTGCTGTCTCCCTGAAATGATCATGGACATATTCTTTATTGCAAACCATCAACAAACCTTGCTGGTTGGCTGTTGTTCAGTACATGGGGTAGCTGTAATAGCTACAGCCATAATATTTACCATTTTAGCCTTTTTTATTTAGCACATAAGCATGGTGACAACAACAGTGCTGTATTAAACACAAAGTGTATGGGAAGCCTGATAATAACATTGAAGTATCATAACATTACCAATGTGTTTGTGTGTCCACGTAAAAACTTTATTAACAGACTAATTCTGGAAGATCCTATGCTCAACAGAAAAGAGAAAGGTTTGTGGACATAGGCCTTTATTTGTTCACTAAATCCAATGATTGTGTGTTACTATAGAAAAAAATACAGAAGACAGTTAGTCCTTTTGGGGAACACAAAAATGAAACTGTGTCGCTTATGAATTTGATCAGCTTCTGAAAAACCCCTCACTATGACATTAATCCCGCAGTTTGTGCGTTTGTTTCCTCCGTCTCACAAGCTTGCAAAATAACAACCCACTGTGGCACGAATCTGCCCAGACCCTACAGGCAGGCTCCATCCTTCCAGCATCCCAGTGGCAGAGGAGTGAGAGGCAGAGGGAGGCAGGGAGATAGATGGTTGCTGTGTCATTCTCCCCTCACACATTTTCTCCTCGTGACTGCTGCTTGCCACTCACTGGAGACTCAGTTGTGTCTTTGTGCGAATGTGTGATGGAGACAAGCAGTTTGAGTGCACAAGCGAAAAGGAAGTCTGTGATTTACACCTTTCGAGAAGCAATAAGGGATGCTCATTTTCTTATGTGCCACATATGTTTCTTATAGTGTTGACGCTGGGTGATGCTATTTCAATTCCCATATAATTTCCAATTATATGGGAATTGTTTAGTTGCAAAAAATATTATAGTATAATATAGTATAACATAAAAGATAATGTTATATTACTTAACATTACCAAGACTAGTAAGTGTTAGAATAAATATCAAATATTATAGTAAAAAAGTATGATAATTCACAACAGTTTTTTTGTTTTGTTATTGTGTTTCTTTAAATATTGCACCAACATTTTCTGCAGTTGTACAAAAGCCAACTCTCACCAACATTTCCTGTCAATCCAACAAGTCTCATGATCTGGGCTCTAATTTGCATTTCATATCATCCCTTACACCCACTAAAAATCGAAATGCCATCAAGAAATTATTAAAACTCGTACACTAGTTATTATATTAAGCGAGCAGAAACTAATGACATCCTAGGAGCAAAAAGCAGATTTTTCTGGTCATTAGTTTCACTTAGCTGCTGTGGAAATAATTATTTTTCAAACATGACAGGAAAATCTTGAATGTTGAAATTTAATTCCAGCTGCAATAATAATCACGTGCATCGCTTTAGGCACCAACGAATAAATAAACGCCACGATAAATAGGATTGTAAAATGTCAGATAGACTCTACTGTAATTATGATGGTAACATGTCAGCTGCCTGTTTATATGAAACTGACTGACGCTTCTGTGGCGACCACATCAAATCAACTAAGTTTTCTGGTGGCTTCCACTTTATGTCAGATGGTGAATAAATAGACATTTGGCTTCCCACAGTCCTGGAAATGAGAGTGACGCCTTATTCAAGACACGTGTCAATCTGTGTCAGTGACCATTCCCTCATTAAGTTAAATATAGGACAGTTAAATAGCCCATTCAGTGCCAGTGAATGTTCTATTGGAGCTTTTTCGCAGCTGACGTGACAGAGACACGAGACCAGAGCAGGAGCAGGAGAAACACTCGTGAAGTAATATCGTGAAAATAAATTAGAAGATTTGGAGAAAGTCGGACAGTCCTCACATCCATGAGAGTGAGTAGGTGTGGGCAAAAGAGGGCAAAACCACCAAACACAGTGGGTGTTGTGGACTATTGGGGGATAAAAGGCAAAGATGTGGTTTTAAACCACAATGCTGCTAAACTGTGTTTTCTGCTTTACAGCTCTGGCCTAAAGCACATCGGAGCACAAACCCAACCATGCCCAGCCTGTTAAAGCAGACATCAAGCTGGGCCGCACCTGCAGTTAACCTTTGTCTGCAGAGCACATACAAATAATATTCCATACGCAGTTTTTTTTTCTCTTGCCTCCGCATTGCCCTTGTTTTTCTCTCTCCAACCTCTCCGCCTCTCTCCCACACTCCCACTCCAGCTAATGAGGAGAAGGGTCCCGTGGTGAAGAGACACTTAAAAATCTTCTGGGCTCAGAGTCTGTGCAAACAGGAGCTCAGTCTCTCTGCTCCACATTGGAGTGCTGCTCTGAGCCACAAATGACCGCGCATCATCGAGCACGCAGCTGCTCTCATTCACTCCGCGGTGTCTCCGAGATGTACAGTAAACATCTGGCTGACAGGTTCACTGGTTAAGCTAAGGAAATCTCACATGACGTCATCGAGCACGGCAGCAGGAATGAAAAAAATGCTGACCATTTGAATTTCCCTCTTAAGATAATAAAGCTGACTTTGGCTTTGACTTTGCCTTCTATAATTACATGTAATGAATGATCTCAGCAACTGATTCCAAAACCAGGGGTCAAGAGTCAATCTATCAGTTACATAACAACAAATCAACCAGTAAATAGTGAGGCTGTTGCTCTGTTGGACAACAAAACAATAGCTATTATATTTGGTGCATGTATATAAATGTAACAATGTGCAAAATATAATAATATTTCTCAGACTGTATCCCCTTTGTAAAACACAATGTGCTGACCGTTTTAACATCATTCAAACCAATGTTATTTGAGGATTTTACATGCTTGCCTCCAAAAATAGTTAATAAATATAAACTTTAACTGTCTAACCTGATAAAGAATCCATTTTACTGTGCAAACTTAGACATTAGATATAGACGTTATTATGGCCAGTTGAATGGTAAGTAATGGTTCCAGTCAGACCAAGTTAAAGGCAGATTTTACTTTCATTACATTTCTTACAGGAAGTAAGAGAAAAAGAGGGAACACTGAGGGGGATGGTGAGCAATATGCAACAATCCATGTTGAAGGTGAAAGTAAGTAGGATTACAGTGAACCCTCGTTTATCACGGGGGTTACGTTCCAAAAAGAACCCGTGATAGGTGAAATCCGCGAAGTAGTCAGCTTTATTTTTTACAATTATTATACAGTACTATAGAACGAAACCAAAGATCAAAACCTGTTTTCAGGCCCTAGCATTTGTTTAAGAAATAAAAATGCTTGCGGGCGAGACGGTCGGGTCTAATCTTCGCCCTATAAAGGGCCAGCATCTCCGTCCCGAGCACAGCCTTTTCCACGCAGAGCACAATGCACGTGCATATACTGTGCAAAAAAACATAACAAACTGCACTAAAAAAAATCCGTGAAACAGCGAAGCCGCAAAAGGTGAACCGCGTTATAGCGAGGGTTCACTGTAATACAGGACAGTGGCTTAAGATCACATCCACACAGCTTTTGCTCAGATGCGATTTCTTTTTTTTTAGTTTTATGTACTGGGACAGACTGAGACTGTAAAGGACGTCACGTTGGAACGTCGGACCTTATAACACACAGTTTTTACTGGTAGTTGCAGGAGCAGCAGCAGCTTGTTGGTTTCTGTTCTATTGATATGCCACTAAGGCTCCAGGCTTCAGCATTTAATCATAAGGAAAAAACTTCTCTGCAGCTGCATCCTGCACTGCACAGCTACCAACGTACGAAAAAACTATGGCAGGTTATTGAAGATAAGTAATAAATAATACTATAGGAAAAGTCGTATTATTTCTCAAGGATTGTTTTTTATCAACCCAAAGATATAAGACTTTTCTTGTGGAGCATAACTTAAAGCCACATTGAACTGCAGTCATTCTTTGACAAACAATAACACACCACGTGCCATCACACAATATCACTCATCACGCACGCACACACACACACACACACACACACAATACCACATACTGCAGTTAACAGACAGCTGAATAGCTTATTGCGGCAGTGACAGATAGGCATTTTAAATAATGGATTCCCACAGAGACACGAGTGTCATTTGTCGCTGCAGTCAATTATGGTTCTTGGATGAATGATTAAAGGTGGTTTATGGGCTATGGTGATGTCTTCCTCTGCCCATCATTGAGAGTGAGCCCCAGCAGAATGTTTCCTGCACACTAGGCATCTGAATAAGCGGAGACAATGGGCTTCAGAGATGTGAAGTGAGAAGGAGGAAAAGCGGGTGAAAAAGCATGAAAGCTATATTCATCAGCGAGTTATTAGAGGAGGCTGTTTGTGAAAGAGAACCTAAAAGTACCAACAAAACCTGATTCAAACAGTAGCTAATTATTCTCCTTGTGTTCCTTGAACATAATGACAGGTTACTATTTTAGAGACGCATTCAATTTTACATCTAAATTCAACACCATAAGATTAATTATATCATATGTGACTAGCTATTCTTCGTTTTTTATGTTAATAATGACTAAAATGATTGCGCATTAGTCCATCAATATTTCTCTCTTTCCTACCCAGGGTAATTATAACAATTATTTCCATGCACGCGCATGCACATTGTTGCATGGACGACACACTGCAGCATTCATGTTCACTGTGACGTTCCCACATCACCATGAGCATCACTCTTTCTCACTGATGTCTGTCTATTTGCTTCAACCACACTGTGAAACACAAACCTTTCACATGATTATAGGTAAAAAAAACACAACAGTATATGGTGGGAACTTGTATGGGCGTGTGGAATGGAAGAATCAATAGCTGATTATTAGTTTATGATATGCTTATAAATCTCAATCAAACAGCTCTTTATACAGTTTCTATTGTACTGTTCCACTAATATATTTATGCCAATTAATTTCTTATTTGATTAACAGAAAATTATTTTAACTATTTCCATCCTCTCAGTTGAGACTATGCTGATTTCTTGTATCCATGGCCTGAAAAAAAACTCTGCACACTGAGCCGAGTGCTGGATTTGTGTTTGTTTAAGATATTACATCGGCTACCGACTTCCGACTGTATGGATTCAGACTGTCCCTGCTGGGAAGCCAACAGAAGCTAACAGCTGTCTGCAGATGTCAGACTGAAGTCCTGTCAACACAAAGGGTGCAAATGAATTAGTGACCAGACATCTACTTCCGGTCCTGTCTGCGCTGAAAGCAATCATTCAAGTGGATGTCTGTGATCAGGTCTGTTACTGAACGTCAGCATGTAGCTGTTTGAGATGAGTTATTCTTTAAAATGTGCCGAATAATAAAACCCAGTTGGGCAAGTTTTTTCTTACTCAATTGTTTTGGACATGTAAGAAAACTGGATGATTCTTGTTTTTGCTGCTTTGGTGTTGTAGAATAAAACAAACAAACAAACAACACAATTTCATAACAGGGTAATTGTTCACATGTTGAATGGAGACTAAATTTAAGATCCCACTATGACATTATAAACTGAGGTGAAAAAAAATGGACTGGCCTTTGTCTGAAGCCCAACAATTCCACAGGCTTTGTCAAAAGTGTCATTTTATATCACCAGCTGAATACACAGACCTTTCCACTAGAAACTATAATTAATGTCATAAATGTATAGCCCTCGGAAGGCAGCAGCTCTGCTTCTTACAACGAAATGACTAAGGCCTAATGGAACAAATTCATTCCTCAAACATTTTACTGCATGACCTTTGAAAAATGTTTGTTTTCACATCCTCTGCATGCAGTCATAATCAAAGTGAAATTGCATTATGGGAGAGAAATAAATCCTCTGATATCCTCGGCTTGTGGGGGGGGGTTGAAACTACTGGTAAATATAACGCTGGGAACATCTACTCCCTCGTGAAACAGCTCATTGGCTAGTTCATCAACCATTTCAAAAGCAATGAAATCTAATCCATCATTGCTGTAATCGTCACCACTACAATCGCAAAGCAGGTTTGTGCCAGTGCGAACTGTAAACACAAGTCCTAAAGCTTTCATTAGCTTTATTTTGTAAATAGAGGGAACATAAGCTGGCGACTTTAGCGGGGGAATTTTCTGGTTTACTCCCAACAATTCATGAGAAACAGCTTATTTCCTCTTGTTCTGGAGTGTCCCATGTTCGTTGTATACAATTTGGGTTTTGAGCCGCAGGGTCTTGGTGGGCTAATTATCTCCTGAGAATGAGGGATGATGGTTATTTAGTTATCATCGTCTTCAAACATCCTAAATCGGCTGGTTTCATTTCTTTCTGAGCAAACTGCATCGGAAAACTGCATGTCCTCCCAGAACTCCATGTGTATTTATTATTATCCACTCTTGCTGTTCTTATCGCACGTCTGTCTCATTTATTTGAACAGATTTAATCATGACACCTGAGCGAAAGAGGGCTGTGGCACATATGTGGGAAAGTTTCCTCCCTCGCTCCGTCTGACTGCAGAAATTCACCCTGAAAAGCTGCAGCTGACGTTTAAACAGAGCCTGTGGTTGATAATCATCAACACCAAATACAAAGACAGCCAACACACAAGACGTGCCTGAGCATGTCAGCACCCATATCCAGCAACTGGAGCAGCATCTCTCTCTCTCTCGCTCTGTGTGTGTGTGTGTGTGTGTGTGTGTGTGTGTGTGTGTGTGTTGAGGCTTTTTATCCATCAGCTGTATTTAGTTAGTGTTCATGCAAGATGGCCTGCTCTCTCTCTCTCCCTCCCTCTCTCTATCTCTCTCACACACTCACACACACACCTGCAATCACACTGGTGCCAGAAATCTGTACCAGCCCCGCATCCTCTGCTCTCATTGCAGCAACTCCTGAACACACACACACACACACGCACACACACACACACACACACACACACACACACACACACACACACACACACACACACACAGGTATTATCAGCGCAGGGCAGCTACATTCCACTTCACCAAAACCTGATCAGTGGATCTGGATGGGCACACACCGACCTACCAACAAAAAGCCCACTACAACAATGAGCCGGCATCATTAACCATCACATCACAATCCCCGTACACGACGCAAACACCTCCATGCGCACGCGCGCCGTGCCAAAAGACGCACGGATTCGGTCACGGGCTGCGTAACTGGCACGGAGGTGATTGTGTTTGCACCTCGCTGTGCGCGTTTTTGGCTGTGGAGGAATGCAACACACTGACTGGCTCCGTTGGTAGGGCACACACAAAAATAAACACAAATCCCAAATTCAAACAGGGAGACAAACATAAGCAACACAGATCTCCCTTTGCAGTCTGTTTGCAATGAGGCGTTCAATGACCAGTCTGGTGGTGCCGACAAGCAGCAGAGAGAGAGCACGGCGAAAGGTTTCCGAGTGAGGACACGCTCGGTTCCGAGGTCCAAAGGGGACGGACATGGACATGGACATCTCCATGCTTCACCGACACGCACACCTCGTCTGCTTCCCCAGCAACAACCACGACCATCAGCCGCTGTGCATCGGAGGGTGGGGGTGGCTGTGTTTAATGGCTCCCAAACAACCAGATCTCTAAAACGCCTTATGGTTCATGTCACTTTCATGCAAACCGTTCAAACTTCTACCTGCATATTTTACTTGATGCTTCTAATAGAGAACACGAATATTTGTCACAGACTAAAGTGCCATTCAAACGAGATGGGGGTTGGAGCAGACTTAAATATGGGTTAACAGTGAGAAAATCCATTCTACAGTGTCTAAATGAAAAAGCTTGATGTGGCTTTGTCGAGTTTGAAACATTCCCACGCCTGTTTGGCGCAGATTGCGGAGCACCGTGCGTTCTCTGCGGAATGTGGGGGGCATCTCTGTCCCGACTCCCCGCCTGGAAGCCCGCAATCAAAGCCCCGTGTGGTCTGTGTGAACCGGTTTACTGCAATACGACCAGCGCAATTACCATCACCATTAAATATATGACCAAGAACAGAACCCCCATCCCAACACTCACTTCCGAAGCTGCTCTCGCATCGCCCGCCGATCGAAGCCCAACGAGTCCCGTGGAAATGAATCGATTGCCGGGTGATCCACAGAGCCCCCTCCGCGATCCGACCACCAAGCACCGGAGAGAGGGCGGCCGAGATTAGCGTGTGCAGTCTGTGGATGTGGAAGTGTATATGTGTGTTTAAATGTGTGATCCTCTGCAAGCAGCAGCGGTGGGCTGCAGAGGCTGACTGGCCAGAGACGCACAAGGATCACGCTTCCACAATGCAACTAAACTACTTCCGCTCCGTCGCTTCAGAGTAAAAGCTCCAGTTAGAAAGAGACCTCTAACGAGTCTGCCTGTGAATATTCTCATTCATCCAGGTCATAGTTATCTCGAGGAGATGGAATCGAACGCAACCAAAAATCCAGTTGCGTTCGATTCAATCTCCTCGATTTAACGAGTCTAATTCCACAGTCTTCCAGAGTCTAAAAAAGAAATCTCAAAGAACATATGATCAGTCAAAGCTGGGATTGTGTTTGTTGCCTGCATAAAAAGAAAACAGATATATATTTTTTTTCTTTCGCATAATTTGTTTTTTCAGTCAGGTTGAGTTGTTAGTTGATCAAATCTGAATCTGATTAAATCAATAGTTGCATTGCATGGATGTATGTGCAAACATACTGTGACTGAAACATACTACCCGGTGTGTGTGTGTGTGTAAATGTGAGAGTGTGTGTGTGTGTGTGTGTGTGTATATGACTGAAGGTCACAGAAAGTGACAGTTTGGTTGAGTCCAGATCTGCTTATGAAATTACATTACTAAATTGCAGTGGCAATTAAAATCACTAGACGGGCTCTTGGGGTCCAAACTCTTTTTTTTTTGCTCATGGACAATATACAGTATACCACAGATATTTAACGATTTAACGGAAAAATACACAAGGTTGACTTCCCTGACATTGCTGGTGCCTTTATTCTGAAATTAAACTCTCTCTCATTCTGTGCTAGTCCTACACATGCCGGGTAAACTTGACACATGTCAGCTAGACGAGGCGGAGCGAAGGCTCCCTGCCTCTGCCTCCCTTCCCCCATCCCCCTGTATCTGAAAGCAAAGGAGCCTCGACACCATCCGAGGAGGTTTTTCACCTCACTGACGAGAGAGAGGGGAGAGAGGGAGAGGGGGGTGGGGGTGGGGGGCTTGAGAGAGAGAGAGGGAGGCTTAGCTTTTCAGGAGACACAGATTTCCACTTTCAAGGCCATGGAGGGACAGAACAGAAGAAAGATGACAAAGAGGCTTAGTCCAAAAAAAAGAAGGTGAAAGATTCAGAAAACAGCTTTTTTAACTCTTGATTTTTTAACATGGATCAGAGGAGAGAGATGGAATAGGAAGAGAATGGGAGGGTGGGGATAGAGGACCAGGGGGAATACAGTGTTAAAGGCGGGGGAAATATAGGCTGTGTTGCACCAGCAAAGGCACAACAGCCTGTAATTACCCCCTTTCTACCTGACAGTGTGCAGGTGTGGAAAACGCGGAAAAGGACATACTGGAATGGATTCAACCGGTAAAATATTCTTAATTTTGACTATACTATTATTATCTGACTACTGATTCTGTTTAGGGAATAAGGTTTTCAATTGAGCACTCCACCTGCGGGGAGCTTGCTTGCAATGAGGCAAGGAGGGGGGGTCGATGGATGTTACAGGTCTGAGGAAATCTTCTCCAGGAGCAGCCAAGTGATCATGCATGAGGAGCAGTTGGCCGACCATATGTTGCTGCACAGTGCCTCGAATGTGTATGAGAATGTGTTTGTATGCGTGACACACAGTGAGGCTGTGTTAAGTGTGTGGAGAACAAAGTGTGACTGGGTGTGTTGTATGTTTGCGTCAGTTTTTTGACACCTCCAAACGTATGTGGATACCACTACAAACACTGCACACCTTTGGGCCAGGCCCTTTTAACAGTTTGGGCCCCTGAGTCTATTAATGCCAACAATGAGAAATGGTCCATTTTTAACATTGTCCAAACCGTTTGGAGAATGTGCTCTGTTACTCTAGTTTGCTGGGGGAGAATTATACTGGTTCGCACTGTCCTCACACCGACTCTATCAACACTTTTTTACGATGAACTGGAACACTGCCTACAAGCCATAGGCTAATCACTGCCTTCAGATATATATAGTGGAGTAAAAAGCCCAATATTTGCCACTGGAAAGTGGTGGAGTATGAGTAAAAATAGCACAAAATAAAAGTACTTGGCTGTTGCTGTTGAGTACAGTGCTTGAGTAAATGAAGATGAACAGTGGATTTTGTTGTAGCACCATATTAACGTCCATGGTTCTAGAACAACAACAACAACCTAATAATAAGGGGCAATATTTGTGTACATGCATATTTATATGGATATGCATGTTTTTTATATGCTCTTTGTGTGTTTGTTCATGCTGTGTGTGTGTGTATGTGCCGGTGCGGCCAGCTGGCACTCACAGCGCCTCGGTCATCTGGTCAGGTCCGGCTTTCTCTCTGCATGTGGAGAGAAGGAATCTGTCACTTCTCCATCCACCATCCCTCCTTTCTCCTCCTCTACTCAATGTGTTTGTGTCACTCTCAAAGTTAATACTACGTCAAGCTCCGCCTTAACCTTTCCAAGAGAAACCAAGCATGTAGTGCCAGTTAATGGAATCTCTCTGAGTCAGTCAGTCAGGGTTAAACATGCCAAGCTGCTAGTTGATGATTACCAAGCCTGCAGAGAGTGACAGCAGAAGAAGCAGGAAGCGAGTTAGGAATGTGAGGCTGAGACCTCTAACACACAGAGAAGGGTTTAACTGCAAACTAACCTGCAAACAAATGTGCAGGTGACAGCAGCTGCAAATGCCCTATAAAGCGATGAGCAATATTGTAATAAGTTACAATATATCATCGTCAAGTTCATCTTTTATCAGCACATTAGCTGACTAATTTAATATAATGGTAAGATCTGTTGTATAATGCTACAGCTGCTGAGACGAGGTACTGGTTACAGACTCAGTCACATCAAGTTTGGAGCTGCTGTTTCGTCACAGTTTGCTAACCCACAATCAAGTTTACTCTAGTTGTTTCCATTGTGGTCTAAATGTTTGCTCTTCAGCTTGCATCGGCATATGGAATGTATCATTGCTCATACTTATATTATATATACATAGGCCTTCTAGATTACTTCCTGTACAAACCATCTAGTTAACTATAATGTACATAATACCCAGTGTATATACTGTACTCTGTCTTACAGCATCAGTCATGCTGTAGCACTTTAACTCTGAACTAACTGTTAATGTACAACAGAATGTACAAATACTCTTATGTCTGTATTTGTGTGCATGTCTGTTTGTTTGTTTGATTCTATATAACAAAGTTTGTTTCGAAAATCCATTCCACCTTGTAGAAGGCCCTGCCGACTGGTCAATTAGCCCAGTTGTACATGTTAATACCTTTTTGATGCATATTCATTACTCCTCCTTTAATGGTCAATGGTAATATGTAGAGCAGATAGAATTCAATTGGAATGCAATTACAAAAGAGCCAACTATTACATTTCCTGGCCAGGTAATATGACTATGACTATTACTTCTTCAAAGCTGAAGAAACTCAGCCTCTAATCTTCTCACATTAATTAGGACTCATTATTGTTGTTCAAAAAACATGAATTATATGGAAAATGTGCCCAAACCTGCAGTGTAATTTGTAGGCAAATGATTCCACATGGCTCCAATAATTACCTTATTATCTCCAATCTTTAACTCAGTGGAATTCCTTTGTTGTACCAACTCAGCAACAGTCGGACGCCTGTGTGTGCATCCTGCTGTGCTGAGGCAGAAGTTGTAAGACAGCGCTTACTACTACTACTCTAACACAGTCCACCTCCTAAACTTTTGCTATCTGCTGATGAGCGGTAAACGGTCTCCCAACTGCTCCACATGCATAATGAAGTAAATAAATCCTTTTTTTTGACCTAGCAACCAACGAGTTATGTAACTTCTGGTTTGGGATTCAGAAATACTGTAATAAAAGTATGAATATGAGTTTGAATACATTATGTTGGACTTGAAAACAGCCATTCGTTGTTTTTTTTTTCATATGAACTTTAATAGAGCTGTAAAATCTGTTTAACCCCTGTGGATAACCCAGCACCTTAATTTCGACCAAATTGCAGAATAATACAAAATATAACCATGTCTCCATCTCCCTTTATTGTACTGACTTTGTTAAAAGATACAGTGATAATTCAAGCTGTAGCCAGAAATCAGTCATTAAAAAGACACCAGAGAAACCAATATGCAAATTGTCAAAGTGTCTGCCCTTTCTAAAGGATCATTATTGTACCTTAGTGTGGTGTGTAAAGGTACTATTGTACCTTTACACACGTAGTGTTAAAGACATTTTGGATGGAAAGAAACTTGGTTGTCTCTCTAAGTATAATCTCTTGTAAGCCTTATGATTACTCCTTTTTTTACTTTAGTTTTATTGCTGCGTAAAAGTTGAGGCTTGTGCCTGCAATGGACCCACAGCAGCTCAGCAACTCTGGGAAATAAAGAGCACCCCTCTTCTAAATAAATACTGCTGAAAGGTCCTTCAGCAATGCCCTGAAGTGCCTGAACAGCACAAGTGAAGCAGCCCAGAGGCCTGGCCAGCTTTACTCTCAGCTTTACTGTACCACAGAGAAGCAGAGCATCACTGACAAGGGATTCAGAAATACTGTAATAAAAATATGAATATGAGTTTGAATACATTATGTTGGACTTGAAAACAGCCATTCGTTGTTGTTTTTTTTTCATATGAACTTTAATAGAGCTGTAAAATCTGTTTAACCCCTGTGGATAACCCAGCACCTTAATTTCGACCACGTTGCAGAATAATACAAAATATAACCATGTCTCCATCTCCCTTTATTGTACTGACTTTGTTAAAAGATACAGTGATAATTCAAGCTGTAGCCAGAAATCACTCATTAAAAAGACACCAGAGAAACCAATATGCAAATTGTCAAAGTGTCTGCCCTTTCTAAAGGATCACTATTGTACCTTAGTGTGGTGTGTAAAGGTGCTGTTGTACCTTTACACACGTAGTGTTAAAGACATTTTGGATGGAAAGAAACTTGGTGGTCTCTCTAAGTATAATCTCTTGTAAGCCTTATGATTACTCCTTTTTTTACTTTAGTTTTATTGCTGCGTAAAAGTTGAGGCTTGTGCCTGCAATGGACCCACAGCAGCTCAGCAACTCTGGGAAATAAAGAGCACCCCTCTTCTAAATAAATACTGCTGAAAGGTCCTTCAGCAATGCCCTGAAGTGCCTGAACAGCACAAGTGAAGCAGCCCAGAGGCCTGGCCAGCTTTACTCTCAGCTTTACTGTACCACAGAGAAGCAGAGCATCACTGACAAAGAGCGAGTGTGATCAGTCAGCGGTCTCTTGGTTTACAATAAAAAAGGACACTAATTATGTGATTGCAATTCCTCTCAGAGCACCTGAAGATGTATTCTGTCATCCAAGTTTTGATGTGGCATGGTTTTGTGGTTTTGCATAACTGGCTAATGTGATTTAGATGTATGTGTGTGTGTGTGTCTCTCTCTTAACGCATTTACATGCAATGTGCGCTCCAGACAACACGGAAGATGAGGCATAACAACTGACATGGAGGAATCCGATGAACGTACACTGCTTGGAATGATGGGCATATGGGTCATTCCAGCCAATCACCCCCATATGTGCTTGCGCACTAAGCCCCACCCCAACCATTTTGTCAGTGATTGGCTGGAACGTGGTTTGTTATTGTTTTGGTGCACAGCCTGTGCCCCAAGTGCTTGTTTGACGTTACGGCCCCTGTGATGTCTCCCGAGACTGGGATTTTTCACAACGTATTCAGGGGGCAGGCAGCTAGCGGATCAGGGAGAGATGCTTACGATTTGAGACAAAATTAAATCGCACTGAAACTATGCAGGATCGCATAGTGCATCTTTAAGGTGAACTCCCTCTACTTCGGCCTGTCATCTCTTTCTGTCTTTCGCAGTAACGTCAGAACCAGACAGGCAGGTGGTGACTATGTTGTTGGTTTTTCAAAATAAGGCTATTTGGAGCCTAGAGTCTAATTTCATGATATTTAAATTATAATTTCAAACTCAGATTATGTGCGCAAATACACACACACACACACACACATATAATTTTTAGATGGTAGAAATGGCACTTTATGTTGAATTTTTGGTTGATATTTATTTACCATTTAAAATCAGTACTGTTCTGGAAAGTACATGAAATGGCACTTGTAGGTCTGTTTTGGCCAGGGATATTTTTCTTCACATTCACATTTTCACATTTTCAATGGCCAGGGTTTCCACTGTTCCAAACGTACTTGAAATTCCACATTTAATGTTAAACAAACTTTTTCAAGACATTTTAGTGGCGATGCAAAGCACACTGCAAAAGGGTTAATCCACTCAAACTATGTTGTCTTTTGCTAGCATATCAAGTGGTTTTGAATATCTGTCTGCGTAATTAGAACTGGTATTAACTAAATTGCCAAATCGGGTCAGTATTTGTATGTGGTCTTAAAGCATGAGAAGCAGAGGTCAGTACTTACTTGATGTAGTAGGGCACGTTGTTTGGGGAGACGCCTTGTTCGAATGGGCTCTCTACAGATCCTGCAGAGACAAAAACAAGGATAAAAACAATTTACCCTGTCTGCAGGTTATTAAACCTTTAACACACACATTTTGCTGCAGGATCAGCACACTGTAGGTCTAACAAAACCACACACACCGCAGGAAATATGTAGAATCACATGCATTAAAAAAAGTTTTCTTCATCATTGTAAACAGGATAATGAAAAACAGCAGAAAAACGAGATAAGATATGTTGCAAATGATCTTACTTATTATGCCCACAAGAGTTGGCACACCAAATATTAAAGCAGACTGCTTTCTGGGAATTGTCAGCACAGTTGAAGCCAATCAGATTGTTTGGCTGAAACTACCCACTGCTCAAGCATTATTGTGCCCATGGGTTAAATTTGCTGCAGTTATAAACAGAACAGCACGTTGTGGGACAAGTGCCAGAACACATGCACTGTATATTAACATAGGAGTAAGATATATGCCCCTGTATCTTAATAATCCCATCACATCTCTTTCTGTCCTGGCATATCAATTACATTTACCTTATCATGCTGAATAGAACATAGAATTAATATTTGAACAAATTTAATACCAGAAATTTCCTGTTATTCTTATATTATATATTCTATATAAATATGTTCATTTTCACATTTATTCATGTGTGATTTCAATCATGGGTGTTTTGATTCTGGATGGTTCTGGACTTTTAAATTTAAAGATCAGATATGAGCCACTAAAGCTCAACTGACCCTAATGTTACGGTCTTAACAAGTAACGTGTCATGCTTTTGGAAACGCTGAAGAAGAGGGCACACCCACTCCAAAGTCTTTAGATACATTTATTAGTGCTCCGTGCAAAACTAACATCACTGACATCACTGATGTGCAAGGGTCCAGTTGAAAAAGTGTATGTGCACCATTAAAGAGCAAAATGGATTTCATTGTCCATTGACAGTGTTTTTTATGAGAAATTTAAAGTTGAGGAGGCCACATAGAACAGGGCAGACCATGTATACTTCTATTTCAATCAACTGAACAATCAATGAGAGACCTTGACCCTTATGGGACTGTGATGTGGGTTAGAGCCTTAAATGCTGGGGTCACAATGAGCAGTCTATTGAGTTACAGCAACCTTTTAACTTGACTCTCGCTCTCTCTCTCTCTAACGTGCAACTTACTGAGTGCCACTGAGTGAGCTGCTGCCACTTAGTTGAATGCCTCACTGACGCAGTTTAGATAGATAAGTAGATTACTTTATTCATCCCGAATGGAAATTAAGTGTTTGCCAAAACTCTTACACTTAAACAAACACACACCCAGTGCTCACCTCTTGTGTGTTAATGAATGCAGGTAGGCATGAGCATTTTTACTCACCGTGCAAAAGGCCAAAGTCCCGGTGAGCATCTGTCAGCTCCTTCAGATGTTCAGTGATCGAGATCTGACAGAGACAGACACAGAGACGTGTTTACACAGAAATAAATACACAGAATTAAAATGGGTAGAATGAATCACAACCGGCAGATCCTCTGCTGCAATCACTCTCCAGTTCGATTTAGCGACTTGCTCCTTTCATGATATGAAACAGCAAAACCAGTAACAAAGTTGGTTCATCTGATTTTTACAGTTGATTCTTTGAGAAAATGTAGCAACACCTAAATTTAGCTGGAATGTTAGCTGTAGCTATAGCATAATTATTAAAACATTACATAATATTAGAATATTCATTTTTCTATATTTTAAACACAAAAACACAAATTACGCCGAGCCATCTTTTCCTACCAGGGACAGAAAAATATTCTTACAGCCACAAGAAAGCTCTTACACATTAAAGCAATGACAAAATGAAGGTGAGGAGTGATTTCTATTGACGTCACTGTGAGCTGTGACAAATGATACACTTACTGCACAGAAAAAGCACTGGATGCAAGGATGGTCAGATGGAGGGAGAGCAAAAGGGAAATGGTGGGGGTGGAGACACAAAGACAAGTATGGAAGTGATAATTGAATTTGCAGTGGAGGAATTACAGAGGACGCAGTCTCCTGTGAGTCTCCTTCAGCTCTGAATGAGCTGTCTATCTAGATGGAGTGGAGATAATTGTGTCCAATCAGCACAGCCCTGGAGGTGCACACGCAGATTGCCGAAATATTTAGAAACTATGGGCTCACAATTACTTAAAACCATATTCTCTTTGTTGTATTTTGTGGACTAATACAGAATCATATAGATCACATTAAGTTACTGAATCATTTGAACCCTCTTCCCTTTAATTTCAGTATTGAACTGATTATTATAGGAGGGATCAGAAACATACAAAAACAAACAGCAAGGCTCTTGTAGTAGTAGAATACAGGTAAAGACGTCTATTCACACGTGAAAGAAAATAAAAAATAAACATGTGCAAGTAATAAACAATCTCCACACATGACAACACCCATCGTAAGGCTTACACATAAAAAAATCTAGTCCTATTAATTCAGCAAAACAATCACGTCTGTGAAGACATGATCAATTAATGATGATAGACATTATGATGCAGTTAATAGCAATTTAATAATGATAAACTCATGGATAATATATTCTAATAATGAAATAAATGAATATGTCCGTGACCAAGTAGACATAAAACATACAATACTTGACTGCAATATTGGAAAACTTACTTAATCTGTTGCCTGTTTTTCTGTTGCCTTTTTCTAAACTGGTGTATAATTCACATACAAAGCCAGTTGATGCTGAGCTTCACAATTTTCAGAGTGTATATATAGTCACGGATGCTCCCTGACGCAATGTTCAATGATCTAATGTTCACAGGCAATGGGGAGCTTTGGCAGCTGCTGATTAGTGACAGATTTCTTTTCCAGGAAGTGTATAAGTGGATCTCTCATATAAGGCTTAATGCTGAGCAACTGAGATTGGTTATTATCCAGTCCAAGAGGACAGACTGGTTGATTAACCATCCAACCTTTCATACGCAAACCAAATGAAAAGGCTGGTGATGACACACCAGCAGAGAATGTGTGCATCTGTGGGCGTTCATGGTATGAGTTGACAATGACACTGCAACAGCAATGACCATTCCAGTCCTTATTTTTTGTGGCTTCGATGTGACAGGAAATGAAATGATGAAATTACCTTTGAGTCCACCTCACCCAATCCATTTCTGCCTGAGTTGTTTTTCCCCGTATCCACGGTAACCTAATTAGAATTGTACAAATGACAGGAGTGGGATTGTTGAGGAGGAATTTGTTGCAATTACTAAGAGTGCACTGCGTCCCTGTGGCGGCCAATCACTTTCAACCTTTTAGGCACGAAAGAACACCGTGAACCAAATAAAGTGACCTGACTGTGTAGGTACCTCTACACACTCTCACACACAAACGCGTGCGTGCGCGCGCGCACACACACCCACACACATGCATTACGCACATATACAAACATGAAACAAGCGCTCACCTAAATTCTGAGCCTGAGCCATTTTTACTCAAATGGAAAACAAACGCACGTACACTGGACACACAAATTAAGAGGCAAGTGAGTACATTTTTTCACAGATCTCACATCTACCATTCTGCCATTAAAAGTTATGCCAAAATGTGTATTTGATATGATAATCCCATAAAAAATGCATTCATTTTTTTCATCATATCGTTTTCTCTCTCTCCTTTTTAGTACAATACACCACTTAAGCGGATCTCTGCACCTTAGTTCTAAAAGGGTGTGTGTCCTTGTGCATCTGCGTGTGTGTACAGACAAGCATCTGGTCAGATGCTAACTTCAGAGAGACCAGCCGTCTGGTCCCGTCACTGTGGTGTCAGTGCAGCGCCATCTCCAACCAGGACATCTTGGCAGTAGCTTGTGTCTCTGGCAGCTGATTGGCTCTATCTGTCACCCCTGGTAACAATCATTGTCTGACTTCCAGCATGGCTGCCACTGTGTTTATTGAGACTGATAGAGGGCCCACCATGTGTGTGATGCTCCGCAATTATCAAGTTTGGAGGGTGGTATTTTGTTGTGCACTGAAAACATAAAAGCACGGTTTGATGAGCGTGTAGGTACTTCAACGTGCGTTGAAATCTGACTAGTTTAAAGTAGTAACCGTACTTTTCTTTGTGCCAAGAAGCACATTAATACCAGTTCTGGTCATAGATGTAATACATCAGAGTTAGGGGAGATGTAACCAGTTGTTGTCTTGTCTTATTGAATTTGGGAAACTTAACACTCAAGCCACCCCACCCAATAATAGTAATACCAACTGACATACATGACTAGCTTCTGCAACACAGTACAAACAATATTTCTTTATTCCCTTGAATGGGGATCATCAGCTGAGATCACTATCAGCTTTTGTACTGGGACCTGAACTTTAACCTCACACTATACCTACACAAAAGGCTTAGCATTAGCAGCAAGAAGCATTACAGCAGCACACCAGGATGCATTAAGCTACTGTACTCAGTATACGTCCCCTGTGTCCTGGAAAGTTAGTTCTCTATACTGGTAAAAAAATCATAAGATGAATAATCCATTCAGGGGCACTGCCAGGAATTTTGCGCCCCATGACAAAAAATCTAATTGGGCTCCCCCTGCGCAGAGAGTATATATACTCTTCTATTTTTTGGGGCCCCTGTCTTGGAATCGTCCTAACTTTTCTCCCCTATACAGCGCCCCTGAATCCATCTGATGGATGTGATATAGATGAGCAGGTGCCACCCTTTTTGTGTCAGTACCTTTGTAGGATAACATTCACTTGCCTCGTTATTAGGTGTTTGTATCAAAACAGAACAGCCAGAATTATTAAAAACAAGCTCAAGATGAAGTTGAAGTTTTCTGACCATTCCTTGAGCTAAAGTTCTCTTAAATAGTTAGAGCAAAATAAATCTGCAAATAACAGACAATCATTTCCTGAGGAAAATAAGAGGCCTGCATTTGATATTTCTGAAATCGAGGACCCATTGTTTCATGTCACTTTTGTCTCTGTAATTTGTGTACATGTCAAGAACTGAAACGTTAATCAGCAATGCAACAGTTAAAGGGGCTGAGATTTCTCAAGTAGTGAATAGAAGAATCTGGGCGTTTTGATGAACAAAAATGTGACAGTATTTTTTTTTGACGTGTTCAATTTCAGTACACCGAGTGTGTGACTATTTTCTCAATGTGTGTAAATCCCATCATGAAAGCTATAAAGCCATAAAGCTGTGACAGGCTTTTAGTATATAATTGCTAGGAAACCAAAACAGAGTCTGTGTATAATGCAGGTATGCACATGGGTAAATATAATACATATATCCTTCACAGTACCATCTGGGTTTACCTGGAGCAGTCTCCAGCGTGTGTTGAGATCTTCGATACGTTCCAAGTTGCTTGGCGACAGTTGGATGTCAGGTGGACTGAAAGTAGACGCCAACTGGTTCATATGAGTAACGTCATCTTTAATTGGAGCGATCTCTTCCTGGAACTCCTACAAGACACACACAGAATTTCAATCCGAAGTGGGCTAAAATGGAGGGGGTATCGGCAAATTTGCTTAATTGGTCATTTATATAGTGAACATTGTACTGTATAGTGAATTGTTGAGATGGTTAATTGCTTGATGAATTGTGAACAGTGAAGGTCCCACAGTGCCTTTGGAATCTTTAGTTGCCCAGAATGTACTGTTTGTTTTATGCGATTGATACAGCTTTATTATACAGTAATACATTTGTGGCATCTGTTACATGTATCATTGTCCAAGTGTAAGTGAGAGATGGCTTCATCATTAAGTCCTGCAGGCTGAAAGATTAAGAGCTGGAAGAGTTTCACTCAAATTGTAAAAGCAAAAGAAGGGGTGGTGTGTGAGCCGGGTGGTGTTTTCGGATTGGTGAGATTCAGCATCAAACTGCTGTTTCAGCATGATATATTGTTTGTGTGTATGCGTGTAGATGAGGGACATTAGTGTGTTAAGCACATATACAGGGGGTCCTCGAGTTACGACAGAGATCCGTTCCTGAGAATGTGTCGTAACCGAATTTCGACGTAAGTCGGAACATACATTCATATGTAAGGTAGATACTAAGTTGTGCCACCAGATGTCGCTATAACACCACCCGACGATAAGAGTTTACTGTGGTGAATTGCCTTTTGTCACTCTTGACCCTCTTGACACACCGTAGGGGTTGATATCGCGAGTGTAATGAGCATTTCCTTTAGATTTCTGATATCAACCGTGTAGACCCTGTGTTGTGAATAAACCTACGGTATTGCCACGATCCCGAACGCATCTGTGTCCGTGTGCATCCCCCCCCCACCAGCCGTCCATTTCACATAAGTAAACACAAGGCAGAGTAGCCTAGGTGTGCTGTGGAGGTGCTGGAGAGCCGGCAGGCGCGCTGAGAGACAGAGAGAGCGCTCACCAACTAGTTCCCGTGCGAAGTCTGTACATATTTATGGGGCAAACCGCTTAAGCCGAAACAAGGAAGTTCATGGGAGATGTGTCAAGCGCCTTCCACTCCAAATGGCCGACTTCCTGTGGACCTGGCACCATGGCGTCAAGAGGCTTTTTTGTGCGTCTGAACATGACTAAGACGTGTAGCGAATTTCATCAGGCTAAGCCAAAATAACCCCAATGCGGAGGCATTTTTGCAATGTTTAGGGGGCGCTACAGAGACATTTTGCGACGCCAATGAAAACCATGGCCCAATTGCGCCGTTTCATGCCACACCTGACATACCTAGCGAATTTCGTGACTTTTCGAGCAAGTTTGGTAAATAATAATAATAATAATAATAATAATAATAATAATAATAATAACTCCTTCAGAAACAATAGGGCCTTCACTGTTCCAGCTCGGGCCCTAAAAATATATGAAGATTCCCAGTCATTCAGGCCAGAGTCCCAGATGGATAACATCTTGTTGCAGATGATATGCGTGGTCTGTGCAGTATGAATGAACCTGAATGAATGCCCTGATCTGAAAGTACTGCCATCAGCAATTATGACCCATTGGCCTGGGGATGTTTCTTTAATGAACCATCAAGATTCAGACTGGTCATCAATATTCTCAGTGCTGATAAACACTAACCTTGACTCTTTCAATGTGCTCTGGGAGTGACTCGATCAGCAGGTCACCCACAGGTTCCCATGCCTCCTTCACCATCTCGGCCTGCCTCAGCTGCCCATCCAACAGATCCTCTGCCTCCTGGAGTTCCATCAGCCGATCCAGAGCCAGCTCCAGCCTTGTCTGCCAGTCAGCCGAGTCGACGTTGAGCTGGTCCCACTTGGTCACCACATCATCGGCTTCCTTGCGCAGGATTCGCCCCACATTCTGAGCACGTTCCTCTGGGCTGATATCTGGGAGGTATGGGAAAATAACAGTAGCTTAACTTCGGTTGACAATAGTACTGTCATTATTTATATAAAAGATTATCTCATGAATTCCTGATTATGACAGATTACAGATTACCGTTCTCCTTTTATGCAGAAGAGTAGGCATCATCACTGTTATAAAGGGCCATTAACTTCAGCATCTTTGAGTGTCTTGTTTTACTTTTTGTTTGATTTATTTGCCGGCCTGCTGTAATGGTATACTGAAAGTTTTTTTTTTTTACCAGTATAGAGAACTAACTCTCCCAGCTGTGGTTTAACATGTGCTTAAAAGCCTATTACCATATTAAAAGCACATGCAGTGGCTGTGACCAGCTCCAGAGAGACACAGTATATCAAACAACTTCAGCTGTTTGAGGCGAGACAAGCTCTGTTAAGAAATCCAACCGCATTAAAAACCAAGCAAAATGTCACACACTCAAACGTGTCAAGCCTGCCTGGCTTTTTATACGTCTCATTTTAAGTTTAAACGGTTGGAGAGAATATGGCCTTTAAGCACAGGTGCAGCAGTGACGAGCAGCTGGAGTTCGTCCTTTCTTCCTGTGTTCTTGGAGCGAGTTTGAGCTGGCACCGGAGTGGATTTAATGTTCCATGGTTAAAGTTCAGCTGTTTTCTATGAGCCGGGTAACTGTGCTGCTGCTGTGAGGCACAAGATGCTTGTTACTAAGGTCCAGAGTTCACAGTGTGAGTCAGAGACAAAAGCAAAAGAAGCTGTACGTCTGAGTGCAGACAGGTCTGTTCTATTCACTTCATATTTCCTTTTATGGAGCACTTCAGGACTGATTATGGTAATACTCTGACTGAGAATGTCCCCAATTAATCAAGTATTTTCTGTATTTACATTTCAGTTTCTGCATTTAAATTATGGTCTTTTATATGCAAATATACAATAACCTAACCTATAAATTCTATACAAGGGCTTATACTAATTACAGTGCTGTCGCTCTTAATCCATGCAGTACAAAAAGCATCAAAGTAAGTCTTTGATGCTAAAGAGGTACAATATAAACCCTTCTAAGAGACTTAAAAGAAGTCTAATGTTATTGAAAATGAATAACGTGCAACTGTCGTGTGTGTGTGTGCGTGTGTGTCTGAGGTAGGATGTACCTCTTTGCTCAGATGATGGTGAGTCTCTGGGCAATTCAGACAGAAAAACTCCGACATCGTGTAGACTCTTGGTTACAACTGGCTCCTTAGCTCTCAGGTCTCTCCTGAAGCCCTGTTAAAACACCACACACATACACAACAAACAATTTATTATCAATGGAATCATCCTACGGGTTGCAATGACAAGTTTTTTCCTTTATTTTGTGATATTGTAAAAAATCTTGATATTAAAAAAAAAGTAACATGTCATGAAAAACTTCTCATTTCATTTCCACATTATTTGATGTCAAGAATGTGAGAGGCCACTAAATGCTTTATTTGACTGCACCCACTACCCTTGTGCTCGTAACAAAATCCACACACAATACTGATGGATAGGTGCAAAAACAACAGCTATAATACACAAAAACATTGTCCCACATGTTTGAAATCATTATGTTATATTTTATATTATTGCTCTTGGCACCAGCATCTAATTTTACCTATTTGGAAGTTTCTTATTATGTCTTGATGATAAAGGAAGGCATGGTTTTACAATTCTTGTAAAAAAAAAATACTGTAAAAAAGAATATAAAAATGAAGCTCCTTCTCTTGTTTTGGCAATGCTCTTTCCTGTCATTCTGCATTTCCACTGCATGTGACAGATAATGTTCCACTTAACACAATAGCAATGATGACTTTAGTGTTAATATGTTAATTAATGCTTGTGTCTCGACTGACAGTGAACCAACGCTTTTGTTACTGACAGTAGAAAGGTTTCACAGCTCTTGCAATAACTACAGTAACTATTAGACGTACGGAATTATATACAAACACTGCCAGTGTCAATAGGAAAGATAATAAGTATGAACCATTAAGGTGTACAGAGAGAAAGGAAAAGGAAATAATGTGTGAATATCCACTCTAACAGCACATGAGCAACACATTTTAATTACCTGCTAACCCACTGCTGAAATAAACCTGGCATCGTTTGAAATTACAAGATTGTTACTTGATCTATTTTGTTTCTTTGTTTAGTGTGTTTTCAGTAGGGCGATTAGCCTAGAATTTGCAGCCTAACCAGGGAATTAACATTTGAACTATTTACAGTAGGGCTACTCACAAAATCAACAAACATTCCAACCCTAATTTTACAAACACTAATGAAAAAAAAATACAAACACTGTGTCTGCTTGTTTTCAAAGCTGTGTGTGCATGTTTCTTCCTACCTGGTGCGTGTCCAGCTGCGACTGTACAGCTGGCACATCGCCTCCTACAGGAGGTTCCTGATCCAGCTTTTGGCTTTTAAGCCTCAGCCAGTTCAGGAGCTCCTGCAAGGACATGTGAAGCCTCTTCCAGGGGGCCATCTCTGAGTCCAGATGGGCCCTTGAAACACAAGCAGAATGTTTTTGATACTACATGGTTTTCCAAGATCCAAAAAGTCCAAGCTTTTCCATTGCTTTCTGTTGCAGGAACCTAAGTTTCCTCCTACCTCATGCTGAGGGTCTTGTTGCGCAGGTCATTCCAGCGCTGGCTCATGTTGTCCAGACGTGTCCGGAGCAGAGCAGCATCCCCTGAGTCCTCCAGTGAGGTAAGGATCCTTTGGCCATTCTCGTCCAAGGAGTGGTACAGTTCTGTGTGGCTGTCAATCTCTGCCTGAAGGTCCTAGTAACACACACACAAAAAATGTCTGAGTGTAAAAACAAAACAAAACAGCAAGAGCAGTAGACTATGTTGGCGCACTCACTTCAGTTTCTTAGTAATAGCAGACATCTTTTAAGTAATGGGATCTGAAGCCGAGAGGGTGATTGACTCTCAAGGACTGAGCCGTAATGCAGGGCTTAATGCATTGTGGGTGCAACCCTCTGTAGTACTAAACTGTCAAAATGTGTTTTTCAGCCTGGAGTCAGCTGGTGGCTAAAACAATGGCAGTTCCACCTGTGTACATTATTCTGACAGACAATCCATTACTGAAACTCCTGCTGTGGCAGATAAGAAAACAGAAGAGAACCAGGCACTTAAACCTGTCTTTGTAAAGTGAAGAGGGAATACAGTTTGAGTTTCATCAGTACTTCCTGGTCAGAAACAGAGCAAAAGAGTAGCAAATCCTCCCGAAATAGAGAGTAGCAAATGCAATGTCAGTCAGTCGTGCATCTAAAAGCAATTAAGATCTGATTGTCTTTCATTTTACTTGAGCCGAAATGACAGTTCACTTATCTATATGAAATATGATAACAAGGCTTCCTCAATCAATAATCAAGTGTTCAGGAATAATTTAAACACGTACATACTTCTACCTGGATATTTCACAACATTAACAGAAAGGACAGATCCACCTAATTTAGATTCAGTATACAAGTAGTTAACAGATACAGAACTACAAGTATTAATACATAATGATACCTGTAAAAGTGTGCATTTAAAAAAAAAAATGTTTTTGTGCTTTCAAAACCTTGTGGTTGTCCGTATATTTCATACTTAAAATAAATCAGAGATTGCCCTGTAGATACAAAAGTACTAACTGCCTGTTCTTGATTCAAGATGTTATAATAGGTTGAAACAAGAACAGTTGAAACGAGTCATTAAAAGTGCCCTTAAAGAGAAAAACATTCTGTTAAAGAATGTTACACTCAGTTAAAGTTTTATGATTAATTAGATGACATGAAACTTTAATGATACCTGAAGGGAAAATTGGGTCATTGCACCAAAGAATAGGACACAGACAAGAATAGAACAAATAGAAAACAGTGAAGACTGTGAAGTTGGAGAGCAGGATGAGACTGAAGAATGGGTTTAGGAAAGTACATTAGCGTTTTGCCTGTGATCTAAATCTCATCCTGATGACGTCAGTTTTGAAAGACATTTAGTCAACCTGATCCCTGTACTTCCATTTTACCTAAGCTTCAATATCTCTACGTTAAATAGATGGTTTCACATTTTGTTTACACCTTATTTATTCACAGCTTTGGCAAAAAAATACTTCTATATTTGCTGTTTAAATGATACATTTGAGACACATTTTACAGTTTCAATGAAAGCACAGTTATGTTTCTCATGGCTATTACTAGTGAATTTCGTTATAAAAACAGATCAGAACAATTCAACATTGGAACTATTCATCAACACTTAATAATTAACTCAGGTTTCAGTACAAAATGTATTTGATACCAATTAAATTGAAATCCTTTAATTGAATATTGCTTGATTTTCCTTCCCAACCTGGACATGGTAGACCTTCCTGCGCAGCATCTTCCAAACTTTACACTGGTATCCAAACACTAGATGCCAAGAAGAAGCATCATCATCATCCTCTGCTTCTTCTAGTCACTCAAGATTAGCTCCTTGTGTAACTGCACTAGAATGCCCTCAGTATAAATGCGTTTGACAAAGAGAGGGCTTTGGAGATGAAGAGTGAGGGAGGGAGTAGCATAGAGAAACAGAGGCAGAGTTAGTTACACATAAAAGGGAGATGAGTCAGAGTGAGTGAGAAGGGTGGAGGGGATAAGAGAGAGAGTGGAGTGGAGATAGGGAGGGAGAGGGAGGAATGAGGCAAAGACACTCTGGTGCATAAAATGAAGAGTGCGCTCATTTTCCAATTAAACGTTATCTGTGTGCAGCGTTTTAGCCTGAGATAGTGTGTGTTCTCTCTGGATGCAATGCCGCGTTACCATCCGCCATTATAATTGGACACAGAAGACTATCTCAGCCTCGCATACAGTGCTGCTGTTGTACTGAGAGAGCTGTGTGTGTGTGTGTATGTGTGTGTGTGTGTGTGGAAAGGAAGTGTGCACACTCTGAATTTGCAACAGTGTTTTAAAATTCATTTCCAAAATGCTACTAGGCCTGTGTGTGTGTGATGTTGCACCAGAAAGAGTGTGTGGGAGCAGGGTTAGGGCTGAGGGTCAAAATATGTTCTCTCACAGAACAGAGCCTTCCCTTCACCACCCACAATGCAGTGGGGGAATTCCGCATTTGTCTACCAAGCAGCTGTAGACCAATGAAACCTCTCTGTTCTGCCGTGTCAAGATTCCTGTCATACCAGCCAGGGCAGTCAAGGAAGAGCGTCTTAAACTCAGGATCAAAATTTGGAAATGTGTTGGTTGCATGGTAGCTCTCATGTTCGGTCTGTCTGTAGCCCTTTCCTTTGCTTAAAGAATCTCACCAATTGCTTTACACTGCAGTTCTGGTCTACCAACCCACACACACATTCACTCACTGTCAGTTATTCCAAATTCTAAATAAGCCACCTCTCTGTTACACTCCAGCTGCTGCATGCACATAATTTAGTCTATATTCAGTAAGTGATGGTTATGGAAAGGAAGAAACTGTATGGCCTTGATTTTTCAAATCTATCTATCTCATAGTGAAAGCTTTTCAACAGCCACAGAGAAACAATGAAAATCAATGCAAAAATTACACAATAAATAAAAATGTGTGACCTGGAAATCCCTCAGTAAACTGGATACAAAGATAAGTTATGAGGGTGAGAGGGAGCCGTGTGTGTGTCTCTGTGTAGCCTACATTCCACTGTGCCAGCAGGTTCCTGGCTGCCTCCGGCTGATCGTGCAGTCTCTGCTTGTTGGTGGCATCAATTAACACGTTGCAGGTCGTCTCAGCCTCGGTCAGCCAGTTGAGAAACTTCTCAAGATCGAGGTAAAACCGCTGCAGTAGCTGCATTGCCGCCTCAAGGGCTGCCTCCCTGTCTGACACACTGAGGCAACACAGATACATGACATGGTACATGTCAACAATGTCAACAACTAGCTGCTAAATACTGCATTCATCAGTTTTTCAGAATTTACTCGTGACTATTTCACCTGGTTGCACAGCATCTTTTCAATAGCACAATTAATTCTGAGAATGGTGCTTTCATTAAGCCCATACGTGTGTGTCATTACCGTTTGTTGATGTGCGTCCAGGTGGCCATCATGTTATTGTTGACCTGGGTGACCTTGTGTGTGTCATCATTTGCATACAGTGTCAGCAGTTTGTCAGCGAGTGCATTTGTTTTATCCACCTGACCCTGCCACTGCAGCAGGTCTTTCATAAAGAGCTGGAGAGCGAGGGAGAGAAGGAAAGAAGAGAGACAAGAAAGCTCATACATGTGTGTGTGTTCATATCAATTAGTCATCAGTGACTATAACGTTTAAGCCCACCTTTAGTTCAGCGCTTTGTCTTTTCAGTGCATCACCCGTGTAGGTGATCTCCTGCCAGGAATCCAGTCTCTTACTGGCCTGCATGATGAGATGGTCAACCGCCTTCTTTGCATCCAGCCAATCACTAGAGTCCTGCATCATGTTGTGAAGCTGCTTCATCCGATCAGAGAGTTTGGTCTGAGAGTCCTCCCAGTGAGTCTGAAGCCTGTCAACTACAATCACAGAAAGAAAGAAGCACTGGAACTTTAGATTTTTTTTTTTGGATATGTGTGTGTCTTATTTGGGGTCTGCCAAACTTGGACTTAAATGGTATAAGTATAATTAGCCCACTTACAATCTCAAAAACAAAAACATGGGCTATAAATGGACGCAGGAGTAGTGTATTTGTAGGAGACATTTCACAGCAGCAGATTTTTGCAGCACTGTGTGTGTGTGAGAGGGAGAGACATACTGCGTTCAGTGATAGCATTGCGGGTTTCCTGGTTGCTGGTTTTGTTTTTCAGGTTCTGAGCTGCTGTGACCTGTCTCTCCAGAAGTGGGCGTTTCTGGTCCAGCTCATGCAGAGACTCCTAAAAACACACAATCAATATTTCCCTGCCTTTAGCTGAAATGTAGACCAGTAACAAAGAGATTACCTTTCCACATAAACAGGAACATAAATTATGTTAATGTTCATTTCTTCTGATGTTATCAGATAATGTAAACACATGACGTTCCTTATAAAATGTGTAAATAAAAGAAGTGTAACAATTAAATTGTATAGAATTATAAATTTCTTCAGTGTTTTTGCACTGTTTCTAATCTAGTTACTTGTGACTGAGGTCCTGACCTTGAGCTGCTTAATGTTTTCACTGATGTCTTCCAGGTCAGCCACCACTACTTGCTTGTTCTGCACCATGTTATCCAGCATGGTTAGCCAATCAGTGAGCTCAGCCCAGGACTTGTTGAACTGAACCAGCGCAGCAGAGTCAGGCTGGGAACTTCCTAGCAGACTTTCATCTGGGAAACACACATAAAAATCCAACCTGAATACTGTATGCGGTTAATTTCATATTATTTGTCCACTGTCTGGAAGAAAAGTGAGACTTACTGGCTTTTTTGGCCACCAAAAGAGCAGCCATTCTCTCTTTATGCTGCTGTACCAGCTCCAAGATCACTGTCCAGTCTTCTTTCAGCTTGGCATATTTTACCTGTCTCACACACACAAACACAAGCAGAACCAAAACGATTTGTTCAAAGACAACTGCATTGTGTCAAATGCAATCAAGGGGTTTTATTTTGATGAAACTGTGGGGAAAGATAATAGCAACATTTTAATGTTTACTAAGATTGAATGTCTTTAAACTTGAAAAGATATGTTATCTGATATGTATGAAAAAAGTACATAATCTGAATCAGATAGATGTTTAAAGCAAAGCTGTATGTTGGTCCCCATGTTTGACTGTTTGATTTACCTTGTCTGGCTGGCTGGGAGAAGTGTCCTTATACAGTCGATCAGCTCGAGCCAAAACCTCTTCTACTTCTGGTTGTTTAACTTGCACTTCTTCAATGATCTGCAAACAGAAAGATTATAGCATTTATATTCATTATGTCATATCAGCCAGTCACAACCATTCTAGAATTGTAATTAAGGTACATGTGGGGGAATCTGCATCAAAACAATACAAACAAAACAAAGGTGATTCGTTTTTGTGTCCTACCCTGGGTGGTGGCTCCTCTGGACTGTGCTCAAGCTTGGCTCTGGTGCTGGATGCCCAGGCTGACAGGTCATCCACCTGACCTTGAAGCTTCTCCATCTCCTTCAGCAGACCTTCGATCTCTAGCTGACGTTCAGGTAGGGCCCTGGACACCTTTTTTTGTAATATAAATTTTACTAACAGGAAAACATTTAGCACCTCTTTATTGTGGCCATAACTTTATGAGATATGCATGTCCACTTCAGTGTTAAAGTAAATGTTAGAGGAGACTCAGCAAGGGGTGTTGTAGTGACCTCCTCAGTCTGACAAATGCTGCTGAGCTGTTCACTGTGGTGTTCACAGTGGTGTGCTGACCTGAGCCCAGCGACTGTTGACGATCCTGACATCCTTCTGTTTGTCGACAGGGAGTGTTATCTGCCTGTTTCTCAAGTTCAGATTGTTCACTGCAACCTGCTTGGCAGGAAGCTCCTCCACACAAGCCTGACACACACACACACACACACACAAATAATTTCGAGTCTGAATTTCAGAATGAACCTCTTGACTGAAACAGCCAATAAAGAATTCTATGTCATTAAAATTATCGTGGCGCTTGAGTCTTGATGGTACCTGGATTTTGCCCAGAGTGTCCCGGATGTGTTTTGGTTCTGCAGGTTGCAAAGGGATGGCCAGAACACCCTCAGCCTTGTCCAACCAGCCCAGCATCGAGCCCATGTCCTCCTGCAGCTGTGCAGCTGCTGTACGTGCCTCTGAAGACCTGCAGGAGGACAGCGGAACAAGAGGAGAGGACAGTGAGATATGTCAGATGAGATTAGTTCCAGCCTCCCCACAACCCTCAAAGGTATGGCCAGTATAGATTATGGAATGACAGCAATGTTTCAGAGACATAAGAAAGTAGGATGTGTTGAGTATGGCTGTAAAGCAGCAGCAGGAATACACACATACGCACAGATGCATACCTCCTCTTGTGCTCATTGAGCTGCTGGCAGGCGTTCACCCAGCGAGTATTGAGTAATTTGAGTAGTGTTCGGACCCGTGAGGCATCGTCTGGTGTGCTCAATTGGCTGATGTTCTCTCCTGAGGAGTTCACTCTGCCCAACACCACTTCTTGGGTGGGTATGGCCTCTGTCAGGTCCTACACACACACACACACACACACACATACACGCATTCATTGTTTGGTTTAGTTTTTATAGCAGACGTCCATAAGTACCTAATAAGAAGAATTATTTAATCACTGAATCATTTAATATGATGATCTGAAGTGAAGTGAAGATTACAGATCACAAAATAGCTTTCATTCATATACAGGTATACACAATTATACATTAACGTTTACCTGACAACATTAGTACATTACATCTTACAAATTCTGAGTGAACTCAGCGTCAAAGTAGTTTCTGCAATCTGATTTGAATGCCACCTGGGTGCCTTTCATTGTTTGTTTGTTTGTTTTTTTCAAGCATGTCCAACAAGTAGGAAGCCCAAAGGGCTCAACCTAAATATGCTAGAGATATTATATATCTCTTCTGGCCTCAAAATGCCTCAGGGAGGATTTGGAGAGACGTCTGTACTCACCTGCTTCTATAAACACCGGACCACAGATAAGGGTCAGAAATTAGTAGATCGGTGGATCAGCTGGCATTAAAAATTCTGTTAATGACTTGAACTGTCATGTTAGGCCGTAATATTATACATTCCATCTTTTTAGGTCGTAAGATGTGCTACTTCATCACACTGTAGTAGTAACAGCAATATGTTGCATCAGCATAGGCAGAAAATAAAAAAGTGCTGAGAGAAGCTGAGAGAAGCAGTTTAAACTTGCTCAAGGGTACTTCAGCAACATGAGTGGACACTGCAGATCAAGAATGGGGCTTCCACATTATCTTTGTGGAGAAAAGCTTGTGTCTCTGGTTGTGCGTGTGTGTGTGTATATGTGTGTGTTACCCTGAGATGCTGTCTGTGTGCTGCTGGCTCCATCTCAGCCTGTTTCAAAGTGCCCTCAGCATCATTCAGCCACTCCTCCAGAGCCTTCTGATCCGAAACAAACTTGTGCCACTTGGTGCTGCAGTCCTGCCAACGCCTTCCCATGCACCAATACAAACACACAGATGTTCTTTTATGTAGACACTCACTGAGCACTTTATCAAGAGCATGATACGAGTATGGTGCAGCAGTTCCGCCCTGTGCCTTCAGTAGTTATTGGCTGACTGAATAATCACATTAATGAGAAGGTGCAACAGTGTTCTTCACTCCCTAACCCACAGTGATAAAGTATATTTAAAGAAGTTTGTTATGTTTATTTATGTCACATGATCATATATTTTTTGTAAAATCGTCATTATTCATTCATCCCACCTAGTAAATCTATGTGTCTTCCACCCTCTCCCTGAATCCCCTTCTTACTTCAGTCTGTCCTGGTAGAGCTTGTTCAGTTTGTCCCAGTTGGTACTGAGGAGGGTGGCAGTCTCCTGGATCCTCTGACCTTCCAGAGGCCGTGCAGCCAATACCATTTCCTCTCTGTGGGCCAGCGCTCCCTCCACTGGACCTTGCAGCTTGTCAATGCTCCCCTTTACCTCCTGTGTGAAAACGTAGGACATCGTTATTATATATTTTTGCTTTTACAAGAAAACAAAATGCCAGATCATTCCATCTTGCTTTTGTATTTCTTTATTACACAAAAAGTGTGTTTCAAGTAAAACACAATGTCCTGATATTATGCATGATATTATTTTCTAAAAGATATTGCCTGTGGCTTTCAGCCAGAAACACTAAAGCCTTGCTGACCTTCAGGCAGTGCTCTTGCTGAGGCAGGTTATAATACGCTGCAGGCCAGTATTCAGGAGAGTTCAGCTTGAAGTCCGTCTCTGACACAGAACGAAGCAACGCCTGCAGCCCTGTCAGATACTCCTAGACACCCACCCCCACAGACACAAGCAGAAGCACACACACACACACAAACACACGCACAAAGAATTGGAGAAAAGAATGTGTACAAACACATGCAGGATCACAAAAGGCTGATAGTCAGATCAGAAAAAAGATTCCACATATAGATACCTAAGCACATCAGTACATTATACATACTAACAATTCTACATTCTGCATTAGAGCTCATTCTAATGACAGTAAACTAATTTTCACTTGATTCTGGCACTGATCTTAGACTTGAGTTGGTTTCTTGGAAAATAAAGACATATACTATTTTATTCATTTAATAATTTGCGAATAAGTGCGAATAAATTCTGTATTCGAAAAAAATATTCTATACTTTGATTAACGGAAACAAGATAATTTTATATGTCAACTACGACATATTGTTAAAAAATGTTCAAACAAAAATATGACAAATTTAGAGTGTATAATGATCGCATTCAAGCTTGTGTCAACTTATTTTTTACTTATTCGAGTATTTCATTGTTTAATCTTTAAATGGTGAGTTCAAATGAATTCTAAGAATTGATCATGATACACATCTGTCATGACAAACAAAGTTGTGTCTAACACCAAAAGTTACTCTGCACAGAGCAGAGATCCCGGGACATTAACACCTGTTGCCTGGGCAATCACATCCCTCCGTTAAATTATATTTTTCCAAATCACACACATACATCAGCATTATTAACAGCCCTATGAAAAGCTAATGTTTGGTGCAGGCTTAAGTTTATGGGTCAGCTCTAAGTTTGTTAAATGTGACAACAGCAACATCTGTTATACTGGTGGAATGATTCTGCTGGAGACTATAAATGCTGATTCATCCAGCAGAAGCCAAAAGAGTAACTATAAGGAAATATTGACAGTAATATCTGACAAATGTATTTGTATTATGAAGTGAAACTGATGGCCAGCGCTTTAAATGTCCCGGTTTCTCTAGCCACTATTAGTACTGTGTCTACTGCACGCACAACTCTGCCACACTGGGTTTCAATACTATCAGCAATCAGTTGATTATTGTAATGTGTACATATATTCAGCTCAAATAATCGCAATGAATCCATGCATAAATGTCATGTTGTCAGCATTTAGTATTGAACTAATGGTTGATTTTGTTAGCTTACTACAACTTGGTCAGGAACATCTTTACAATATAAAAATGTCAGTGTTGAGTTTTTAAGAGTCATGACTTTGGATGGATCAGTATTAGTTATATCCACATTTTCCAGACACACATTACTGTCTTTATGTCTTGTGCAATCGCATCCAGAGGAAAGGCGCTCACTCTCTCGCTCTCTCTCTCTCACACACACACGCACGCACACACACACACACACACACACACACACACACACACCTAACATATGAAGCCTTTGAGATATTTTGCGATTGTGACTTAACTGTCTCTTTTCATAGACAGGAGAGCACAGCAGATCTACATGACGAGAGGGAGAGACATACAGTACTATGGGGATATATACAAGGTCTTAGACAAGGCTTCCTCTGGATGAATGAGGTTAGCGATAAAAACAATAACACAGCCTGTTACAGTGTGGAAATTAAATTTAGCTTCCAGGTCAGTGGGTCAGAAATGACTTTCACATTCAATAGGAAGTTTCACCCAAGCAGTTATTGCTCAGATCCCTCAGCAGAGCCTGACTAATCCCTTGCTCCTGCTGGTAAACACAGCATCCTCTCAAGCATGTCCATACAGACGTGCCATGTTTTAAATTGCTTGAGGGCTTAACCTTTTTAGATCCAATGTTTTACAGACTGCAGGCTTGCATATGTGTCCTCAGGAACTATTTAAGAAAAGGAAATAAAAAGAACTTGTGTGCTCCACTCCCGTTATCTGATCTGCTTCTCTATTTCCTCTGTATAACTTGGACTCAATACACATTTGCACTCAAATTTGCATCGTATACTGTATGTGCAGTTTCAACGTTCAATTTAAATGTTCACCATCACAGTTTCTGATGATGCTTCCTCTCAGAGCACCTGAATAATTATACTCAGATATGTATTTTGTCCAAATTTTACAGATGATGTGGTGTAAGTGCATGTGGTTGACTGATATGATACATACATCTTCACTGATTGGTAGACCAGGGAACTGTCAGAGTGTAATGTGATTGATCAGCAGGGGGGAGCATGCAGTGACACAGAGCCAGACAGGGTCAGACAGTAAATGAGATTTCAATGTCAGATTTCATGTCAGCCACACACGTACACAGAAGACATGTAAATGAGAATGTAGCAAAGAAAAACAAAAGCAACTCAGATTTTCATTAACGCTGTTTTCATCTAGATTTAAAATCACTTTTTAAAACTAAAGTAAGACTGGGGGCTTTAGGGGACATACATTTAAAATTTAAATTGTATTGACATACATTCTATGTTGGACACAATTTTTGTGGTTCTGTCTATTTACACATTGTTTGTTTTTATTTTATTTTATTGTTAAAGTGCCTTATAAGCCAGAGTTGGATCTTTTTCTTGTTATGACAACCCACACCTTCACGAATGTGTGTGAATTTAGGATCCTATGATAAAATGTAACAGGAATGAGAAGCTTACTGGAGCCTGCATACCACGTTTGAAGGTAGATCATCATGAGTAGCTTTTATTTGTTAAGTTTCATGCTAAAAGTTAGTAACACAATAATAATGACTTGTTAAAGGGACTCACACGCTGTCTTTTAGATAGTTAGAGTTATGAGCTTGTCCTAATCGTATATTTTCAGTTAGTACTGCAAATAAAGAGATCGTGCCTAGTGAAACTCACACATTGTCTTTTGAAGGGTATGAACTTGCCCTCCACCTCAACCCAACGCGTATTGAGCTGGAGCTGGCGAGGTTCCACTAGACTGGTGGCTCCAGCTTCTGAGAGCTGATTGGCTAAGCCCTGCACCTCCTTAAGCTCCTCCTTCTTCTTGTCGAACTCTGAGCCAATTTCCTATTGGATGAAATCAACCAGGTGGTCACTTGCTATTGACTGAGTTCAAGGATATGAGGGGTTGTTTGCACAGAGAGGCGTGTGGATGTGCTTAAACACACACACACACACACACACACACAGACACTGGCAATTAAAACATGATAAAAATTAGGAAACACA
>JAFBJQ010001729.1:132500-170870 GCA_016785345.1 Trinectes maculatus
CAAAAGAAAATTGAACCTGTATAATTAGTTATAATTCCTGATGAAAATGTCTACTTTTCGTCTGCATTTCACATCGCCTTGGAAGGTTGTAAAATGGTTATCTGACAGTTTGTTAAATGCACTGATCAAGTTAGTATGAGAAGAAATAACAACAGCAACAACTACAAAGGATTCCCTCAATGTAGTCTCCTGAGGTCAAAGAAAGGAAAAACCTTGAGGCAATATTTTGGTCTCTGTGTGCTTTTGTGCCTCCATCTGTCTTTGCCGAGATACAAACATTGTGGGTCTGTTTCTGAGCTGCTTGTCCTCTTTATCGATAACAAACAAACAGGGTTCAGAGCCGTGCGGTCTCATCTCACATGCATACATGCTGACATACACACCAAAACAAAGGATAGGAGACACTATAATGCTTTCAAATACACATACGCAGATAGTACAAACAGTGTCACCGTCTTCCAAAAAACACTAAAGAAAGGCTCTGTCTCACACACACTCACACATACACTCACTGTGTCTGATGGGTGGACAAACAAAGGGAGGCTTATCAGACAATAAGGAAAACATTAATCTGGCTCTGTGAGGGCGGATCAGCCGAGTGGGCAAGTGTGTGTCCTTCACCATGCATGTGTGCTTGTATGCGTGTGCATGCGTGCGTGTGTGTAATCTGTGAGGATCCCTACAAGAGGCTGAGTGTATTGATGACAGCTGATGACTGCTAGAAGGAAAAGGTAGCATTAAGAAAGGGAGACGAAAAAGAGGTAAAAGGGGGAACAGGGAGGACAAGAGGGTGAAAAGGAGAGAAGAAAGGAAAGGAATAATGATAAAGGAAGGAGGACGGAAAGAGGTGAAGGAAACAATTACTGGAGACAAATACGTTTATAAGTTTATTAGTAATAAGTGAGACATATGAAGAAACTGACTGAATGTAACCAGTGATCCGAATTGTTGACAAATCACTTAGTTCCAGGTCTGGATGTGAAGTCGTGGGAGAAGAAGGAGGAAGAAGAGTGCACGGGCAGGAATAAGAGATCGATAATGAGCATAAAAGACAGATGGGCCGTAAAGAAGATAAAGAAGCAGGTGTATTGCTTGTATGGCACATACAAATGTTTAATATCACAACATGGAGAAAAATCACCACACAATAAAAGAAATGAATCACTTTTGAGCAAATTATTTCCCGCAACAGGAATGATTATTCAGTAACCCTGAGGTTTGCATCCAGTGATGTGCATAAAATTGTTGTACGTACTGTATGGCATATCTCCATCTGTGTGCATATGTCGTGCTGTCTGCTTGTTTTTGTATAACTTACCCTCGCCATAAGTTCATCCCATCGTGTGTTGAAAGCATTGAGCTTTTGCTGTATTAGTTCATCCAGTACACCTCCGTCCATCAGCGTCTGGGCCAACTCTCGAATCTGATTCCTGTTGTCCTCTGGGTGTTGCAAAAGGACCTCCAGGCTCTGCACACAAACAGACAGAGTTAAAAACAACCAAGTTATTTGTGTGCATTCCTTACAACTGGAAGCCATCGTCACCCAGTCACCTGCATTACATAAATCTTAATTAATACACAAATCAAGCTTAATTCAACTGATTGGTACAAACCATAGCAAAAATGTTTATTGTATACAGTGACCCACGCACGCATAACTTACTTCAAATATCTTATTTGCCCCATACTATTGGAATCATCATATGCCCATTTATACTAGATCACTGCAAAGGTATATGCAAATGTTAATGTTGGTAATTTAGTTGACTTTTTTTCTTTTTTAAGCAGCAAAAATTTGTTAGATAAAATAAGAGGATGAGAGAGTTTGGCAAAAGTATTGCATGTAGATTCTAAGACAGGCCAATTAGCCTTTGTTTATCTGACCATGGTGCTTAACAGCTTTTGAAATCCCCCAAAAGATCTGTTTGGCTGCCCATTAGCAAGTAAAATGTAGCGGTGTGGGCAGTTATTTGCATTTCTGTTGTTCTGTTCTCACTTAAAAAGTGAATCCTGGTCTGGAGACTTTGAGCTCCGCATTGTTGAAACGAAAACAGATAGCGTCATAAAGCAATAAGCATAGGGTCGTTTGAAAAAAAAAAACTAAATTTGTTATTATTAATGAAAGAAAAAAATCACTTTATTTTCTATGTTAGGTTACAAAACTCACATTTCTTGAACTGCAAGGTGCAATGTAATTTCAATTAACTTCTATATTTCTATACTGTCACTGCGGTGAGGTCAGGCCTGGTTTTATTTTGAAAAAATATTTATTTCTGGTTTTATTTTGAATAGTAACTCTCCTCTCGTTCCAGGTCACTTGCCCTTCCTCATGTGTCACCGGTCTGATTGTTTTCCCTGATTCCTGATTGTTTCCACTTGGGCCCTTTTCCCCCAATGTGTTCTTATAGTCCGCGTCTCCCTTTGTCTTGTGCCAGTGTGTCGTGTTTGTCTTCATGCGAGCCGGTTTCCAAGTTAAGTTTATCACCGTTGAATTGCCTTGCTATTTGCTGTTATTTAGTCATCCTCGTTAAAGAGAGATTTTTTGTTGCTACTTTTAGTCTTATGAGTTATATTACCTAGTTAAGTCTCTGCCATAGTTTTTGCCATGCTTCTTCCTGTTATTTACCGTAGTCCTCCTTGTATTAGAGTGATTTTTCGTTGTGACTTTTTAGCCTTAGAGTTATATTGTAATTTAGTCTTCCTCGCCAAAGAGTGATTTTTGTTGATACTTTAGTTTTAGTAGGAATTTAAATAGAGATTAGTATTCCTCCTTCAGGAGCGCTTTATGTTAATATAGAATTTGTTTATTTTGTATGTTTTTTCCTCCCTTTGGAGCGACTTTGCTTTGTTACTTTTGTTACCCGCTGATAAGAGAATACTGGTGAATAAACTCATCAAACCTTCATCTACTCTGCATCTGAGTCCTGTCTTAAGTACCGGCCTGACATATACGTTTTCTCACTGAGTTCAGTCTTTCATAAAATCAGCGTCAACATATCTAATCATGTTTTCTTCATCGGTTGAAAGATACAAATAGATATTAGACATGTCTCTTTTCTTTATCTAATATGCATTCTTAGTTCAGTATTTTGTTATCTAATCTGTCTGACTGTTTGTCTCCATCCATCACTATGCTAGTCTTGCTGGCATGGTGTCAGCATGACAGCTGGTTAGAGAAGCTGTTTCCCGTAACAACATGATGGAAATGTGTTGCTCACATACAAAAATAATGGCAGTGGGACTGGCGTTTCCTCTCCTATTGCTATATGGAACCGGACATACAGACACATTAGCTTCTAGTTATGAATGGACTTGAACTTTGACCCATGAAACTGTTTGGAACTACTTTGTTCATATTCTTGGTTCATGGCTTAAAGGTGAGTAGGAGAAAAGATGCTTTCTGGCCTCGGCCACAGATGTTGTAATAAAATGGTGGTATAATACACAACTGTGGGGATGTTTTGTTAGGCTGCTTTGTTAGCTGTTCTTATTTTGCAGAATAAACAGACTTTTATGCACAAAGCACAGATTTTCTATCGCTAGTCCACAGGAAAGAACATGAGGAAAGCTTTTAATGGGAAACAGCAACAATCTGTCTGCTTCCCATTTGTGGTTCTCTGCCGAGAACCACAAACAGGGTCAAGTGACGAAGCTCCGAACCACACAGATACAGGTGGGAGCCTCAAAAAGAATAACCTGAGGCTATACTGGAATCAAATGTGTTCACTGTGTGTGGCAATTGAAGTAGATACAATAGGGACTATTGAAAAATGGCAAAAATGTTCAATGTACAAGCAAAGCAGGGATACACAAGCTGCCATATCACCCATATATGTACCACCTTGGCCTTTAAGCTAACCACTGACCACTGCAACAATCTTCTACTTCTGCTCCTCCTCCTCCTCATACTCACATTCAGTGCATCCTGCATCTCCTCTGCTCCTCCCTCTAGGTTCTCTGTCTCGTCCAGTTTCTGCTCCAGCTGGTCCAGGAAGGCATTCTCCTGCTCCAGGTAGGAGAGCAACTCACACCAGCATGCCCACACCTCCTATAAACCACACATACATAGGCAACATTGTCAGGAAGTACCAAAGGGGACAAGATAACGATTGAAAGGGTTGGTAAATCAACTGATGTAAAGAAAATAGATGACGCAGCCTAATGGTTTTGACATTTTATGTGGTAAGTGGAATGGAGACAGTCAAAGAGCAGCAGAACAAGGACAAATAGTGAGAGTAGTTCAACCATAAAGCTGAATTACCGAAGATACCAAGACGCAGAGGTAATTATTTCTCAGGAAAATGAGGTAGAGAGGAGAGTGGGAAGATAGAGAGGAGACTCTCACTGAGGGAGGACAGGGTGAAGGAGGAGGGAGGGAAATGAGAAGGTGAGGTAAAAAAATGCATCTTGTCAGTGTCAGGACAGGTGGCAGCAAATGGCTATGGAAGCGTATTTCTTGTAGTTTTGTTTTATATTCATATATTCAGCTTTGGTGGAGTTCATCATCCCAACATCTGTTCAATATCAACATGTTTGATGGGTCTGTCTCCATCTGCAAATTAGCAACAGTAGCTACTGTCTGGCTGGAGTGATTGTACTGGCTTCATTCATTTATACTGAAGTGTAACTGTAAACAGTGGATTGGAGCGTTTGACCACATTGTAGTGTACAATGCTATCTGTAACATTAAAGTCACTGGAATATATAGGAAGATATATATATATAGAAGCATTCATTCATCCTACATTAATACATTAAGGAAGAATTTATGATGTACAAGTTTAATGTATTCAGCACAGCTGAGGTAACTCACAACCCAGTGACAGCCAGAGTCTAAGCTAAATTGACTTTCATTGCTTTTTCATTGGAAAGGGAAGACATCACATCCAGTTTCAATATTCCTCCAGTGAAACATTTGTCTCATAAAGTCTGATCTCACTTTTCAGTTTTGCTGCTCAGATCCACACTGTCACATTACTTACTGTCCACAATATCTCTGACTGTGTAAGTAAATGAAAACGAAATATGGGAGGACGGTGACAGCTGATTTTAGAATGAAACAGGTTAGGTTAGGGTTATTGCACATACAGTACCATTTATAAATGATCAAAGAAAAGACAGGGGCTATAGAATAGTAAACATCATACCTCCAGTGTTTTGCATTTCCCATCTAAACGGCTACACAGACGCTGGTAGTTGGCTGTCAGCACGTCCAGCTCCGAGCGCAGGGCATCATGTGCTGTGGGTGGGGCCTTGGCAATGAAGCTGTTCACACTGTCAGTGAGAAGTTTCACCTTCAGCTCCTTGGAATGAACCTCCTCCTGCGCCCTCTGATAGAGACAGGATAGAGATAGAGACAGGATCAGCAGAGGTGAACTTGGAGGAAAGACACTTACTGCCTTCAAATAAATATAGAATTAATTAAATTAATTGGGTAGTGTACTTATTTAACAAGATCACATGACTATACAAATTACATTATCACATGCTGTTTACATAAATTTATATACACATATACAGTTGCAAAATTGCCAGTATAGTCCTTTATATTTAAATGATGTGTGCAATCGATGTGTCACCCTGTCAGACCAACCCACGGACAAAGTATTTGTTAGGTTTATCTGTGCAGTGTATGAGCCGCACTGCAGAGCAGGATGTCGGTTAATGGTATTCTGCCTGACTGAAAAGGTTTAATGCAGGGTGATGTGTATCTGTGGATACACTGGGTATGTCTCCTCTGAGATGTTTTAATCCACACTGCCCCTCATCATTAAAACTGTAATAAACTGCTCATGGGTCATAGCAGTGTCGCTGCACCCGCTGCCTCATTCATTAACCTCCCTTTGCATTTTTCATGCTATCGCACATCATAGCACAGGATATGTGTTTGTTAGTGTTTATGATTGCTGTGAAATTTTAAGAAGTTAAAATAAAAAAATAGATAAGAACTATTTGATGTAAAATATATTAAACTAAACTGGCTGATGCTCTGGCTGAATCCAAATCAAAAAACGGTCCTTGGTTTGCATCAACATCAGGTCTTCTCATATTAACAAAAACCCAAAAGTCAATTCAACAGCGAAAGGAAAGAAAGCCAGAATGCAAGCAAAGGAGCGGAGAAAGGAGTGAGATGGAGCTTAATGGATGCAGGGTAGGATGCATGAACAAATGAATCAATGTTCCTCTAGTTAACAAAGCCACACAGTGTGAAGAGATGGGGTGAACAAGTAAGCCAAATAATCAATGAACGAGAGAGTAGCTAATGCTTTCCCAACAAGAGAGAGAGAGAAAAGGAGAGAGAGCGGGCTTATGAGAATAAATGGGTGATTCAGGAATGGAGTATTCTTTAAGCTTAGACAGAATGCGGAGAAGAGAGCAGGAGGTGAAAGGAGGGAGGAGTAAAGGGAGATTAGCAGGAGCACACAGAGTGAAATCAATTTTTCATTTCAACTTGACTATCAAGTAAACTCTTTTGGGGAGAAGGGGTAAGTAGATGAACACTGCTACTTTTAGGTCATAAAGAAAATTCTCCTATAAATGTACATCACAAATACATTGCGTATAAGCGCTGAAAGCTAAAAAAGGAATGGCAGTGAATGAGAGAATCGATGAAATTTAATATAAGATTGACGAATGAGAGTGGAAAATGGGGTTGGGAAAGGAAGCTCAAAGCTGTGAGGAGATGACGGGTGTAGGGGTTGGAGGTGGCTTGCTGGGCTGGAGTTGTCAACAATGAAAAGACGGGGGGTGTTATCGACCTGAAATTAACTAGGATTAAAACAGAATGACAGAAAAGAAAAATAACAGCTTCAGAAGCTGCACAAAGTGGGTTAGACCCGGGCCTCAGCTGTAAATGACTCTGGAGATGGAGACATTCTTCAGAAAAAGCCTCAATTCCACAAAAACCTGAAAAGGTTCTGTTACTGACACTGAATGATCACTGCACTGTTCAGGACAAATATAAAGTAAAATGTTTGGTACTGATTAAAATGACCCTTAGAGCTGCAAATCGACCCAGTGGCAGTGACACTATAATGTGATTATAACATTATTAGACAGAAATCCCAGCACCTTCTGACCTGATCTGTGAGGCAGGCAGCTCGAGGTCCCTACGAGTGTAACAGATCTGAATCTCTGTTTCTCTCTTTCTGTGTGTCCAGCATTTACGTACATGCATAATTAAACAACTTCTCTGGATTTGGGGGTGGGTCCATGAATATATGAAGTCCTGCTTATGCAAGTGTCTCTACAACATGTTTCACTTCTCTGTCTCATCTCTCTGAAAGCAGAGCTTCTATTTTAATTATTGTGGCAGTCTGCACACGTTTTCACATGCCATAGGTCCCACAATACAAAATGAATGTGAATTTTTCATCAAGACTTTAAATATTTAAATGAGGATACATCCTTTTTACTTGTTTCTCTCATAGCCTCCACAACCTTGTATTTCTGTCTCACACACACAAACACACACCTTAAGTTCCTCCACAGCCTTGCGGAGCTCTTCAGGGGTCTTGTATGTAAAGTCTCTCTCGAGGTAGTCTTCCTCAGCCTGGTTGATCCACTCCTGCATCTCCTGCATCTCCTTCCTCAGAGCCATGGTCTTGTCAAGGCCACCTTTCAGAGCAGACTTCTTTGCATAGGCCTAGATAGGGAGTAAAATACAGAAATACAAATACTCAGTGTTAAGCATACAGATGAAGGTAAAATCACACTGGGATGAAGTGACACACCTGTTTACACACGTTCTCCCACTGGGCATTCAGCTCGTCCAGTTCTTTCTGAATGTGGATGGCAAACGGTGGCTCGGCTTCCTTCTTCAGGTACAGACCCACTTCATTAATGCCATTTACGCTGGGTTGGATGGTGTGGATGTCATTCACCAGAGCCTGGTCAGTCAGGGTGCAGGAAAGAACGTCACACAAGGGAGGTTCTGACTGCTCTCATTATTTGGTCTTATTATATTTTTAAATTTATGTAACAATTTCTTTCCAAGTAGCCATGAAATATTAATTTATTCACTCATCTTCAAGGAAAGATATTTTATTTGTGGGTATTTTATAATTCCTAAAGGGTTACTGCAAGATTAAATTCATTGCAGCATTTTTATCCAAGGTCTATTTTATTTTCAACAACGGTATAAAAACCATTTTCATGAACTTTTAAACAATTTTTTAATTAAGTTACCTGTTGGTACGAAATAAAATACAGGATACAAACTAAAATTAATCTAGATAACTGTCATTTGGAATTTGGGTTTCCTCACCGTGCACTGCTCCAACTGTTTCTCCAGAGCTTCAGAGTCTCCCAGCGCTGGCCACTCCTCATTCAGGAACACATCCACGTCTGCCATCCACTTCTTTAAAGTCTTTACATCATTCTGGAGGAAAAAGACAGGCAGGGAAAATCCATGGTGAAAATCAGAGCTGTCCCCTAAAAGTCGATGAGGTGATGCATCAGTGCAGGACAGCCAGAGTCAACTTCCAGCTTGTGAGTTGACTCTCTTTCAGAGCGAAGCAGTAGCAGTGAGTCAGTCTCAGTCTTTAAGAGACAAAGGAATGAAAATAAATGTGATAAGCTGTAATCTTTTTCACCTCAAACTGCATCAGTTTGGCCATCAGCTCCTGGATTTTCTGGGCATTGTCTGCCAGCGTGCTACCGAGTCGTCTCCAACGTGCCATGATGGCGTCAATCTCCGTACGATACCTACACCAACAAACCAGGATACGAGAGACTCACTGGCTTGTGACATTAGTTGTTTTTTTAAATTTTAATTATTATGATGCATAACAAATGCAAACATTTATGCATGTACTGAAGAGGCATTTCGAAGAGATATACACAGTGTTTTCGAATTTTGTAAATCTGCATATTTTATATACACTTTTTATTCATAAATATGAGAAATTATAAGGTTTGTATAATAACAAGCCTTTATTAGAAATGAAATATAGTATAGTAAACAGTAAAAGCTCTGCTATTGCAATGCTTTTACTGTTTTATATGTTGGATTTAAGCAATGTGCTTCTTATTTTAATCAGCATTAAGCCCTTTTTTATGCAATTCTAATGAGGTTTTTATTGTTTGTATTGTACTGTTAAATAGATTAAGAGCTAGTACATGGGATAGTCTCCATGCAGTAACAAGCTCCTGGTTTGGAATACAACAACATTTAAAGTGTCAGCATTTGTATATTTTTTAAATCTTGAGAATTGACTACTGACTTGACTTTTTGAACCATGGACAATGATCAGTAATGAAATTTGTATCAAACCACTTCCTTGATTCTTTCCCTTAACTGATTACTTGTCACCTAATTATTATTTCTCGTGTCTTACTTACTTCTGGCTGATGTCTGGCGGAGCTTTCTGGAAGACCTGCTCCACAGCTGATGTCAGGTAGTCCACCTCCCCTTGGTGTTCTGCCAGTGCTACCTGAAGGGCCTGAAGGATGAGAGAGAGAATGAGCTTTTCACATGCATGACGATTGAGCATTCCACACTCCCTTACGAGTGATGATTTTGTCAATTTCTTTAAAACTATACTAAACTATACTAAATAGTGACTTATCCATACAAACAGAAATAGCAGGCTCAGCACACATACACTGCTTTACCCAAATTGACAATAGTCAGCTGAAAACAATAATTTCTTCATCTAAAGCAACAACCTGTGTTCTCGACCCCATCCCAACAAAACTCTTTAAAGAAATCCTGCCTCTGTTGGACAGCCATTTACTAGATATAATCAATCTGTCACTGTCATCTGGTTATGTACCACAGTTCTTTAAAGTAGCTGTAATTAAACCTCTCCTCAAGAAACCAAGTCTGGACCTAATAACTACAGGCCAATATCCAAACTTCCCTTTCTCTCAAAAATCCTTGAGAGGGCTGTTGCCAATCAGTTAAATGATTTTCTTCACACCAATAGTCAGTCAGGGTTCAGAGTTCATCATAGCACTGAGACAGCTTTGGCAATAATCTCAAACGACCTACTCATAGCTTCTGATAAAGGATTTATCTCTGTCCTGGTTCTCCTAGATCAGGGGTGTCAAACTTACAGCCCACGGGCCGGAACCGGCCCGCCAGGGGGTTCAGTCCGGCCCTTGGGATAAATCCGCAATATGAAAAAATACACAAAAATCAAATAATCATGAATTACATTGTTTTTTAAATGAATGTGCTGTTAAGAATTCTCCAAGTCAGAAATTAGTTTGTATTCATGCCTTTGTTTTGAAGTGAGAGTTTTATTTTGTAGGCAGTTTAGGCACTTGCCTTTCAGAAACTGCACTGTATCAGAACGTATGGCAGCACAGTTCTGCAGTAAACATTAGAATCCATTGATGTCTCCTGTGCTTTCTGACCGAAGCCCTGTGGTGGTCAATTCGGTTAAATCAGCATCAGATGTCAAATTCCTCAACATATGCAGTTCCTATGTTGCCTGCTAGGGGCGCACTGTTTTAGTCAGGGCAGACAACATGACACAATACTGCCACTGAACTCGCAGCAGATGTGCTGACATAGAAGATACAATAGGTATCTTAGAAGATACAATAAGTCCAAGCGTAATTACATAGAATCTATGTAATTACTGAGTTTACTGGTCTGGCCCCCTTATGATCAGATTAGGCCGTATGCGGCCCCCAGACCCAAATGAGTTTGACACCCCTGTCCTAGATCTTAGTGCAGCTTTTGATACTGTTGATCACCACATCCTTCTTCATAGGCTTGAACACTTAACCGGCATAAAAGGAATTGCCTTAAATTGGTTTAACTCCGATTTATCGAACAGACATAAATTTGTACAAATTAATGATAAGTTGTCAAAATACGTACAGGTCAGTTATGGAGTTCCTCAAGGCTCTGTGCTTGGCCCAATGTTATTTATGTTATACATGCTGCCATTTGGAGACATCATTAGAAAACACTCTTTAAATTTCCATTTTTATGCAGATGACATTCAGTTGTATATTTCAATGAAACCACATGAAACTTATCAACTACTTAGACTCCAAGCATGTCTTAAAGACATTAAAACCTGGATGAGCCAAAATTTTCTATTATTAAATGCAGACAAAACTGAAGTTATAGTACTCGGCCCTAGACACCTTAGAGAGTCGTTATCTAATGATATAGCCAGTCTAGATGGCATTGTCCTTGCTCCCAGGGAAACTGCCAGGAATTTGGGAGTGATATTTGATTCTGATTTATCACTTGATTCTCACATAAAACAGACTTCAAGAACTGCTTTTTTTCACCTCCGCAATACAGCTAAAATCCGACATATCCTGTCTCTTAAAGATGGCGAAAAATGTATCCATGCCTTTGTCACGTCCAGGCTTGACTACTGTAACTCATTACTATCAGGCTGCAGCAGTAAGTCCTTAAAGACCCTGCAGCTTATTCAAAATGCTGCTGCACGTGTATTGACCAGAACCAAGAGAAGAGATCATATCTCCCCCATATTAGCTTCACTGCACTGGCTCCCTGTGAAATTTAGAATTGAATTCAAAATCATTCTACTTACATACAAAGCTCTAAATGGTATAGCACCAACATACCTACAAAATTTAATAATCCCATATCATCCTACTAGAGCACTCCGCTCTCAGAATGCAGGTTTACTTACAATTCCAAAAATTCATAGGAGCAGACTAGGAGCCAGAGCCTTCCGCTATCAAGCTCCTCTGCTGTGGAATCATCTCCCAGCTTCAGTCAGGGAGGCGGACTCATTGTATTTAAGAGCAGACTTAAAACTTTCCTTTTTGACAAAGCTGGTCGAGGTCCATCTTTGATCAGCTCTTAGTTATGCTGCCATAGGCCGTCGTCATATTATTATATCTGTGTCTTATTAATGCACCTTACTAATTCAACCTCTTCTCCGGAGTCTTTGTGCTCCACTGTTCCAGAACCAGGTGCAGCCATTTATATGGACCATCAACTGTGGTGGCAGCTGATCGTGGAACATGCTCTGGAGCTGCAGGACCCGGATTCAGCACCACACTCAACGCACCACTACAACTATTATATTATATTATATTATATTAATCTACTTGTATAATTATAAGTCATTTTGTTGATGTGTTGTGTGCACGTGACATCCATTGCACTTCTGTCCATCCCTGGGAGTGGGATCCCTCACATGAGTCTCTCCTGGAGGTTTCTGCGTTTTTTTTTCCCCTGTTAAAAGGGTTATTTTTGGCAGTTTTTCCTCATCCTTGCTGAGGGTGTAGGCAAATTGCAATTTGTGAATATGGGCTATACAAATAAAATTTGATTCACTGATTGATTGATTGACTATTAAATATGTGATTGAAGATAAAGACCGGGTATAAATAATAAAATGAATGAATACTAGATTCCATTTAGCTGCCTAAATTTAGGGTCTTGGAATTCCTCATGCAGGCTCACTGTCTTTCTGAGCCGTCATCACTGTTATTGCTGATATTTTCCTTCTCTGGCATGTGAACTCCTCCACCTTAGGTGAAATGTCTGTTTAGTCATGTTTGCTGCATTATACATGACTAAACAGGGTGAAATGGGAGAATGAAGGACAATGAGAACGAGAGGGTAGGAGACCAACACTTGGCTGCCAAATGTTAATGTTTTGAAATGAGATCCTTCCCATGCTGTTTGGTTTTGCTTACCCTGTCATGCAGGGTGAATTGTAAGTGGATAGGTGAGGGAATTCTTGGTTGGCAACAGTGGAAGATTTTGATGGAAAGCCTCGTTCACACCAAGGTGGCTCAGAAGATGGGTTTAGCTTAGTTCAAACACAGCCCCTGGTCAGTCGTAATCCATCAGTTACTATGGCTTACCCTCGATCCTTCTGCTGCCACATTGAATCCCAAGCAGGGACGTATTAGAAACCAGATTTGGCCTTTCCGTTTCCTTCCTGCATTTGGGTTGCGTTGTCTGTTCTGTACACTGTGACAGATGCCCTCACTGACAGTATATGATATAAAACCAAGTTAAACTGGAAGACCAAGAGAATGTTTCTTCGGAAACTGACGTGATGAGATGCCTGCTCCATTTTTAACTGGGCCAAAGTTTAAGTTTGGCCTCTTGTCAGGTTAATTCCAGTGTTCATTCGAATGTGATTGGTTATATTTTAGTAGATTACTGTTTTGAGTGTCAGAAAATGAAGAGTTATTTTAAGACTTTTCACTGCTTATAAACTATGTATTTTGGACTGTTGTTCAAGCAAAATAAGACATTAGAAGTCATCAAGTTATCAGAAGTGCACCACTGGCAAATAAACAAATGATTATAGCCCTCATTTTTTAAATCTGTGGCCCACCCCTACTTCCCTCTCACTACAGCAGAATCAAAAATCAATGTAAGGATGTAATCACACTAAAACCAGGGGTAGTCTCTGTGCTGCAATCAGGTCTTTAATGACTTCGAACAGTGGCTGTCGATAATATTATCTCTGCTCAAGTCGTCAGCTGTCTCAACCAATCAGGACTGTTTTCACTATCTGCTGGAGTTCAGAAAGTCAGGTCTCCAGCAAAGATCCCACCTGACAGGACATTTTCACAAAATGTATCAAGAAACTGACTAGAATAAGACATGATTCTCATATCGAACAGATGAAATGTCTCTGGCCACACATGCTGTACACACTCATGCTGAAGTCCTGTCTGTCTGAGCGGTGATGGGAAACCGCTGTGTCTGAAAATTGATGATGGCCTATTAGTATGCAGAATGAATTTCTAATTATTATCTACAATCAACTTTAATTAATCTCCGGCTACATGGCCTGAACTCCCTGCTATGCTACAAAACCATTATCAAGTTAAAGAGGGATGAGTAAACACATATTCCTCTATGCTGTGACCTTGACTTAGGTTGCAAAGAAACAATCGACACTTCAGAAACAATAGCACAGTTATACACGATACAAAAACAAAAAAACTGAATAACTAGATTAATGATGACACAATGGGGAAAAACAGACAATTAGTGTGCATTTCTGTTGTGTGTGCATTCACCTCAGTATTGTATGCATACCAGCACACACCTCACCGGCATTTTTGATAGAATGTGTGTAAATGTATCTGTGCTGTGGTAAACAGACACCGATTTCCTCCCCTGCGATTTTGTTGTAGTCAAACACTCATGCATACAGACACACACACTGCCTGCTGTTAGTGCAGATGCTTCAGGTGGAGACTGCTTTTGAGAGGAAATTATACAGCAAATAACTACTAGGTATACGTATGTTCTGTAAGCTGTAATTTTATAGTTTAAACAGTGATCACTTTGTATTTCTACATAAAAATCATAATTCACGGCAGCAAATGCCAAAAAGCAGCTGAATAAAGAACTTGATTTAATGTGTCTGACCAAATAGGTTAGGTTAGGCATAAAGGTAAAAGTGTGGAGCAAAATAGGTGCAATATAAGCAATAAATATATAATTTAGTCCATTATAATTTAGACTATTCTGAGCATGTGAAAAATGTATGCTGGCTTCAGCTTCAGTTAGGCTAAGCCTCACTGTAACTGTCCATCATATCTTCTGCTTGTGTAAAAAAACGTCATCTGCTGTGAACACTTGTCTCAAACGAACAGTTCAAAATGACCTCTTCTTTTTAAAAGCAAGCTCCGGTTTACTTAATGATTCTTTCTACAGGGATTTTATTTTTACGACAGTCATTTGGGCATGTCCTGGTATATCAGATGCACACTATTTACTCACTAGGTTGTGGGTATGAATCAGACTCTTGGTTAATGGGGCATGTCATCTGTTTTCGCTCCCATCTCTATCTGTCCGCTACCTCAAAGACCAGCAGGAAGCATCCTGTAAGAGTGTGCTGCTTTGGCAGTTTGGCATCACCAGTGGCAATATAACTTTAGTGCTTGTAGTAAAAACTGATTACAGTGTTATATAGCCTAACAGGATTATAGAGCAAGTCCCATTTTGGCATTTTATGGGAATTTGCAAATAGAGTTGAGCAGCAGTGTTGTCAGGAGGATATACAGTCATACAGAGAAAATCCACCTATCTGCTGAAACAATGTTGACTTCAGGGATGGTGGAAAGAGAGTAAACCCACCCAACGAGCAGTACTGTATCCATTATGGCAACCTCAAATATAATACTACACAATGTGATCTAAGATCCGATAGCCTAACTGATGTCTAAAAGGAGTTACCATTTTGAGTCAGCTATTGATACAATGTAAACATGTGAAAACATTGTCATAGTCACAGGTGAGGGTTAAGAGCCCAAGTGGTGGAAACTGTTATATCAGTAGCTGAAATGTTGAGGGTTAATCATTTGAAAGACATGAATCCATGGTAAAAAATATCTGAAGTATAACCAAGTTAAAAAGATGAGGGGATAAAAAAGATAAAAGAATCCTTAAGGTGTCATTTAAGGATTAGGATTCAAGAGCAGCTGGATTAGAAACTTAGTGAACACTTTTGACATCTCAAAAATGAAATATGTTTGAACTGTGAGTTGAAGAGCACAAAATGATTGCTTTTGAAAAGTCACTTTACGCGTAAGTGGGATAAGTGGCTGAAATTTCAGTTTCAGTGTAATTTGGTGTGCAGCGACTAAAAGCTGTGAAAACGTCAAGTGTTAGAGCTGAATGTTGCTGAACTGTAGGACAAGTGTCAGTTAACACGAGAAAACAGTAGAAGCATGGACTGCTGAGAAAGCAAGAAAGCAATGAAAAAGTTGAGGTAATACAGTAGTCTTTAAATGTAAACAATGATAAATCCTACAATTCTTATTTGCATGATGATCTGTTTTTTCAGGTTCCAGTGTGACTGTGTGTGTGTGTGTGTGCGTACCTGAACATCCTTCAGTCTCTGTTCCATAACAGGATACTCTGTAACGGCCGTGGATGGAATGGCCACCTTGGCCTCACATTGTTGTAACCATGCCAACAGTGCTGATATAGTCTCTCTGTAACGAGCTGGTGGCAAGCTCTCCAAAACTTGAGACAGACAGGAAGAGAAAGAGAGAGAAAAATGTCAGAGATGCCGACATGTGATCTGTGCTTGTGGCACTGCAAACTGTTAGATGTGTATGCCAAATATAACCTTTTACTTAAACAACTAAACTAAAATATCTTCCTGTGTATTTTAAATTTTCTATCCTCAGGTGTGAAAAAATAATCTTTTTCAGAAGTAGCTGTGGATTTGTTTATAATATTCTAAAACTGTTTTATTCTATAACTGTCTGTATTCATTTTCCGCCTTTATGTTCAGAGGGAAAACATGTACTTTTTCTCACTAAGTTGAAGTGCAGCATTTGTTAATTTTAAGCAAAGATGCTAAACTGTAATTGATGGTTTGATCAATAGTAGAATCAGTATTACACCTTCCAACAGTCCTTTAGTACAGTCCGATTTAAACAGTATTTAAATCGGTACTTTAAAAAAACACACACACACACAGAGGAGTTTTTATGAATCATTCTCCGCATTTAGGCTACTATCGTTACTCAAATGGTAACCTTTTAGACAGGTTAATTATAACGCACTAATGCCGTTGATCTGTTGTGCCATGCTCTTATTGTGTCCAACTCTTGCACATCAAATACGAAGGTTTTGCTTGCAGATGTGTACGGATAGTGGATCGTTGTAATTCTGATAACGTGATGCAAACCAGTGTGGATGTAGCCTATGTGTTGCCTGCTGGCTGCGTATGCTGCTGCTGTTAACAGTGAACACCAGAGATCGCAATTAATCTGCTGTATAATATTTTGTGGCACCGAAATGAGGCACCAAAATTCACGCTGTATTTCGGTCCGGCTACTACCGTTGATGTTCTCCCGGGTTCCATACTTGTATCAAGTTTCGATACCTAACCCTATTCTCAATACACACCTTCACTCTATACCGTAAATTGATTTTATTTGTTTTACAAAGACTGTTCCATTTTCAGACTTTAATGCCTATGTCATATCTGTGCTTCCAGAGGACCACCCATACATACATGCAAGCATTCCTGATTTGACCATAAATAAGGATGCATAAGTGCAGACTCAGCGCTGTTTAGACTCCTACCCAACGTTGTTGTTTTTGACATATAGATTGTGCAGATTTTAGAAAAATCCTGGACACTAAGAAAACATCTTAAATGTAGTTTTATTTAAAGACCAACCTAAAACCTGCAGCTTCAATGTGATTTCATTAACTCAAGTCTTATTTGATTATTAGCAAAAATGTTTGTACACTTAGAACCTATGATAAAGTTTGAACAAAGTATTAAATACTGTATGAACATGACATATATTAGTGAGGATAACTACAAAGGTTTACTTACTTTTACTCGGCACTGTGCTTCAAAAGTAAATGGAATTATTTTTTCTTATTTGAATTTATAAAGCCTCCATGATTTAGTCCAAACTGCCTGCCTGAACTGTGCTGACATGACCAGAACTGACTTAGGAGGCAGAGAAGAAACTAAATAACTGATAGATTCCTTTCAATGGAAATCTTTTTATATGCTTGTCAACCACTGCCACCCGGAGGAAGTTGACACAGTAATCTGTGTCTGCATACAGGCCTATACCCAGCCATGTGTGAGCGGCCAAATGTGTGTGTTAGAAATCTCACCCCTAGTGTAGATGAGAAAAGCCCAGTGTGTGGTGCGAGGAAAGAAGAGGTCGGAGTGAGTAAACAAGTATATTTTGTCTGCCTGGGTGTCTTTCTTTCTTTCTCTTATCTCTCTCCAGCTGAACCTCCCTCTCTTCCTTCAGTCCCATTTTCTGCATGTCTCTCTGTAAGTGCCTTTCCCCTCAGTGTCATTTTTTTGCTGGCTATATTTGTGGTTGCTCATATGTGTCCTCCTTCATGCTTTTCCTCACTGATACAAATAGCTATCTGCTCTTGTCATTAGAACTGAAGCTTTTAGCATCTTAGAATACTGCAATGGGCCACACTGGAGAACAAAATTTAGCATTCACACAGTAGCACTAAAAATTGAATCATCACTTTCTAATACTCACACATGACATGAAAAAGCATAAACTGATGGAACGTGATTGACAATCAACACCCAATTTGTAAACGAAAGCTAAACTACATTCAAGAGTGACATTAACTAACCAATCAAATCCTGGCTCATAAAGGAAGGACTCTTTTATTGATGAACTACAGGGAGCCATCACTGAGTCTTCCAGCCAATTTGCCACAGTTGCCAAGACAATTGTAACAAAACATCCCGTACAGCATTAAGAGCATTTCCTGATAACATCTGTTTCCCACCTCTGTTATCCAGCCAACAACTTACATTATCCTATGCATTCATGTCCCATGAAAATGTATGTAGTTGTTTAGTAGTAGTTGTAAGGTGTTTATGGCCCCTCACTCAAATATGTATTTGATATTGGCATAAAATACAATAATTCCAAACAGATCACCATGTGGATTCTCTCTTTTCTGTTGCCCCGACTAATCAGACATCAGAGGTCAGTGTAACCATTAATTCAGCACTGGAGTTGGCAGAGATTCAGTGTTTTTTCCCAAGGACACATCAACAAGGATGTTGGCTGCGCCCAGGTCATTCAGTTAAAAGCCAGTCTCACCACGCAACCTGCTGTCCAATTAGAGCTACTGTGTAATACTGGGAAAAGCTTTTCAAAGTCAGTGAGTTGTCTAAAGATGCTTGCATCTCCTTTGAAAGCGACTTTGCAAATAAATAACAATAACTATGAAACTAATAGTGCAGCATAATAAGTAATATCTTCGAGGTTATTTCACTAGACAACCCTCTGTAGCACAAACCATGTTGTACTAAATGAAATACATAAATTCTTTGTGGTCATAAGTGAAGAGCACATTATGTGGAAACAGTACTGTTTTCATTCCTGCTATCATCTACCCACACTGTGAGATACTGCAGTTGTGTTGTGAAAGTTGTGAATGATCTCAGTGTATTGAATCCATTTCCCCACAGCCAAAACTAGTGGGTTTATCCTAAAAGTTGGGTTGTTGTTGCTGTTGTGGGTTGGAACATTTGCCACAGCATAAAATACAATCTGTCAAAAACCGTGTGTGGGTTGTATCAGCCTGCCAAGGCTGAACACTCACTTACATGCTAACATCGAAAATGGTGAATCTGAAGCAGGAAAATCTCACCCAGTTGAAGTTGCCTCTCTCTGGCCCTCAGATTATCCAGGACCTTTTGATAGCGCTCTTTAAAGGCAATGATGTCGGCATCCAGGAAAGCTGAGGGGTCCTCTTCACCTTCCTTTGCTTCCTTCAGCTCCTTCAGCTTCTTCTCCAGCAGGTCCATCTGTGGCTGAAGGGAAGCTAGGCGAGCCACCTCCTCCTGACAAGACAATGAGAAAAAGGGGGAGGTCATGTCATGTATGAGCATTTGAGGAGCAAGTGTCAACCACAGCAACCATGCTCCCTAGTTGGCAAAAAAATGTTTATACTAGTGCAATAAAAACTTATCTACAGGAAGCTATTGGGTTTTCATTGTTAAAGTTCCACTCCATTTGCACAATGCTTAATCAGTTATATTTTGAAGAACAGGTTTAAATTTATATTTCTAACTGTTAATGAATAGGAAACAAAGCAGGAAATTAGACCAGCTCAGCAAAAAACATAACTGTAGCTGTGAAACTCTTTCCCCTGTTACCCTGTAAACAGAACAGGCAGAATCGCTGCATAGTTATTTTTTATGACAACAAAGGAGAAGAATGTGTGTAGTTGAATCTCTATTTTCCAACAGCTGGTTTTTCTTAATCATCACTGTGAAAGGCAAAAAATTATGCAATCATGTTATGACATGAAGCCAAGCCAACTGAAGCAATTGCAAATTCTGCCACCATCTATTTTGCTGACTGAAATGCCAACTGTCACTTGCAGATTTTCACTGCAGGGGCTTGAGAGCTAAGAAGACAAACAAAGGTAACAAGCTCCATGAACTAGGTAAAAAGTCAGTCTCTTATAGAAGAGACCTCACTGATTTTAAATCGATCTGTGGCATTGCCACACTAATAAAGCAAAGAAAAAATCTAAAAAAATCAAAAATTCTTTTTCAAAAAGAGTTTTGCCATATCATTTTGTGTATGATATTTTTTGTATCACATACATTAAGCATTTTTGGCAACTAAAAACAATGTTAATTGAAGGTACAAAAACATATTTTGCCCATAATATTTAAAAAATATAGAATTTCAGGTAGTTTTTCTCTTTGTAACCTGTGTAGTAAATATGATATGAATGGTTTTTACAGGTTAAAGCCAGCTGATTAGACTTAACTACCTTCCTGTGCTATGTTGTGCTATTTATGTCAACTAAGACTATACATTTAAAGAAGTGTTCTCAAACTAGTCCACAAGCATTAATTTTTCATTTCCATCAGAGGGTAGTACTTGTGTGACAGTGACCAACAACTTTCAAGTAGTGCCAGCCATCTGGAAATATTGTGGTGGAGGAACGTAGGGTCATACCACGAGGGATCAGCATATGCCTCTGAATCACTATTGGCTTCCCAGTGATCTCAGCATCACTCTGCTTACAGACACACTAACTCTGTCAACCCACACAAAAAGGCGTGAGAAAAAAAGGTGTTTTTAGCTGGCTCCAGAAGCATTGTATTTGTTTTTAAAGACTGTTGTGTGTTTTTTAAACAAAATTGAATTCCCCCCAGCTTGTCACAGACACATCTCTAAAATCCATAAGTGACTAGGAAGCATGAAGGGATAAAGACAGAAGCAACTTATCTTCCAGCAGCAGAGTTAAATGTTATCAGCAACAGATAACATTGACGCAAAGTGATGCTATCAGCAAAACTGATACTGATAGACTGAGAAGGTCTAATTAAATATAAGGAGTTGCACAGTGTCGATGAGGAACCAAAAGACAAGCATTTTGTTTCTAATGTGGCTCATTTCCAGTGCTACTTTTATGTAAGTGCTAATTATGTCACTGACGCTCACAATGTAAAAAAATAAATCCTTTTAAAAAGGACAATGACAACACTATTTGCTAAAATGTACCTACAAGACTTTTTTATTAAGACTGGATTGATCCACACTTGGTGCATTAGTGCACAAGGTAGGACAGCGTAGTCATAATAAAGTACTTATTATGCAATACTTGGTAGGGTACATAAATTCAATCATTGTTTTTGGTCAAGTCACAGTAAGACCAATCTTGAATACCACTAAACATATCATAATGTAGTTTTAAACCAGTTGCATTCAAATTCAATCATGCAAGCTGTGGGTGCAGCGGGTAGGCAAGTTAATATTCACGAAACTGTCCTTGCGTGAAGGCTTTAAATAAAGCTTAGAGCTATTCCCGTGGAAAACCAAGTAAGTGATGTCTAGTCTAGAGCCAAGCGACACATTATTTATGAATAATATTTGAAAAAACACAAGCAATTATATCCTTGTTAGTATATATATGTTTATAAGGGGATAGTTTGCAGCATAATGAACCAGTTTGAGGCATGATTTGCTTGCAGGAAAGTTGCTTTGTTTTAGTAAAGATTTTATTTTGTCACTAGTCTTTACTGTTTCATATAAAGAAAGAAAAATATGATGGCAAATATGAGGCCAAGTACAATTGAGTGAGTGGGCTTCTGAGGGGAAATCTTGCCTGTGTGAATCGGCGTGCAGCTAGAGATCTAGAGCCTAATCTTCATCTCTTTTCCTAGGTTCATCTACTAATGTCCCTGGCTCTATTTTGTCCCATTTCGTGCTCCAATCTTACTGCTGGTTTACTTTGAAATGACTAAATTTTTTGTTGTGGGATTTAAATACTCCCCCTGTGTCTTTATGCCCTCGCTTGTTTTCCTTTGCTTCAGACTTTTCATTTTGATGTAAGCAAAATGAATTTGTATACATACGTAAAATCTTACTGATGAGGAAGCACAGATAGTCTAATCCCTGTCATGTTATGGCAGTCAATGTCAGCCACTGGTAGAATGTTATAGGAAAAGTCTTACTGAGGTTATTTCTAATCTCTGTCATGTTATGCCAGTCAATGTCAGCCACTGGTAGAATGTTATAGGAAAAGTCTTACTGAGGTTATTTCAACCAAACGGAGAATATGCAACCAATTAGGTCATACTTTTTCCTTTGTAGGAACGAGCTGAAATTCCTGAGTAGGGGTTGGCATCTTTGCTCATTTGTAAGTGATAATAAAGTAGATTTTCAGTTCCATCCTGCACTTCCTGCCTAGCACAATCTGCTTTTTGCTAGTGTTTTCAACATTAAATAAAAAGGGAAAAGATACTGAGTGGTATTCCCTTAAAAGATCAATAAATATCAACAAACAATTCTTCTGATAATTTTGACAAAAAAAATTGAAACCCATTAATGGCTGTCGTTTTCAATACCAGGATATTTGTGAGTGTATGTAAAACAGGAAACAACATAATCATTCAGCAGAGGCTGTAATAAATAAATGAGTGAAACAAAACATACTTACAGAAAAGTGCTGTGACACAAAGATGCATGAAATCAAAACATGACAAATAAAGAAGAATAAATGTGAAACTGAAAAGTAAAGAAAATGTAACAAAACAAAAGTAGAATAGAACAAAAAGGATAATAAAGTGAAGTGTTCATGTCTGATCCTGGATATAACAAGCATGTTACTGCACTCACCCGACATCGGTCCAGTTGTACTTTAAGTGGTTCTGGTTCAGATGCTGGAGGGGCCTGGACTTTGAGCCAGTTCTCACTGCTGTCCACTGCCTGCTCACACTGTTCATATAGGCTGTAGAATGCCAGTACCTGCAAACACACACAAAGAGGGAAAAAAGCACTGAGATTCAGGTCACACAAAGACACCCACAGAACATCTGTCTTGTTTCATAAGCTATTATCATTTGTAGTGGAGCTGCATGATAGGTCAGAACGTCCAAATTCTATCTACCCCTGTGATAACCTGAGAGTGACTCATCACACTGAACTTCTCACTCTATAACAGAATCACAAAATTGTTTTTTTTAAAGTCCATGCATAGTAAAGGGTTTGACAGACCTTCACTTTGTGCCACTCACCTGTCATTTCTCACACATTCATACAGGAACAATACATACTGATCCATGCTATCAATACATTTTACAAATGAAATTTCCTGGAGGAAATGCATTTGAATGCTAAAAGCTGTGCTGAAATGCAGCAAAACTCTGCTGAACAAACAGTAAACATGAGCTAAAGACAGGTGAAGGTCTTTGTCTCTGTATTACTGTGGGTTGCTATATGTCTTCCACTACTGCAGGTGGCAGTAACAGTTATTGGATGTGTTGGACACAGTAGCATATCCATACCTGTTATCTGGTAGCATGCTAATGCTAGCGCAAGATAAATTACTGTAGAAATTGTATCACAACAGTCCATAATGGTAGCGCAAGCTACCATTATTATAATAATAGCTAAGTTATTATAAAACCACAGAATTAAAAATTACAGTGCAAACTGTATCAGAGATGTCCCATATTCTAGCGCAAGCTAGTGCCAACCTAGCTAAGTTATTATAATCGACAGAATGATAAATTACAGGGCAAACTGTAACACAATATTCCTAATGCTAGTGCGAGCTAGCTAAGTTATTATAATCAGCATAATTATAACTGATATGCTTTAGGCATTCACACTAATAAACTGATGCTGATGACACACACTACCACACCCACACAGTCTAAAAGGAACAAATAAGAAGCGTTTTTGAGTGTTTTTTTCCAGAAATAATATAAAGTTTTTTATGACACATGAATGGATGCTCTGCATTTAGTGATGACTTTTTTAATGCTGCAGAGAGTCTGCTGTAGGGTCTTGGTGACTTTTTTTTTTATTCTGAGAGTCCATAAAAGCAGGACAATGGAATTTCTGTATATCTGTGCTGGAGTATTTTTATCCCATGAAAACTTTAAATGTAAGCTATTTTTCAACAAAATACAAATCATATAAATAGTCTACCAAAGGTGTGAAGTATCTTAATAATGCAGAGTGACATCCTTGTCATCCGTGTTTATATGTGTGAGTACCTTTGTCTGGTAAGCCAGCCATGCCAGCCTGTCTGCCAGTAGAGCACAGAATCCCACCCAGCGCTGGTTCAGCTGCTCCGCTGCCTGGGCAATGTCATCAGCTCGACTTCCCTCTGTCAGGCCAACACACACATATGTACATAGCACATAAGCAGCGATACATGCTCCACATTTCACATATGCACAACTGGTTTAAATACTCAAAGCACGTTGAATCTAGAGAATGCCATCTGTAGGAGAGGTGACACAAGCCACAGCGTGACAATGGCAGGCATATGTACACACACACACACACACGCACACACGCACACACACACACACACACACAAAAACACACATGAAGTTAGACTCAATGGTAAATGTTATATTTAAAAAATTGATTCGGGCTCCTGCCTCTGAAAGGGCAATCTGAATCACATTGACTAGATGACAATTGGACCTGAAAAAGGCAGCACTCTGGCTCACATTTCTCATCTGGCACGCAAACGGGATTGAGAGAGCTTCTTCTTCCCGTATTTGTACCTCAGTTATATTCCAGTATAAGATTTGAAAGCATGAGCTTAATCTCAGATAATTAAATGTTACTGAAGCTGAGGGAAGTTTCAAAGTGAAAAACAGTGAAAAAGCAGTCCAATAATTAAACCTTTTGCCAGCAAATCCCACGTGTAAATCCAGAGCTATAATGTCTTCTGTTCACACTGTTTTATCAGCTATTTGTAGAGATGTAATGTATAGTAATATATAGTAGTTTACATCATAAATGTAAATAATTATATAGTAACACGTTGGGATTTGTAAACAATTAAAAGTTATACAATATTTGACTAAGTTAAGATTCTTAATTGCTACCAGATGATTTTATACTTCAAAAGTTTTGTTCATAAGCTTCACTAAGACTTTCTATGCTTTAAAAACATGTCATCATTCTACATATTGATATTTCTGCTGAATATGTCAAACTGTAAAAGAATGTCAAGTATTTGCTCTTAAAAGCATCGACTAACATTTCCACAGGCCTTTGTATACACATACATAAACACACACACACACTAATGGCCATGAACAGTAAGTGGAGGAATGTTCAGACGTGTTTGGTTTGGTTGAAGATTGGAGCAGTGGCATGAATGAAAAAAGAAAAGGGAAAAGTATAAATTGAGTGTCTCTGTGCTTTCAGGAGCCTAAACAATTGCACAAGGACAGAGGAGAGGACAGAAGAAAAGAGACATCTCTCTCCCCCTCTCTTTCTCTCAGTTTCTCTCTATCAGTGTTTCTATGGAGACGAGGAGAGAGGGTGGGCCAGGTGGAGACGTTGTCATGGGGACAGACAGGGTGTGCGTGTGTGCATGTGTGTGTGTATATGCATGTGAATGAACAAGTGTGTGTTTAAGTGTGCACATTACCCTGCTCGACCAGGGTCTGCGCTGTGCGTGTTGCCTCCTGAAGCTTTCGGTACTTCTCTGGCCGCTCTCTTTCAATTGCCTATGGCAAAGCGAGAGGAAGAGAGGGAGAGAGATTGATAGGGGCAGGAGGAAAGAGGGAATTAGAGGACAAGAGAATCACAAGGAGAGAAAGAAGGACGAAAAGAGCAACAGGCCAAGCGCTAGAGAATTATTATTTATTATAAGGACTAACGGAGCATGTCTAGACATTTTTGGGATCAAATAAGAAAAAGCTTTTGGTTGCTTTAAAACCAAACTGAGCAAAGATATAGTTTAAAATATTATAATAAGAGTGAACACTCAACTTATGTCCATTGTTTATATATTAATAAAACTACAAGAAAATATATTTATTAAGGTCTTCATGGCAAAAACTAGATGAACACTAAATGAAAAATTTAATAAACAGCGCATAGTGAGGGTCAGTGAACTGTGGAATTTTAAGTGTCCCCCTGAACTTTGTTGCATCTTTTACCTCCTCTGAGCTGAGATCATAACAGTTCAGAATGTCCTCATGTATGATATTGTGATATGGATGGTAAACTTTATTCCTGACACGTGTGGTGGAACCATGTTATCTTAACATCACAGATCTCAGAAAACTAAGCTCTGGCAGTGTCTCCCTCTTTTTCACAGACATATAGGCACATGGTGTGTTTTACCTGCACTTTGTCATATAGCTCCTGGACACTTCCCTCCTTGCGTGACACAGAGAATTCAGGACTCTGTAGGATGGCCTCACCACGGGTCATGTAGCTGTGAACCTCTGTGAAGTCCACATCAAACCTGACAACACACTCAGTGTTACTTGTGATACTAATATTTTCCTTTTTTTTATGAAAACATTTTTCAAATGACAGAATTTGAACAAGCAGTGTTAGACGAAATCAATTCCTTTACACAGGAAGAGGTGACTGCACATCACTGCTTCAATTTGTTGACACACCAAATAGCCGGAAACTGGTGGAGTGAAACTGTGCTGCATTCAGTATATCAGTATACGTATGTATTCAGTATATGTAGCTTGTGTATAAGGTACAAATAAAACAGAGATCCACTTATATTGCTCCACAATTCAATTTTAGTTGTTTTAAAAGCTACTTACATATACTTTTATTCCACATTTAAGTAAAAAAATCTTCTATCAAATCTTCTATTCAAATAATTTAATCTGCAATAACATCTGGGTCACTGCAAACAATTTAAAGAGTTGCCATTCCCTTGAGAAATGTTGAGATACTGTCAACAAAACTCCACGTTTTTTGGCAATTTTCCACTTTAATAGCCAACCTATAAAGGAATGGCTGTGAAGGCTTTGTGTACAGGGAAAGTGAAATGCCTGACATGACTCATACTGCGCTGATGGAATTGGTGCTGTACAAATCGACTACATACTGAGATTATCAAGGAATGTAAACATTGAGTGTGTGTTGGGTTCACTTTAAGTATAGAGTAGATGAAATAAGGGCCTGTATTTCATATAAAAATGGTGTCAGTATAAGAATGTTATAGGACATTTCTCCCAAGTATCATAAATACCATAGGGCAGTTCTGTCTGTACCCTTCTGTACTTAGTATTCAAAGTTTCTATTTACTTCTGAAAAGTAAATAACTTATGTGATCAACTGAACTGTAGTTGATTACAAAGGAAGAATAACATTTCCACTTAAAATAAAAGAAAAGGGAGAGACATTTATAATGTCTGCTAAAGTTACACCACTGCATAACAGATTCTCTTTTAAGGTTGCTTACTTGACTATTCACTACAGGGTTTGCAGAACCTAACAAAGGCTTAGTTTAAGCTGGTCTCTATTATCACCATCACAGACACTCATTTTCGCTACCTGCAGTATTTCATCACCTACCTGCTGAGATAAGACAGCAGAAAGGGGTGCATGTAACTGAACATTTAACACAAGTTAGGAAAGAATCTTTTTATGTTTTGTACTGATTATATCTAAAAGAAAGCATCTTCTGTGCACTCGTGGCGCACACACACACCTTTTCCTGAGCTCAGAGTCTACAACAACTTGTCTTTTCTTCTGTGGTGGTGGTGACTCTCGGGTCTGGCGGACAGTGGACACCTCCCTTGTTGTCAGCTTGGTAACAGTCGCTGCAACTGAGTGTGTCTGTTCAGGCTGCTGGACCAGGCTGACAGCCGATGACAGCTGAACAGAGATAAAAAAAAATTGACAAAAATGCACACAACCACAGGCACTACTGTATATTAGTTTACAAGGATTCTATTAGATATCTACAGATCCCAAATGAATGCACGCATGCACAAACACACAAACACACCCACGATCCATAGTGTCCTTAACAGTCAAATAGTGCATGTGATTGTTATACGTATGAGCGTTGAGTTATATGAGTGACTTGTTTCGTTAAAATGTGTATACCACATGTTTGCTGTTTACTTGTAACAACACTGAAGATATGTGTAAGCCGGTGAATATTAATTAGGGAAGTCAAATGGCAATCAAGCAGCTGCTGCAACTACTTGTGGTCCTTCACTTTCTACCACAGAGACGTGTGTGTGTGCAAGTGAATGTACAGCTGTGATGACACTGCCCTCAGAGGTCACTCTGCGATGTCACTGATTGGTAATGGACAACTCGGAGAAGGACAGAGTGCAAGACATGAAAAGAGGTGTGAAAGTAGTGTAACCAGTATCATCATCATGGATTCTGATGTCAGATGCAGACTGATATGGTTGTGACAGTTTATGTGTTTATGCATGAATACTGTTAAGATACTCTGCTGTCAAAGATTATATGCATTCCTAAGATTATATGCATTCCTGGTAGATTGGCACTGGCACTCTGGATTATGTAAATTAAAAAAAAAAAAATTAGTCTTCCCAGCTGTAATGTTCATTCGAGGAACATCTTTGTCCTCTCAAAATCAGATCATTTTCTGGGTTCTTGTCGCTTGAGCAGAGAAAATAATACTATATAAAGATGTTACTGGCATCAGTGTAGCTCTTAAACTTGTCTTTATCTTATCACCAGTCAGTTTCTGTCTGACTCACGATAAGAGAAATGTGATATTTGAGAGTAATTGTTGCATGTGACAGTCCTGCTTTAAAGCAAAATATGTTTGTTCAGGACAGTGCAGGTGGGAAAGGAGAGAAAACAGAGCTTCCATCCTTCTCTTCTCATTACTGTCCACTGGTGTGTAACATAAAGCTTTAATGACCTCTGTCACCCTGCCAAATCCATTCATTTCTTGTGTTCCCTTAGGCCAAAGACTTGCAGGACTTGAATCACAGCAGCATTTTTACTACAGGACCAGTGTCAACCTCGGATACTAGAAACAACAACAAGGATTTCATTTTGACAGGACCCCAGAGCGAGTTGACTGTACTGCTATAAACCAAAACCAGGACAGAGCACATGGCATGGTTTGTTTGACTTTGTGTGATTCTTTGATGATCTGTCTACATTCCAATCATTGATAATTATCTTTAAACCTAACTTTCCCAGGCTGATCAAGCGGTTCATCATTTATCAGCCTGCTTTAAAACTATGGTCCTTGATCGTAACTACCTGCTGGTTATCAGTCTGCTCAGTCACAAACTGATGAGCACATAGAACCGAGTGTCATAAAATGCAATCAGCAGGTAAGACCGAAGCTGACCTGGTCACAGTGTACACTGACCATTTTCACAGAAAAAAACATGGCATATATAAATATAAAAAAATAGATATTTGTTTATTTGTAAAAAATAAAAATTCAGACTCCATCTACATTGTCTACATGTCTGTACCATCTGAGAAAAACTACAACTGAATCAAATAAACCACTCAAATATAAATCTTTAACATATGTGTTGTGTACCTGGGAGCTGCTCATCTCTAGACTCTGGACGAGTCGGTCCCAGCGTTGGGCAAAGTTGTCCAGTCTGGCCTCCAATTTGCTGGCAACCTCTTTGTTTTTTACACTGGACAGCAAGTCCTGACTCATGGAGCACAGCTTGTCCATGGTGGGACGCTTTAGCTCCAGGTCTGTCTTCACCGTCTACAGGGCAACATCCACAAGAAAACAAACAAACAAAAAAATCATATGTTGAGATATATGTTGTTCCTTCTGCTTTGTGTGACTATAATATGAAGACATCAGCTTAAAACAGCATATATTGTTTTACACATGAGTTAATACTAAGTTGGATCATGTATAATGTCTTATTTTAGCCAAATCATAGTGTCAAAGAAATGATACTCACAGCAAGACGGCGCAGACAAGCTACCATCTCTGCCTGGTCCTTCAGGTTGGAGGTCTTGATGGAGCGAACCAGCTCCTCCTTCTGAGTTAGCCAGGAGTCAAATAAACACTGTGAGGGCAGGAGAGGAGATAAGACAGATCAACTGATTAAAGTCACAGGGTGCTGGGAAGGGAAATGAGAAGACAGGGAGAGAGGCAGAATGAAGAGAAACAATCTTATGCACTTTAGGCCACTGTCTCCTGTTGATGCACACAGCTCTTTGCTGCAGCAACATCCTCCTGAAGCCTCTGAAAAGTAGCCTACTGAGAGTTGACAGTATACCCCTCTAGTCTGGATTACTATGTGACTATTTCTGTTATCTGAACATGGACAGATGATTTGCAACCAAAGCCTCGACTAGTACTTGAGCAAGCACTTTTTGGTTTTCAATTCAATTTGGTACCTTTTCTACTTTTTAAATAATTAATCAAACTGGGCAGCATGTGGCGCAGTGGTTAGCGCTCGTGCCTCACAGCAAGAAGGTCCCCGGTTCGAATCTCGGTTCGGCAGAGCTTTCGGTGTGGAGTTTGCATGTTCTCCCTGTGTCTGCGTGGGTTCTCTCTGGGTACTCCAGCTTCCTCCCACTGCCCAAAAACATGCACTATGGGGGTTAGGTGAATTGGTCAACTGTCCATAGGTGTGAATGTGAGTGTGAATGGTTGTTTGTCTGTATATAGATTCTGTGTTGGCCCTGCAATAGGCTGGCGACCTGTCCAGGGTGTACCCTGCCTTTCGCCCGATGTCAGCTGGGATCGGCTCCAGCTCCCCCCGCGACCCTTAACAGGATTAAGCGGTAGATAATCAAATTGAATTGAATTCTTATGACTGTCTAGGAACCACTGCAGCCATGTGAGCACTCATTATAAAACAGAGTGGAGTGATTATTTGAGTAACTTATTAATCACAATTCATTAAGCTAGTCACAGACTGTGTGGAAGAATGCAGTTGACACATAGAGTCCATATCATTATCGTGATTTTGGCCTCCTCATTAATCCTAATTATAATATAATATAATTAATGCAAAGACATGCAACATAAGACTGATAAAATTTGAGTTTGTGTCCTACAAATGTTAAAATTTCAGTCTAACTGTAATAGCTGGAATTGTGAAATGTTATCCACCATGTTGTTCTATACTAAAACCGTCTAGTACAATTATTTGATCAATTGCCTGAAAGTTTGTACAGACATTCATGTTTATCTAAGGATGATTCCTCGTGCCACCATGAGATTAATAATTGTGGTTCAGCGTGAAATCGTTCTTGTACTGCTGAATAGATTTTCATGAAATTTACAATCAACATTCATCCCTTGCCTTTACTTTATGCACCCTCATCAGCTCAGATATTTGTGCAATACTGTAGGGTATAACCATTTATCTCCAGTACTATCCACATTCCCATCAGCCTCAGTTGTGTGTGCTTTGTGTTTACAGACCCTGTTATACAAGAAAGTGTAGCAGAATGACAACCAGCCCCACATGGTATTCGTGTTTCATGCCTGGGTGGCCTCATAAACACTTGGTATTTATTTATTTATAATCTGTAACTAGATATCTTAATGGCTAAGGACAAATGCATTTTACTATTTTGGTCACACACTGATCCGGTTAGCCAGACTACTTTCATCTATCAAATTGTTTTTGCGTGGTTGTTTTTAGAAGCATTTTAGAAGCCTTAAGTAGAAGTATATCTGTGTTATATTTAATCGTGTGATATAGTGGATATTCATTGTGAATTATATAGCGCATGTACAGAATTCAGATTATCCGTTTGAAATATATGAGAACTCTCAAAGTCTGAAAACAGTGGGAGTAGACATGATCTGGACAATCTGATGTGATCCTGTTATTCATGGAGAAATTCTGCTGTGATTCTACATCAGCTTCATGCACACACACACACACACACACACACACACACGCGCGCGTGCGCGCGCACACACATTAAGAAGCATACCTGTTCATTAGTAAAGTGCTGCCATTTCAGTAAAATCTCCTGAAGCAGAATCCAGCGTTCCTCTGTCCATTTACAAATGGCTGCCCAGCGATCACCGAGCACCTGTAGAAACACACATACATCATTTATTAATATCTACATTAGCACACAAATTGTAATGCAGAATTAGAACAAAACACAAAAAATCATTTTCCTTTTGGGATTTAAGGATGTACTGTACATATGTTTTTCCTCAGAGGCTAATGGATTCATATTTTCACCGGCCGGTTTAATTCTTTTAGCTGCCAAGAATGCAGTTTGATTCTTGTTCTTCTCTGCCCCAAAGGGACACAACTAATCATGAAAGTATAAGGGCATGAAATTAAGAGATGAGAGAGCAAAATCTCTATATCCTATCTAAATGAATAGAAGCCATTTACTGTAGAAATAAAATACGAGACAAATAATGCTAAATGACTCTTTGTTATATCTGTTTTAACTTTAAACTAAGTATATACTTTTAGAATTCTGTCATTTTGGTTTCACACTTGGTTATTTAGCTGCCTATAAGACTGTAAGCCTATAAGCCTTATTTGCTTCCATACTACAAATGAAAAAATGTTCTTAGTTTATGAAACAACTTTTCCGAGTCTTTTGGATACATTTGTTATGAAAATGTTTGTGTTTATTCCTAACAATATTTGATGTGATATTACTAAACACATAAGTGTATAAACACAATACATCAAGTGGGAGAACTATGAGCAGGAAAAGTGTTTTTCTTGACTCCATTGTATTGGCAGACAGCTTTTAGCTGAGCAAAACGGGAGAGACACCCTTCTGTTTCATTTAACAGGCAATGACAAATCGCACAGTGTGTCCACTGAACAAAGTCATGGCGCTGACAGAGTGACAGAGAGGGGAGAGGGTGTTAGAGAGGAAAGAAAATGAAAAGACAATGAGATGCAAAAGAGTGAGAGAGTAAAGACAGATGTGGTGGGAGAGGCTCAGCGGGTTAATCTTAGGATGAATAGCCTGTAATTAATCAAGTGACAGTTGAGCAACATGGGGAAACCAGGGAAGGCACCTTCTCTTTGCTTTTTTAAATTCTGGCACACACTGATCACCCTCATCGATTTATCTCTCTGATCTTTTATCTGCTCTGCAGGAAACAAGGCCAGTTAAACCCCTTGTCGTTAAAGAAGAAAGTCAAATGAGAAATTGCAATAGTGTTCTAATAATATCAAACGTGATTAAACATTGCATATGCCTTGTGTTTAATATGACAGCAATATTATGTCATTATTTATTTGGAAAATTAATTTTTTGGAAGGACTTTCTTACTGAAGCTTTGGCGCAGAGATTCTTGCTTTTAGCATATTAACTTATTTTAAGTCAGAGTTCAAGTCACATCCAGAGATCCAGAATCCTACATTTCCTGTTTGTGTACCATGGCTCATTGGCTCACATACTGCCTGAAAATGATCAATAGAACATCCTAACAAAATTAAATCATTACTGGACAATTTTACAGATGTCATAGTAGATCACCATTGAAAACATATTTATCAAGAGTTGTCTGCATAAGTGGTGGAGAGCAATGTCACACCATGAAAAATATTACTGCAACTAGCTCTACTTCAAAAGGGTAAATGTGATCATTTAAGAACACACTGAAGTTCTAGTTTATCTCCATAGGAATGTCAGAGGTCTGTCTCAGCATGGCTGAGCTTGTTGCTAAAAGGTGTAGGTGTAGATGCTTGTCTACTTGTTTATCTATTGTCCCTCAACATGCCCTTGGAGAGAGAGATGCCTTCCAACAACAAAATATTGGACAAAGATAATAACAGTATGATGGTGCATTAACATATGTGTATGTGTTGTTATTGATGTTAGTTTAGTAGAAAGTTGCAATAAGCAGCCGCTGTTTTAATGGAGTTCAGTTTGATTCCTTGCAGTATATGTGAATTAACAAGGCAAACTAAGAGCCATACATTTAGGGCTTAGATAAGCATAGACAATTAACCACACAAACAGACTGCAAAGACCAACTCCTGCTCGAGTCTGTGTGATGATATCTCAGGGTAAACAAATTCAGCATCACACACACACACACACACACACACACAGTCTACACAAGCATACCTTGCTGCCAAGGTCTAATTACTGCACACAACCAAAGATAAAACTATCTCCTGTTCATTCTATTCGTCCTGACACCATGGTAGACACTCTGCTGAGCCCTTTTCCACTGCGGCAAGATGGATGGATGGATGGATGGATGGATGGATGGATGGATGGATGGATGGATGGATGGATGGATGGATGGATGGATGGATAGATAGATAGATAGATAGATAGATAGATAGATAGATAGATAGATAGATAGATAGATAGATAGATAGATAGATAGATAACAACCATACACACTCACATTCACACCTACAGAATACGGAATATCCCCACAAGCTTTCACTATTTTTCAGTAAGGTGTTAAGATGTTTGAATTTACCTGAAGTTTGCTCTCCAAGGCAGCTGTTGCACTGTCTCCACTGTTCTCATCCACCACCACCACCATGTGGGTAAGAGAGTTCACTCTCACCTGCTCCAGCTCCAGATCTTCCTGCAGAAGCTACAACAAACAAACAAACACACACACACACACACACACACACTTAATGACTAGTTAATCATTAAATTTGAAATTTGGTCAACTGATCGGAAGGTTAACCTCCAAAAGGCCTAGATGCAGTCAACAAGAAATTTCATTAAGAAGATAGCCTGGGTATCTGTATGTTTAATGTGTGGGTAAGTCAGTCAGTCAGTCATTTTCTATCACCTATCCTTCTCAGGGTCACGGGAGGAGCTGGAGCCAATCCCAGCTGACATCGGGTGAGAGGCCGGGTACACCCTGGACAGGTCGCCAGCCTATCGCAGGGCCAACAAATACCGTAGTACCTACAGACAAAAAAACATTCACACTCACATTCACAGCTATGGACAATTTAGAGTGGCCAATCAACCTAACCCAGGACATGTTTTTGGGCAGTGGGAGGAAGCCAAAGTACCCAGAGAGAACCCACACAGAAATGGGGAGAACATGCAAACTCCACACAGAAAGAACCCCAGCTGAACCGCGATTCGACACAGGGACCTTCTTGCTGTGAGGCATGAGCGCTAACCACCGCGCCACCGAGTGTGGGTAACTTTATAGTCAACACAAATCAGCCATCCAGACCCAACCCAGTGCACTGCTTAAAATAGTGAGTTTAATTACGGCAGCTTCAGTGTAGCAAAGTTGGCTAATTGTTGTTTTGCCTCTGTGGTTGCCTCTTTGGTGCTATCAGGATATTGTTTTGGCGTTATCAGAGATTTATAACATTGCCAAATAAACAGATGGTGTTAATGTGCGTGGAGACCACAGCCACATACTGCTGAACACACTGCAGTCTGTTATACTGTGTATATGTAGAAACTGGAAAAACAATCTACACCAGGGCCTATATATTTATACTGTCATTGACATTTCATGCTGACTGTGGAGCTTTGTCTGATCTGAGCATCCGATTGGTGGCCGCAGCGTGATGTCGGCTCACTGCAGCCTCCAGTGTCCCTCTAGCTGATCAATGAGAAACAACCTCATTCAAACAAGAGTTAAACGTCATTACAACATACAAACCTTATCACGTTATAGCGTGAAACATTCCATGAAAGGTGAGCTGAGAGCGGATCAACTGCCATCAACTGGTATGGCCCAATTAAGTAACTTGGTTAAGTTGTATTTCATGCTGGGGTTCAGACATGGGGATATTTCATTGACCCCCCCCTCCACCTCTCGCTGCCTTTCGTCGTGCCGGTCTCTCTGTCTTTTAAATGATACTCCATAACTTATTAACTTATTATAATGTATTGTTTTTTTTTTTCCGCGGACCCCCAACCTATGGCTCGCAGACCTCTGGAGGTCCGGGGACCCCAGTTTGAGAATCGTGGTTCTACACAACAGATGCAATCAGTAGCTGCTCTAGAGCTGTTTATCATATAAAATAATTTACTCTAGGAACTACAGTGTATGCAGTCACAATGTGTCCAACCACGTAGGTTGATTATTAAAATGATTATTTTACAGTATTTCTAAAAACTATCAGTTATTTGTTAGAAAACGCTTGTATTTTTATTTCTTAAACAAATGCCTGGGCCTGAACACAGGTTTTTGATCTTTCGTTTCGTTCTATAGTACTGTATAATAATTGAAAAAAATAAAGCTGACCACTTCACGGATTTCGCCTATCATGGGTTCTTTTTGGAACGTAACCCCCGCGATAAACGAGGGTTCACTGTACATTAAGATATGTCAACACAGAAGGCGTTTCAGTTTTTCAGTCCTCTGTCACTCCTGTGTAGACATGCACTGAGCACTGGGGCAGCTACTGCTGTGCATCTGGACCCATCATCTCACAGTTCATCCATCACATGTCAACATTCTTATTCCTTATTCCTACATACATGAAAACATATGGCCTGCTACACAAGGTAAAGCAATAAACAAAAGCAGCAGGATCAGCTTTCCTGTCACCAATGTAATTATACAGTCTCACCTCCAACTGCTAGTTTTATTCCTTCTCCTGCCTCCTGTCTGTTGCAGTCTCAAATGTTTGACCCTAATATTTTATCATATATTTGAAATGGTAAACATTTGTTTGGTAGAAAACTCTCCTTCAGACACCAAAGCCAAATGGAGGCATGGCTTTATCTAACTTCCAATTTTATCACTGGGTTGTAAACATTCACTGCTTGTCCTAATGGAGATATTTTATAGTTGAATAATCAAGTTCGGCCAGGGCCTCTGTGAGAGCTAATGTGTGCAATAAGTCTCATTACCTGCCACTTTGATTGCAGTGCTTACTCCTGTCTGGACATACCAAAAGGCTACCCTGCTGTTACAGAGTAAAATTGGACCCAGTTTTAGAAAAGCCCCTGTCACTCTTGTCATTCTTGTTTTGCTCCATTCATTCTCCTCGATTCAAGACAAATTGGTAAATGAGACTCAAAGCAGCCTCTGTAACATTTTTTTTATATATACCAACATGAGAATTAGCCAGTCCTGTAAATGCCATGGCAATTTTGCTCTAGTTTAGCAACCATCATATGGATTAAACCACTAAACATACACATGGCACACTAGGCTGCCCACCTTGTGTTCTTCCACTTGGTGCTTAACATCCTCCAGGTCCGGACCAAGAGGCTGAGCCCCCATCCTTTTAATTCTGGCCTCTGTCACGTCTAACCAATCTGTGAGCTGCTGCAACTGCTGGTGCTGTAGATCCATCAGGACCTCATGGAGTCTGAAGGTGAGAGAAATTGCAGTGATCTGTCAATTACATGTTTTTACCAAGGGATTAGTATTTGTCATAAACAGTGCCCAGCTCAAGAACAGTTCAGAAGGGCAGATGAAGGTCTTGTTAAACACTCTCATGCCACAAGCAGTGACTGCTAATGATTTAATTGGTAGAAACTTTCTACAAAGCCATCTATTCTGCCCTGCTGTCCAATTTGGCTGTTACATTTGGCTCAGTGTCAGTTATCATTTCATCCAGTATAATGAAAGAGACAGCTGTTTTTTGTGTAATGTTGGCTAATGCAGGGGTCATCACTGAGTTTGTTAGAAGAGATTTATCCATAGGCCAAAGACAGAAAATGCATGAAAAAGATCATTTTGACCTGTGCTATTGTATCACAAAATAAGCACTGGATATGATTGAACAACAATATGAACAATTACTTGGAATGGAAACTCTTCAGACACCAAAGATAAATGGAGACGTGGCTTCACCTAACATGCATGTTCCACAGAGATATTTGGATGGATAATATTAAGGCAGTGTTCCCATGAGTGCGGTTTCAAATGAAACCTCAACAATTCTGTTGCAGAAGCACTGTTCATCCACACTAATCCGCTGATTTTGCTTTCCCAAGGTGGGAAAGATTTGGTGACGCCAGCTCCCCTGTAATCATTTGATAACGGTTGTGTTGAAAACAAAAAAGCTTTGGATAACCATAGCACATACCCCACCATAGCACAGAAACAGTCCTAAAAATCACCAGTGACCTCCTTATGGCAGCTGATTCTGGTTTACTCAGTATTCTCACTCTCCTTGATCTAAGTTCAGCCTTTGACACCATTTCTCATACCACCTTACTTAATAGACTATTCTCCTTAGGCATCACTCACACGCCGCTAAATTGGTTTAAATCATATCTCTCTGGTCGCACTCAGTTCATTCAACTACAGTCCTTCTCCCAGCCCTCCTGTCTCGTCAGGTGTGCCCCAAGGCTCTATCCTTGGGCCCCTCCTCTTCATCATCTACCTCTTTCCCCTTGGTAATATTTTTAGGGCTGCAACGATTAGTCGCCGTCGTCGACGACGTCGACTATTAAATATCGTCGACAAGAAATTTTGTCGTCGTCTAGTCGTATATTTTTTTAAGCAACGTGATGAACGCCATTCAATTCATTAGAATACATGCAAATAAAGTTGCAATGCGCCACCGGAAAAGTAAGGGGCAATAGCCTGCACCACCTGCGTCCATATTGAACTAAACACTGAAGAAGTTCAATAGCAATAGCAAAGTCGATGCAGTAGCAACGATGGCTAAAGCAGAGTCGCATAGTGATGTTAGCGTGAGATCGCGAATGTCTAAAGTCTGGGAGTATTGTCGGGAAAATAAACACGTCACGTGCACTAAACTAACA
>JAFBJQ010001729.1:170976-207620 GCA_016785345.1 Trinectes maculatus
CTTTTCACGTGTCTGAGGAACACCCGAAGTTTTTCAAAGTAACATTTACGTCTTTTTCAGTGACTGAAACCTCCGGTTAAGCCCCATTTGAAAAAAATATGCGTCTTTACTATTTTACTGTAACGTCCGACCGGACGTATCAGGAAGACGAGGAGTTGTACAGCAGCCCTCTTTATTGGTAACGTTTCTCAAATACAACCTGGTCACTGTCGGCCGCAACCACGCCAACAACAACAGAACAGCAAAACTTCCTTTTTTATTACACACGGCTCTCTCCACCAACCAGACGCATTCACAGACTGTGGGACATCACAGAACTCTCACAATAACACTGAACATTAGTGCAGGATCGCTACAATACTATTATATGCATCACTTGTGCCTCTAATACACATAAAGATACACTTCTTTTCAATGAAATCCAATTAATACCCAACTTTGTTAAAAACGGGAAACGTAGCAAATAAATAATCGATAATCGTTGACTAATCGAAAAATTAGATTATAGATTAGTCGACTACAAAAATAATCATTAGTTGCAGCCCTAAATATTTTCCATGAATATAACATCAACTTCCACTGCCATGCAGATGACACCCAGCTCTACCTCTCCACCAAACCCAGTGACACCTTACCACCTTGTTCTCTCACCAACTGTGTGGGTGAAATCAAATCATGGTTCTCCTTCAACTTCCTCAAACTTAACAGTGAAAAAACCGAGGTCCTCCTCACTGGCACGAAATCCACTCTTTCCAAAGCTGACAGTTTTTCCATGACTACTGACAACTGCTCTCTTTCTCCATCCCCTAAAACCAAGAGTCTGGGTGTCATCCTTGACAGCACTCTATCTTTCCAATCCCATATCAAAAGCATCACACGGTCTGCATACTTCCAACTGCGCAATATCAATTGCCTTTGTCCTTCCCTTACCCCCCACACCACTGCTATCCTTATTCACAGCCTCGTCACCACCCGCATCGACTATTGCAATTCCCTTCTGTTTGGTCTTACCCACAAGTCTCTCCATAAGCTCAAACTGGTCCAGAATTCAGATGCCCGTATTATAACCAGAACTCTGTCCAGGTATCACATCACCCCTGTCCTCCAGCAGCTTCACTGGCTTCCAGTCAAATCCCGTATTGAACTCAAACTCCTCCTGTTTACTTTTAAAGCCATCCACAACCTGGCTCCGTAATACCTGTCTTCCCTCCTCTATGTTGTCACTCCATCTCACATCCTGAGATCATCGTCCTGCCGGCCTTTAGTCGCTTGGCACCCCGCCTTTGGATCTCACTGCCCCCTCAACTCAGAAATATCAATTCCCTAGCACTTTTTAAGTCATCCCTCAAAACCCACCTGTTAGGAACAGCCTATTCTTTGTTTTTTAACCTGCCTTACCTGTGTAACTTATTTACTTGTTACTTTTATATGCTATTTGTCAATTTTAACTTAATTTGGTAATTTTGCTATTGTTCCTTTATAGTGTTTTCTTGTTGTATGGTGGCCTTGAGTGGCAGAAAGTCACCTATAAAAAATGAATAATTATTATTATTTTCAATAAGAAGAACAACAACAATAATAACAATAATAATAATAATAATAACAATAATAATAATAATAACAATAATAATAATAATAACAATTATTATTATTATTATTGTTATTATAGCAATAGTAATAGTAATAATTGTTTATGTTGTATTTTTACTTTACAAATTTAATTTTCATTTTTTTTCCTTCTTTGTGTGTAAAAGAAGGTGACCATATACAGTACCTGGTCTGTCTCTCCATGCTAGCCACTCTCAGGTGCTCCCACCGTGAGTTTAAGAGGTTCATCTGCTCCCTGACCTCTGAATCCTCCTCCTCAGTCAGGTTACCTTCCGCAAGCAGTGCGGCACCAGCCCGGAGAACACGGCCCACACTGCCCTGATGGGTAGTCAACTCCACCATGTACCCCTGGTGTGAGACAGACGGAAATATTTCATACATATTTTGCCGTGCATCACAGGTTTCACTAAATTACCATTTTTTTTCGGAGTAAGTTGTCACAAAAGACATTTCTCAATCCTACCTCATATCTGAGTGCTCCTCTCCTAACATTTGTTCTGCTTCCATCAATAAATAGCAGTTATATTACTGATGAGACATTGGCATCTTTTGATGCCTGCTCCTTCAGTGCAGTGAAGAGTGGCTCATTTCTGCACAATTTTTCCAGTTGTGACTAGACTTAGAACTTAGAAAAAAAGGCCCACCCTCCTCAAAGAATAAGCAATATAGATAATGGATTATATAACTGTATCATATATAAGTCTGTAAATTTAGAGAAACAGGAAAGCATAGAAAATGGGCAATGCATAATTTACCAACTGAGTTTGACCACAAAGGTAGTAAGAAGTAAAACAAATCAAAATTTGTCGGACTCACATCAAACCCTTATTTTTAATGGACAAGTTTGTATGACAACATAACATTAACAGTCCTGAGAATTTGTTTAGACTCTACCCTAATTTGAATAAATAAAATGCTGAGAAATAGAGGACTAAATAGAGTTATCTAATGTGCAGTTACCTCATGAGTGTGAAACTGCTCCTTCACCTCCTCCACATTGTTGGAGATAGGAGGTTGGGCCTGGAGACCATCTTCAGCTGACAGCAGCCATGTTAATACCTTAAAATACAGAGGTGAATTAACATTGAAGAATAAGGCTGAGAAGCCTACCACTAAAGCATAATTCACACGTTAGGGAAGATGATTTGGTACCTCGTGCAGCACGGTAGTATATGTGTGACTGAGTCAAAATAAAAACTGCGTGTGTGGCAAAAATGTAAAGGATAAAATGTTTTTTACAGATTGAATAGTGTTGCATAGCATAATTACATTTGGATACACAATACAGTACATTTCTTGACAATAGGAAAACAGGTACCACCAAGTTTGTCATTTACCTGAGACTCAAAATGACATTAAAAAACAGTATGCAGGTTTTGTGTATTACAACCTCACCTCCTCCAGAGCAGCCTGGTAGCTCTCCAGGCTAGTGGAGCCTGGAGGTAGAGGACTGAGGCCCCGCTGCAGCTCCTCCTGACTGGGAGTCAGGAACTAGAGAGAAGAAGGAATGGATGGGGCATAATGGGCAGAGTGGTAGTGGCAGTAGTGGCAGTGTGGTAATGTAGAGTGAAAGTGGGAGAAACAAAGAAATGGAGGTTTTCCATGTTAGTGAAAGTGTTAAAGAATTGATGGAAGTAAGGAAATGAGGAGACGAAACAAGGATACAGACAGAAGACAGAGAGAATAGTTGGTCCTTGTTCCTCCATATCTCTCTTTGTGTGCCTGCTACTAACCTGGACACTAATAACTTCTCTCTTTTTATCTCGTCTGTGTGCTCCACTTTTCACTCTGGTAATAAGGTCCTGAAAAGATACACTTGGCCCCTTGTGCTAACTGTCCAGTCTCAATCAGTGCCACTCTTGCGTCACTCTCGCCACTCACTGATGGTCTTGCTTCATATACAAAATCCCAGTAGTCTCTGTGTTCTCATTTCATTGTAGATTTTACAAGAACATTTAGAGTCAAATTACCTTATGGACGCTACAGTCCCTATCCTAAAAACTGATAAGCATTGTATTGCTTTTGCATTGAATTATTCCTCAGATTTGGCAACAGGAGTTTGTGTGCTGTGTTCTTCGCTGCATCCTGGATTTCAAAAAACAGCAGGACTTCTTGAAAAAATCTCTAACAAAACATCTTTTCTCATGAAGATGCCTTCCAGGTGCCTGATAAGTTACTTGGCGTACTCTGCTGGTACATTCAACATATAGCACAGTGTCTGAATACTGAATTAGGGGCCACATTTAGTCACACAGTACACAGCGGCAATTTGAAAATTCATCTTAACATTTTGAGATGTCATGGTTTGGAATAGGGAGAAGATATTAAAAAAAGAATAATACTAGCAGATTCATGGCAGGCAATTTTCTATGCAACAGCATAGACCTATGTTGATTTCACAGATTTCAAAATAGGATGACAAGAAATACAGTAAACCTATTTGTTATTATTATTTGTATAAGAATTACTTCAAAAAAGATAAATAGCTGAAAGCACTTAAAGTTAGCCTGGCTGTGTTAAATGAAATCAGCCAACCAGCACCACTACAGCTCACTCATTAACTGCTAACCAGATCTGTACAAATTATAAGATGTGGTTTTAATGAAGGGCTAAACTCTGAGACTGCAGGTGCACTTTACATACCCTACAGTGACAACACTACAATCCTCAGAAAGCATACCCTTCTTTACATGGGCTGCCTTCATGGCAACCACTGTATCTCTTTGGGTCAATTAAGCCTTTTCCCATCCAACTGATCCTGTGGGAAAGAAGTGTCTCCTAAAACCCCCATCACATTTCAAACATGACAAACCATCCACTGATACAAGTATGCTGTTCTCATAGACTGAGCCATTGCCCCATGTAGGGTCATTACCACGGTGTGTAGCAGACCCATCTTTAAGAGGCTGGTCCTTTGACAAAAAGCCTCCAAGGAAATCGGAGAAATGAGAAACGTTGAGCCCGTGAAATCACATCCCTTAAGACCAGAAGCTCCCAGGGCTCCCCAGATCTCAACATTGATTTCTGTATTACTCAGAAATACAACAATGAGACTGACATGAACCCCTTAATACAATCTGAATAATATAATGTTCTAGACATTGTATATGTCATTAGTCACATTCCCACTGCTTGTAAAGGTTTGCAGTATTAAGTGTTCCACTGGAGTCTGCCAGAAAGTTGTTACAGCATGCAAGTCCCTTTTTTACACTTTGGTTTCAGTTTGGATCAAACAAAAGTGATGAGTGTTATTTTGTGAGTGTGGGAGAGTGTGTCATATCAGCTAGTTTCTCCTCCTTTTAGTCTTTATACAAGCACAACTAATAAATACCAGTTGTGAATTCACTTTTAACGACATGACTGTGGTATCAGTCTTTCCCCCCTAACTCTTATTTTTTAAAGAAGATATGCAGAATAAGAAAAATGAATTATAATAGGGCCTAACTACCTGGGTAAAAGTAAACACTATGCGGATCACGACTCAAAAAACAGACCCAGACATCATAATTATTATCACTTCAGTATCATGAATTGTTAAAAGGAATATCAAAGACCATGAATTAAATTTAACACCATGTGACTGACAGGCACATCTATCAAAAAATGTCCAACTCATCAAGTCTCTTTCTTTCAAATTAAGTTTACAAATACTTTTCAATGTGTTTTCTCTTGAAATTCCTTGAAACCCATCTAAAATTGGAGAGTTTGCAGTTTGCAGTATCTTTTCAAGACTAATCGTAGACTGATGATGGACATTTCTTTTGGTGATAAAACAAGTGCAGACAAAACGACATGTGTGCAGCCAAAGACAGAGAGAGACAGATAGACTTTGCCATCTAGTGTTAGCGAGACACGGACCTGATCAGTAAAACGTCTCCTCTTTTGCTCGGGCGACTTGACATAGGCAGCCTGGGTGTAGGCATAGCTTTTATAGCGAGGCTGAGGGGAGGGACTCCGCACTCGCCCCTGAGCCACACTCACTGTGATCTGAGAGAGAGGGACAGAGAGGCAGAATAGGACAGAGGAAGAGTGTGAAAGGATTGGCAGGAAGGATAGGAAACAGGCCAGATATGAGACAAAGGAAGAAAAGAGAGGCAAAAGAGCATGGCAAAACAAAGAGCAAACAATCCAAAAGCCAAAATATACAAGGACAGAAAAAGCACAAAAAGAAGGAATACAGCTGTAAAAAATGCAGGAGGCAAAATAGAGACATTGGTGTACAGAGATGATGAAAAAAATATGAGATTAATGGCGAGACAGGGAAGCAGAAAAGAGGAGAAAAAAGAAACAAGAACAATAACACATGAACTCTGTTTCCATCCAAATGTCAAACTCATTTAGGTGAACTTTGAAAACAGCAAAAAGAAAATATCAAACATTATTCTGTTATGTGTATTTCCAAAATCAAAGTCTCAAACATATTTGATTAAATAGTCTTAAATTTAAATAGTTCTAAATGTTGCAAAATTTTATGAAACTAACAAACTAATGGACTGAGCCAAAACAGTCACAACATGGTATGCCGTGAGTTCTACTTAAGTAAATTATTTGTAAAATGTTCTGCTGACAGAAGATAGAATATTACTTAATTTTTTATGAATAACAAGTTGAACTAATAAGTAATAAATTCACTTTTGTTTAACTGAATACAGCCTCACTTGGTCTGATATACCCATGAGCTATGGTGGAGGAATATTATATTCTGAAAGATAATTTCATGCTGTAGATTTAGTATTCCTCCACTGAAAGTATGTGTTGGACACACAAAAACACTGTTCAGTAACAGTGTTGACAACTTAAAACAACCTCTATTTGAAGCTGGGCACGGTTCAGGATTTGAACTTTTAACTCATGCAGAAAAGTGTCTTATTTTAACAGCTGAACTCTCACTTTTTGTTAGCTAGTGTTTCATGCTTTAATGTAATGTTTGAGTACCAACCAATTGCAAATATTGGAAACAACTTTAAATGGAATTGTGGTTTTCGAAGTAAAAGGTTCAGAATTGGCTTAATGAACCTTTGGATGGAAACCATGTGACGGATATTGCGGACATAAGAGCGAGACAGAGACAGGAAGAAGAGACGTGGATATGGACAGAATGAAAAACACACAGTCACAGCACAGAGTCAAAGCGTATGCTGTTGTGATCAGCTTCGACTCAACAGCCCAGTCAATTCCACACCCACCCTGAAACAAAAATCATTCGTGACAGACTGTACATTGGCCTGGTGATACTTGAAATTTAACAGTTTTAAACTTTGTTTTCTCTCTTGGGAAAAACAGTACGTCACAAAATTAATCAAATTTAAAAGTCAGATGAACTTTAAACTAGAATGTTTAATGTTTTTATGTTATACATGCTTTTGGCAAAAACAGAAGTTGTTGCTAAGAGCACACAGAGGATACAGTCAACGAAATGTGTGTGTTTTCAACGCAGGCAGACATCTTTTAGTTTTTAGCTGTTCTATTTCATTCTTCCTGACCACCAGAGATGGCATGAAGTTTGGGCTTCGACCCCAAGAGGCACTGGGGCATGATGGTGACGGTCTCAGGCAAGTGCCTTCGGCCTCTCAAACCCTGGAGAAGCAGGGCTTATCTCGCCAGTGGTGTTCCCTTGGGCTCTCTCCCTTCCCGTCGGGAGGTGGTGGTGACGGACACCTCCTTCTCGGACTGGAGCGCAGTGTGGAGTCACAGGGCGGTCAGGAGAACCCGGAGTCCTCGACTGACGCTCCAGCACATAAATTTGTAGGAGCTGTGTGCAGTACACTTTTGGACAACACTTCAACAGTTTATCATGTGAACCACCAAGCGGGTACCAGATTCAGTACCAGTCATTCCCTATGGGAGGCTCAGAGGCTCTTTCATTGGGCTTCGCCACACCTTCGCCACACACTGCTGCAGACATGCTCGCCAGGGGCGAGGGCCTCTCCCCCTGAGACAGGATCTTCTGTCACAGTTGTGGGGGAGCATTTGGCATCCTCACCCGGATAGTCTCCAGCTGCATATCTGGCCCCTGAAGGGCTGAACTCGTTGCTGAATTCTTATGATCAGTCCAGAGCTGTCGTCCAGACCATAGCCAATGCTTGTACATCCTTGACCAGGCTGCTGTACACCAACAGGTGGAAACTCTCCTCTGTTTGGTGTGGGCATCAGAGTGTGAACCCAGAGTGTTGTTCTGTACCTGTACTGCTTAGGTACCTGCAGATGTTGCTGGATAGAGGGCTCTCTGTCTACCATAAGAGGGTATGCTGCTGCTATCTCGGCTTGACATGCCCTTGTGGATGGCTGATCTGTAGGCTCTCATGCTCTGGTGAGCAGGTTCCAGAGTCAGGGGTGGAAGGACTACCTCCTAATGGGTAGGGTTAATGTGGCCGCTCCCCATCCTGTGGCGATGGCCATCTCGTCTGTTCCTTCCGTACGCAACTGAGCCAATGTGGGTGTGGATTCCTCGTGACCTTGTTGGCATAGGTCATCCAGGTACTTCATACCGTCTCTGGCACTCATCCAGAAGTCAGAGAACCTTAGTTACATCTGTAACTCTCGTTTTTCAAATGGGTAGTAGTTTTTATTAGCTGTGAAGGAAAATTACCTCCCTAATGTGCTACTTTAATTGTTTTTTCCAAAATGCCAAATTTTTAAGTTTAAATTGCATTAAAAAAACACTAACTAACCGCTTAATTGATTAAGTACTGAGCAGTACACAAGCAGTTTGTAAATGTGGTCCGTTTTACATTTAGGCTGGGGTCAGATGGGGGAACAAAGCTGCAGTTTTTGGATGCTGTGAAACAGAGCAAGGAAAAAAATGTTCACCTGAAGTGAAAGTGTGCTGCACTCTAAATCTCTCCCACTGTGTTATGTGCAATAAATTATTTATATCCTGCTGATAATCAGCTTTTTCTCCAAATGTTACCCATGCATGATGAAAAATTCAAAAGATCCCCGAGTGATCAGTCCACTAATGAGTCATTCAGAATGTGGCAAACATACAATTGCAGATTTTGGATAAGGTTCACAGTGAATTATATTGCTATAATAGGTGATTTTGCCGGAAACTGACGAGTAAAGGATAAGTATGTATTTCAGTTATGGTGGTTTTGTGTCTATTAGACCTGCATCTTAATGTATATTAACACACAACACAGTCTAAAATAATGAGACTCTTACCCGGCACTGATAAGATTGTTAAAAGTGTTTTCACAAACACTTTTAACAATCGCTGGTCCACCAGGCAGCAGTCAATAGCAACATGGCTTAATTGGAGCTGTTGCAATTTTCCTGGTGCACTATTGCCTCATATAAATGCTGTAACTGTCACAGATGCAAAAGACCTTTAAGCAGAAAATTACTGCATAGCTAAGCCCAAGCAGTGTTTGTTTCTGATGATTCCACTGCTTGGGAAGAAATGAGACACTAGTAATAAGCTAAATTGAGTGTCGGTGCAGACTGTTGTTGAACAATGGTTGTGAAGTCATGTAAAAGCACTGTTGCAGTAAACAAGGTTCTGGCCATGAGGTCTTAAAATGCCCATGATAAATTTAAACTCAGATCATTTTACCTTTCAAGTCAAACCTTAGTGCACCTTGCTAGAAAACACTGCAAATCTGTATTCAAAACACCTTAGTGCCTGTATCCCCACTCAAGTAAATAATTTTAGCCGCCACTAGGGAAGTTAATTTTCTTTATGGGCCTGGCTTTGTGCACAAAGGTTTTATCATGTTAGAACAGGCCAGAGCCTTTACAAAGCGGGAGGAATATTATATTCTGAAATATAATTTCATGCTGTAGATTTAGTATTCCTCCACTGAAAGTATGTGTTGGACACACAAAAACACCGTTCAGTAACAGTGTTGACAACTTAAAACAACCTCTATTTGAAGTTGGGCACGGTTCAGGATTTGAACTTTTAACTCATGCAGAAAATTGTACAAGTGTCTTATTTTAAGACTGAACTCTCACTTTTTGGTTTGTGGAGTGTTGCTTTAATGAGTCATACTAAAACCAAGTTAACCTTTCCCCCACAGACATTTCCTATCGTTGTTCTTTCCCCTTCTGTCACTATTTATCGTACTATCTTTGGTTTCTCTTTCACCCCTCACTGTATTCCCCTCTCTTCCTTTCAAGGTCGATCAGGTGTTTGTAGACAGTTAGAGCCAACCAGATCAAATGATTCCTGGTTTAGACCTCTGTTTTTTCCAATTATTTTAAGATGAATAGTCTTTTAGTGCAACAGGAAACCTCAGAAACGATTACAGATAAACACTGCATAAACACTGACTAGTTTGAAACAAAAGTTGCGAACTTTGCACTTTGTCCAGCTATTTTTCTTCAAAGGCTAATGTCTGTCACGCTTAGGCCTGGGTGGGGGTTTTGTGGCATTGATGTAAGAAGCTGATGACATATGAGGCAGGAGGCTGATAAGAGCCACTGTCAGTAACTGTTTTCCATCTGTCTTTCTGCTCTGTCTCTTGCTTTATTGCCATCTGACTTGTTCTTTGCACTTCTTATTTGTCTGCTTCATCGCACTCCTAAAACGTCCCCACTACTTCTTTATACATCTTTATCTTTACACTCCACTGCCTCCCTACCTCTGATCTGTTTTATCTTTCCTTTTTCAATTTTCATAACTCCTCTGCACATTTTCCTTCCGTCATCTCGGTCTCAATGAAGGGGGGGCTGAAGTGGCCATTAAGCAGAGTTAGATAATAATATTACCAGCCATTATGCCAGAAAGCTCACTCCACCCTGCTTTAGTTGGAAAGAATTACACTGACTTCAGTATAACTCAGCTTAAAAGGTCAGAGTTGGTACGTCTGATTTGTGACTTTAGATATGGTCAGTTTTGACAGCGCTGTTATTCAGAGGTAGCGCCTCAATTTAGCTTTCAGTTTTCATTCCAGCATTCACTTATTTAAGGTCATGACTAAAAGAATGGGATAAGTCTGCTGCTGGTTTTTGGCCAACATCACTCTGCATGCCTGGCAGGAATTTAAGATCCTTTGAACAGGCAAGTTAGCAAAGGTAAAGAACATTTGTTTGCCATTCTTCCTCTAAGCTGAGACTCTATGATGAGCATGGATAAATAAGTGAATGACTTGACCGATTGGTGGTCATCAGATAGATGCTGAAATGGGAGTTTCATTTCAAAATAAGGTTTGGGAACAAAAATCTGACACGCCACAAGAAGCTTGCTGCTTTTCAGACATCAGAGATCAACTCTACAGCTTCTCTCGTCTTTAATTTTCTCTCAAATACTTGTCCTGCTGGGAAGTTCTCAAGCCCCATATAATCTTGATAAAGTAGCAGGATGGCAGGATTGTGGGATGGTGTTGACTTTTAGAATGACTGCAAACTCATTTTCTAAATGAGTTAGATAATCCTGTTATTGAGCTGATGTAAGTGTACACACATTTGCAGTAAATTAGTTTTATAACAAGTGATACTGTTGAATTAAATGAAATACCATTATTTGGTTTGGGCACTGCCTAAACAACACAGCAGTAAGATATTAATGTTAATGAGTGTATATAGCTTTGGAGACATGCATGCAGACCAATTGCATTTTACTATAACCACAGCACTAAGCTGTCATATTAAAGGCTACATGGAATGGAATGGACACAGTGACAGAAACAACTATTATAATACCACTATCATTATTAAACCACAGTAGCTCCCAAGATTACTAACAGGCAAGTAAATCAATCATGTGTGATTCCAGAAAAAATAGCTATTTGGGTTACTATGAAACTCTGAATGTTTACCCTTTAAACCATTTAAAAACACTCCTGACACAACTAATTCCGGTTTTCAGCGGTAAAAACAAATCAGTAAAAAACAAAAACCAAAGTTTCACATGGAAGCCGTAATAACAAGTGAATGTGGGTGGTTACACCTGTGTGCTTGTTTGTCGGTCTAACCTGCTGAGAGTAGCGCTGCTGGGTCTGGATCTGGTAGTGCTCCTCTGTTGTCACCCGGGTGACGCTGGCCATGGCCGCCCGTGGCAGCGTCTCCACTTCCTGGATGGCTTCCATGGAAATGCTTTGGGGAAGCACTTGGAAGAGAGACGTCACGTACATGATGACACTCTTCTTGTCAGGGTGAGGCACTGCCACATCTGAGAGAGAGAATGAATAAGTGTTTATCGAATGTTATAAAATGTTTTTATTGTGGGATGATCTGGGAAATATTCTTCTTGTCTAAACTCTTTAGAGTACCCCTTAACATTATATTATTTGCAATACATAAAGATATATCCAAAAATGTTGTCTTCATTTATTGTCAACCAACTTTAACTATTGATGCCAATGTTTGTTTGTCCACCTGTTTGGTCCGAACATTTAGTCTTCTCATGATTTCTCATAAAAACGTTGGTTACCCTAACTTTTTTTCGGCACCAACATGTTTTTTAACAGTCGGTGATGCAAGTTCATTTTTCTCTGTGCTCATCAACAAATGCAGGCTACTGTTTATGCCAATTTTCTATTTCCCTTAGCATCACTGTGTGCCAGTCAATCTGTCTGCCAGAAATTATAGCTCAGCTAAGTCCATGCAAATGCTTCCAACAGGTGGATGGGAGATATAAGAGAGCAGTAATTTCAAGCATTGGCCAGTAGCTTGCAGCCTGGCCATTCAACACCAGGGGAAAACCAACAGAGACATTTCACAGCAGATCAATGAGTACTTCAAGAGATTTAGCCATAGTAAAAAAGAATTAAGTTGAGGGAGCAGATCAAGGTAATGAAAGGAAGGAAAGTATAAAATAAAGTACACAAAAACAGCGTAAATATACTAATAATATAATAATATGCTGAGTGAGGCTAAAAAATATTTTATTCTTGTGTCATAATGTAATTTTGAGTAATTCTTTTGTTCATGACTGATAAGTTTATAAGAGTTGATAACATAAAACTTTGTAAGTGGCAGTTTTATTCTCACAAATATTCCACAGATTGTTGTGGTTGTTCAACAGCTATGTGGCTTCCAAGAGATAAAATACGAGACACAAGCTGCAACTCAGCAGCTACATGTGGGCTTTGACTCAAGGCTACAGAGGAGCGCACAGAGAAACAAAGCTAAGACAAGCAACCATTGTTAAGAAGGAATTAGAGAGTATTGCTAGTAAGGGAAAAGAAAAATACAGGATAAACAAATGGAACAAATACAAAAAGAAACAGAAAGAAGGTGTAGTAATAAGACTTTGCTGTAACAGTCAATGTTAAAATGAGGAGATTCAAAAAGATGCTTTGTCTGAACTTCACACTACATTGTGCTGGTTGAACCAATAGCTAATGGCTAAACAAAACAGCTGACTGTGGAAGCAAGCATCAAAGGTTCCACTGCAAGAAAACACAGTCTGTGTGAAACAAAAAAGTGATGATGTTAGATGTCATTGTTATTGTTGATCACCTCATCTTGGCAGGCAATTTATAGCATAATGAGCTGTACGATGATCTGAGTTTAAATTTATCATGGGCATTTTGGGACCTCCTCATGGCTTGTACCTTGTTTACTGCAACAGTGCTTTTGCATGACTTCACAACCATTGTTCAACAACAGTCTGCACCGACCTCTGCTGCCAGGCTTTTAACCAGAACCAAAAGGCATGATCTGATCACACCTATTCTGGCCACCTCTGTGAAAAAACACAGCCACCTCATTTGTTCAGATGCTGGAAACTGTCAAGTTGTGGTGCCAACAGAGAGGGCTCCCGCCAAAGAAAAAAAATGCAAGGTCATCTGGTGTTTCTGTTTATCTTATGATTGCCATGAGAAAGATAAATTTGTTACTGCCATGATTACTAGTAGAATCCTGCATTGTAAGTCTATGGACAGTGTTTTGTTGCCTGATAAGCCTTAAACACATTAATCTGGTAGTGCAGCTTCACCTGGGTCATATTTCATGTCTAACTGGTACATTTAACAACATGCCCACACCACACCAGCACCTTGTGTTGATTTAATGCAGGGATGTGTTTGGTCTGAACATTTACTTAAGTACAGTGTGCTTTATAACAGATTTTGAGTTGTTTTATCTGACGCAGAATCCTGGAGGGGGCCTGGAGCGTTTGAAGTCAGGGCCCTTTGCCAAAAAATGTCCCTTTCAAAGAAAAAGCCTATAACTGAGTCAGAGGTGTTTTTTTAATTTAAATTTAAATTTTTATCCAGATTATGTTTTTAAATTTATTTTCAAGAAAAATAGACTTAAGACTATAACATGTAAATATAGTATCCTTGGATACAGAGCTAACAGTCTGGTGGAAAGTCAACACTGGAAAATCTGCCTGGCAAAGCTGTATCTCTGCATACAAGCAAACACCAATGCCATTAAGTAGGGGCTTTTCAGCTGCTGGACTGACTGTGACCAAGTTACACTGTGGTTAGCCCTTCTGAGAAAAGCATCCTGGAGCAAGAACATACATATGAATATAGCATTGTCAAGAGATAACAACCATTAAATGATACAAGGAGTAAATGTCCTACATAATTTAGCCCACTTCAAGAAACAAACTATACATGTATTTCCACATTTTCATGACAAGTCAAATTCAGTTAAAGTCTAGGTGCAATTAAAAGTTATTATTAAAAGCATGATGATGTTGATAATAATGAGAATGATGAAAGTGACAATGGCGACGATGACAAACAGGATGATGATGATGATAGATAAAAAATAGCAGGATGATCTACAGATTTACTGCAATTTCCCTGCTTTTAGCATGAGTTTTAATTTAGCCTAAATAAACACACAGTAATCAAGTTATCATTGCAGATATTGGAACATCAATGCACAACACTGTCAATTTTATGCTTAAATTTATCTTTTTTAAAAAATACAATGTGCCTTCCTTCACCATAGTATGGAACTGTAGCCCTTTCCCTCATATTGTCTGCTCACTTTTCTCCAACCAACCACTTATCGATCTTAATTACTCTCTTTCTGATGAGTGTTTTTAATCTATATCTGCTTGCATGTATGGTTGCAAAATTTGCCAACACTATTTATCACACTCATTGTTGCTATAACCCTTGACCCCTTTCAGCTTTACTCACTTTATCCTTGCCTGACACTGATGATTTAGAGTCTAAAAACTGGTCTGAAGGCAGCAGCAATCCTGGCAGTGATAGATGCCATGAATGTCAACAAATTGGGGGTGAACATGCTGGTAACGAGGCGTCTTGTTATATATAAAAAGTCAAAGCACTTTTTCAGCAAGTTAAGAAATTCTTGTCGACCTGTCACTTTGTGCATCAGTGAACAAGTCCTTCCACCAAGGTGACCAGTGTAGTTATCACGATGACTCCCAACACAGCATGACATATCATACTTAGTTGGACCAATTAAGGTGCATGACTGGAAGGTGTGAAATACGATGGGAGCTTTTCCTCACTTGAAATATTCCTACTGTATGTGTGTTTGTGTGTGTGCAGCTATGTGAGTGTTGGTTACCCTCAGGGTCCAGCAGTCTCTCTATCCCCAGGTGTTGCTGTGCCTTATTGAAGGCGTGTTCCAGTCTGTCGATCGCTGACGTCTTCTTTTCCACCGAGCTCCAATCAAACAGCTCAGGTCTGAGAGAAAGACCAACACAGATCATGTATCTACATTTCGGTATGTCCAGATTCTGGGAGATTATAAAGCGTTTCTATATCATATTGCACCCTCATAGCACCTGGTTTTACTCCAGATATACTGTACAGTACACAACACTTGAACCTAACGTTACTTGGGCTCAGGGTGATAGTGGATATCACCCTGAAGGGGGTTTTTCATAGCCAAAAAATAACAGTAAGTTAGTTTGATTTAGCATGTCATTGGATGAACATGCTAAATCAGTCCCTTTATGGTAAGTACATTGGTTATTATTAGTATTCTATACTCTTTCCTGGTTTTAATTATATTTTTGTTTTTGACATGTTTTAGATGGTAGCTACTTCATTATGCTAAAAAAACACACACCTTAATTGGCCTTTATTAAAATGACTGCAGGCTACCAGTTTAGAACAGTGGGTGGTCAGTGTTTTAAAAAAGTGCACTGTCTGAGTTTTGGCAGTCAATCCCTTACCAAATATCTGTCTGCACTGACACCTGATCTAAACCTTTTGTATCAAGCCAAGACAACCCTATTTTTATTTTCATTTCAACGTTTACCAGACACTTTTCTCTGTGGGTGTCAGAATGAATCACAGACACTTTCCTCTACCAATTTGGCTTAACCTACCCAAATATACCTCAGTTACAATTTATTACACACAGGTTTGTCAACAGCTTCAAACTCTATGTTGGGTAATTACTAGATCTTACTGTGAAAAAATAGGCTCATGAGGGAATTTAATCATAGCAAAGACCTGCAACTCTAACAGTCCAGCTCACTGATGTCCAGTCTACAGCTGATTAGATTTAAATGAAAACTATGTCAGGCTAAATTTAGCTGGCGCTATCCACCATATTCTGTCTCTGTCTCTTTTGTTTCTACTTCTGAGTGCTTAGTTTAATGGGATAATTTTACACCTCAAAGTATATGTGAATGAGATGATAATTTAGGCAGCTCAGTAATCACATTTTTCTCTCTCTGAATTCCTTTGACATCCTCTATCTCTCCACTCCTTGTCTGTGTCTACAAATTTAATTCTCTTCTAGTTCTTTCAATAAAGACAGGCACACACGCACACAACTTGCTCTACATTACCTGTGGCTGTGGATGAGGGCATTGAAGGCCAATCCATCATTCCAGCTACTGGAAAAATTAACGACGTTGACCTGAGCACAGAGAGGGTGAATATTAAAGGGCCAGCATATGACTGCAGTATGACAACCACTGTTTAAACTCTCGCTTTCAAACTCTGGGAAGTATTTCTTATAGGCCACTGGACAAGACACATTTTCGCGTATTCATGCTTATTCGGTCACTTTACACATTAGTTTAATGTAATGTAAAGTAACAAAATACTATGGCTACTATGACAGTTATTTAGTAGATCAAAATGTATCTCACGAAAGTCTGCTAGTAAAAGTGAGTATGAACATGAACATACCTGAGGATACTCGCGTGTGTTCTGACGAACCCAACCCAGCAGAATCTTCTCACTGTTGGTCTGCTGTAGGCCCGCCATCACATCCTTCATCACATCCTTTACCTGCACACACACACACACACACACAGTACAAATCCTAAACTTAACATACACGTTCACAGTTTTTTAGTTTTACATGTAAAACAAATTTGATAATAATTTATCTAAAGCTTGCTTGTGATGATAAATGGTAAAATTGCTCATCACACCTCCAAATCTTACATTTTGAATGGATAATTTATCCATGATTTATTGAGACATGTGGAAAGTTTGTCATAGGATGGTGCTACAGGAGAGAGAAGGGATGCCATAAGCTGTGAAAAGACCTGTCAGTGGATACATTTTGACAAACTGATACCATTACAAGGTGCCATACACTTAGTGAAGGTGCACAGAACAGAGTCAGGGAACATTTGTGTACACACATTTTTGTACGCAAGCCTGTGTGTGTGTGTATTTTGATGCATCTGCACAGGTTGGATTTTTGGCATTCGTGAATGACAGTTTTAGAGCAGTTGTTCACGGCTCGGAGGAATAGGAGAGAGCTGTTAGACAATTCACTCCCCGGCTGCACATTATTTATGCATATATTACCCATACTTCTCTATCAGCCACATATGTACATGCACGCTTGCATGTACACACACATGCCTGTAAAAGGTGGTTTTGTGTTTCCCTCCTCTGAGCTCCTACTTCTAATCACTAAGCTGTGTTCTGCCTCTGTCTGCTTGATTTGTTGTGCGTTAAGGAAAGTTCCGAGGAGGGATTGGATAGATGAGTTAAAGGCAGTTGCAATCCTCTCACACAAAATGTTAAACAAAACCTGTGAAGAAGAGTTCAGAGTAATTCAATGCAAATTCCAAGAAAGGTGATTTTCTTTCTCTCTATCTATTTCTCTCTCATGCACACACACACAGACATACACACAAACACAGAGACACATGTATTTGTTAGCAATTCCTCATAGAATGTGTCCTGCCAGGTAAAAGAAAAGGGGACTCATTGGGGAGTAGGTCACCGCATGCATTTCCACTTTAATTGGAGGGGTACTTTGACAAAGACTGCTGTACAGACACACTCACGCACTGACAGAGATAAGTAAACACACACACACGCACACACACACACACGCACGAAAGTAAAATATGCCCAGATGCAAGAAATATGAAAAGCTCCAGGGTGTAACAGCCTGACATATTTACACAACACATGCACAGACACACGGTTACATACTACCCACAATTCCTCACCTCATTAAAGAACCGTGTTTCCCTGCTAACTGTGTCATTAATTCTATGTCAAAACTTGTGTTATTGAGACACTGTCATCTGTTCAACTTAACATGGAATGAGTACACCTGTAAATGTACAATACAAAGGAAATGTATTGCTTTTTTTTAACAGTTATGATGTTGGATTAGTGTCCGGTGATTTCTCATGTTTCATGGTCAGAATTTGAACCAAACTCAAAATACAAACTGCACAAGACGCTTTACTAGGCTAAAAATACAGTACATCACCTAAAAGTGTGGAATAAGAATGCAAACCAAAATCCATTTTGGCAATCGATTACTCTTAAAGTACACAGATAAGCTAGTGTATATATAATAGACACAAAACTGCAGTTAGGAAATCATCTGCTTCACTGTTATTTGAAGTTTGAAATAGACAAAATAACTTGCAGGATCTAATATCAAGCACTTGAACATTTAAGATGGTGGAATAAAGGGCCAACACCTATATATTTCAAAAATAATTTATGACTGGAGGAGATGCAATACTGGAGGGAGATGCAAAGTCATAAAATACAGATTTATTCTTGAGAAGGAACAGATTAATCAATTTCATGTTGAATTGATGGCCTACTGTAAGTGACTGTGTAAATTTAATGGTAAATTAGTGCCTCCAAGTTTCATACCTCGAATTGTAGGCAGTGCTGACTATGCAATGTGGTAATAAGAGAGAAAAGCCAAAATAATGTAAATTTAGCATACATGCTATCATAAATGTATAAACCTAGTATTTACTCCCAGTGGATTTAAGTGATTCATTCCTTCATTGTTTCATCTTCTTTATGAACATCTCATAACCTGACACACAGTATTTCTTATCTGCCGATAAAACAAATCTGCATAATAAAAACTACCTTTGATCACTGAAAGAATGGATCTTTTAAAATATTGTGACACACTAGAAAAGTAGCATCACTAGTTGCTCTCTATCCATAAATTGCTGCTTTGAGTTCTCAGTAATATGACTGTTACAAACACACTGACAGATACAATCCAGAAAATACAACAGATTAAAAAATATTACTGAAAAACAAAAGATAGAAGGTGTATGTATGATCATCTTATCATTTTACCGCCTAATGAGCAGAAGTTCACACATTTTATTTAGTGTTGCTTGTTGTCAATATAAAAGAATGCGACTATTCAAATGGACCTTATAGAATGTAGTGTAATTACACAGCGAAATGAATGTAGTTGGATGAGAAAATACACAAGGTCAAGGTAATAAAAATAACATTCCATCCTTACAGCAAATGTTTGCAGCAATTGTTAATATATTTAAAATTTGATACTGGAAGTGACAACAAAACATTACACTTATTGCCTCCAAAATGGCTGGATGGAGCAGTATACTGACACATTCTCACACAGTCACAGCATCAAAAGTGTGTCCACATACCTGCCAGTGGAGAATGATGCTCCAGATGAGCCCGAGAATAAGTTTGTGATTCCCATCAACGATGTCTGCCGCTCCAATATTCACCAATTCAACCTGTACAATTGGTATGCAGACAACTCTTATTAAAAATTGTTTTAAATTCCTAAAATTTTCAAAGAAAAAAGAATTTAAAAAGAATGAACAGAAAAGAGTAAGTGACAAAAGTGTCCCTGTAGTACCTCTGTATTTAAATGAGTTAAGTGTTTCCTTCTTCAATTTTGGTGAGGTAATTTTCCAGTTCATGATTTTATTGTTTGATTTTATGTCTTGTCTTTTAAAAATCACTTATAAGATGGTAGATACAGATACAGATACAGTTTTGCCTCATTAAAAAATCTTTAGATGACTATTACCCATTTTGAGATAATGTTTATATGATGTTTTCCTCAACATATGGAGTATTAAAACTGTGGAGCTTGTAAACTAAGCTGACTATAATTTCTGAAATGTTAAAACCTTTAATCACTGCACCACATGTAACTAAAACAAACAACTTATCTTTCACTCTTTGTATCGTTGACACTACTAATTTGTCTTTTAAAGGTAAGGTAAGAGGAAGATTGTGTTATTGCGGAAAGTATCTATACAGAAAAGAGACACTTCCATAAAAGAGGGGCTAAAAAGATTGACAAATGCTTCTCTTTATAGAAAATTCAAACCATCCTAAGTGACACTAGGTTAATTGTATGTGGAAATGAAGTTATAGGACAGAGAGAGACATTGGGAGAAACCTGAGCTATAGTTTAATTTAAATCCTTCACTGTTACTTTAACCACTAATATATAATAATGTAGCCATATTACATTACACTTTCATATGTTCTTCCAATGGGAAAGAAAATAGTGTGTGTCAAAGTGGGTACATACTCACATTGTTCTTCTGCAAGATCTGCAGAGCACGGTTGACATTGTTGAGCGAATGAACACGCGTAAATCCTCTTTCTAACCTCACCTAAACGCACGCACGCGCACGCGCACACACACACACACACACACACACACACACACACACACACACACACACAGTGAGAAAGTTCTTCTGCAAGATCTGCAGAGCACGGTTGACATTGTTGAGCGAATGAACACGCGTAAATCCTCTTTCTAACCTCACCTAAACGCACGCACGCACGCGCGCACGCACACACACACACACACACACACACACACACACACACACACACACACACAGTGAGAAAGTAAGGAAATTCTTATGGCATAAATTCATATGTGTGTGTGTGTGTGTGTGTGTGTGTGTGTGTGTGTGTGATTAGGAAACAGAGAACAAAGATGATGCTTCCCTTTCATTGGGGTAGAAGTATGGAGAGACCGATATGGCGGACAAGGAGAGAAAGCAAAAAGGTGGTGAAAAGATTTAAAAACTGAGATAAATAGAGATAAATAATTAACATAAAAGAATAACAGATATAAAAGAGAGAGAATGAGAAAGGATAGAGAATGAAAGTGAAACAGATTGAAAAAAAAAAGGTGGTGTAAGTGGAGCTGGAAGGAAAAATTCTAAACAAGACAGAAATAAAAATTTGATTAACAGTGGGCTGTGTTGGATGTGTGCTTGGTCTAATTTAAATTGGCACAATGAGATTGTATTTTGAAAAATGAGATTACCTTATCTTCAAAAGATAATGTGTTCACACCATGCGGGACAAAAGACATTAACGTGAACGTTTTGCATAACTAATCAAAAGCGCTAACTTTAAATTATTTACAAAGCAGTTAGGAATTTGTGGTCATGATCTAAAGCAATAAATATCTATTCACTCTTCTTTATAGTGTTTTAAAGTTGCATAACACAGCCTCTGTCCTCTTTTAATGACAGAAAAAATAAAATAAATTGGCACAAGATGATCGTATGATTTGTTTCTGTGTGGATGTGTTACATGATGATCCCGTCAGTATTCATACCAGCTCACGCCCTGCCAGCCCCTCCAGCAGCTCCAGGAGGCGTCGTCCATCACACAAATCTGAGAACAGATCGTCCACTGGTGGTTTCGCTGTCTGAAACGCACAAAACATAAACTTATCAAATTTTGATTGTATCTGGTTATGTGGGATGACAATATAGATTGATTCAAAACATTTCTTTGTATTGTACACAATTATTAGTACAGGGGGGCCTCGATTTACGACAGGGTTCCATTCCTACGATCGCATCGTAACCCGAATTTGTCATAAGTCGGAAAACATCAAAGCAGGACATTAAAAACGCTGTAAAAAATATATTAAAAAAGGCTGGTCTTCCAGCCAAAGCACGAACAATCTCTCCATGTCAATAATGACACCAATACGCTGCTTCGTAAGCACGGTGGATTGCATAGTAGATCCTTTCACATATACTATACACATATCCAGGACACTATATTTTTTAGATGATTGTGGAAGCAGTCAAGCGACTTCATTTAACAACTGATCAATGTTTGTCGGTGGTTCGCAGTTGTCAGAGTGTTTTATTATGGCCAATTTAAAGTAAGTCGAGGACCCCCTGTAAACAGGTGAGCTTATGCATGTCTCTGCAGCTCCTTGCAAAGCTGAAACAACAGTGATGCGAATAGCAACCACCACCATCAGGTGGTTAACTGATACAAGGTCACTTTACTTGTTCCTGGAAAATGTCAAAAGGACTGGTCCCTATTCTAGAGATGATATTCATCATGGTCAAAACAAAACTGAAGTAGTTTGGAGTTAGGAGACAAAACTCTGCCCAGTGCCAAATGTGAAAATAACAGTTAATAACCAAGGGGATGGTCTTTATCAGGTTTACAAGCCAGCAGTTACTTCAAAATGCTTCAGAGCCTCCAGAGTAGCCAGACTGATGATAACTCGAATACCCCAGAACATCAGCAGTCAAATATGGGAGTTCATAGTGGTGAAATGAGTCAAAATCACAAAAGGATAACTAGCTGTTTTAACTCTATATCCATTACATTTGCAAACACCATTAAAAGCTATGTTATGCTAGTTTTAGCCAATTTTTTCAAATGTAACCTCGGTCAAATACTAGCCTACCATTTTGTTTAGCTAACATACAAATTTTCATCCCCTATTTTAGGCTAACCATTTTAGTGTTTATCATTACTTTTATCTGACAAAATTGTATTCTCAACCTTTTCTTTAAGCACAAAATTTTAAATGCTTACTCAACCCGAAACTGTTTGTCTCTGGACGGGACACTGGCTTCTATCATGACCCTGAAAATGGCTGGACTTGAGCCAAACTGTTTTAAGCCAACAACACAAATTATGAAGGACTCCAAAAAGGCAACAAACACTTACAATAAACAACACAAGTCATAATCTCTTCCTCTCTCTCTCTCTCTTAGCTCTCTCACACACACATACACTTATTTAATACACGGAGTTTGAATAAAGACTTTGTATTTGGTTGAACTGTCAGCGCCATCTATTCTTCTGCAAGTCTGATAACAACAACACTATTAATAATATTATTAATGAAAGACCCCCATTTCTGCGACCCATCCAACCTGCCCCCCCAAAAGGAGAGCCCCTGGAGAGCCCTCTCAATGTTTATCATTACTTTTACCTGACAAAATTGAATTCTCAACCACTTCTTTAAGCATAAAATTTTAAATGCTTACTCATTTCTATTTGCTAACAAGTTCAACTATTAACCCGCTACATTAGGTTAACAATTTAAACCATTCATTTTAATTTAACCATCACCCACTACTAATGAAAAATGCTAAATTTAGCTGTCAAATTTTACTGTATTGCCGATACTGTCAGTTACAATTTCAAAGGCTTTCAACACCTGAAACTTACCTTAACTTGTTTTCGTGAGCTCTGAACTGCTGCATTATGTGTGCAGGTGTATATCTGAATCCTAATTTCAACTTTTCTCTCTTACTTTCCACGCATCTGTGACAACTGCAAAAAACTCTCCAGGGAAACAAGCACACTGATTTTTTAATCCCTGCCCTACATAACTATTTTTAAGAAACACTACAGAAGATGCAGACAGTTGACTATAATTTTTAGTCTGTGTTTTAATTTCCCTTCCGACTTCCGTCTCCACTACGAGTCGATATGGCCCCAACCAAGAAAGGAGAGAAAAAGAAGGGGCGTTCAGCCATCAATGAGGTGGTGACCAGAGAGTACACCATCAATGTCCATAAGCGCATCCATGGAGTGGGCTTCAAGAAACGAGCCCCGCGTGCCATCAAGGAGATCCGCAAGTTTGCTGTGAAGGAGATGGGAACTCCTGATGTGCGCATTGACACTCGTCTCAACAAGGCAGTGTGGAGCAAGGGCATTAGGAATGTGCCATACAGGATACGCGTGCGTCTGTCCAGGAAGCGCAATGAGGATGAGGACTCCCCTAACAAACTGTACACCCTGGTCACATACGTACCTGTTACCACATGCAAAGGTCTGCAGACAGTCAACGTTGATGAGAACTAAATTTGTCCTCGGTGCGAGTGGAATAAAAAAATAAAACAAAAAAAATAAATAAATAAAAATAAAATAATTTTCCACATTATTTCAGTACAGGGGATCCTCGTGTTACGACGGTCGCGAGATACGTTGTTTTCGTGGTTACGACACATCTCCCGTGAACTTCCTTCTTTCGGCTTAAGCGGTTTGCCCCGTAAATATGTACAGACTTCACACGGGAACTAGTTGGTGAGCGCTCTCTCTGTCTCTCAGCGCGCCTGCCGGCTCTCCAACACCTCCACAGCACAGCTAGGCTACTCTGCCTTGTGTTTACTTAGGGGAAGGGGGCGGCACAATGAATGTATGTTCCGACTAACGTCGAAATTCGGTTACGACACATTCTCAGGAACGGATCTCCGTCGTAACACGAGGACCCCCTGTATATATATCAGGAATCACAGACGCTCTTGACTCGAACCTGATTTTTTTTTTAGTTTAACAGCTAATGATCTTCACACGTTTACATTTTTTGTCATAACATGTTTATGATCAGGTAATCAGGAATTTTCAGCAACACTCAATTTCACATAGTGAGCAACATTTGTATGATTTAAAATTCGAGGGGAAAAAAATGACTATGTAAATGTAACCATCAAAGTGTCAAAGAAATTGCTGGAGACAGGACAGTGGCACAGACAATGACTTATATGTAAGCAAAGTAAATACAGCCTTCTGTTCTTCCTTGTTTTTGCCAGTAGCATCTGTATAAATGACACAAAGAATCCTTCCTGCACTGTTACTGTCCTGCTTACTGTGGCAGAAATCTCTTCCTCTGCATCGATCATGCATTATTACAATGATCGCTGACTTGCAGCAATCCCCACTCCTGCATCTAAAATGCATTAGCACCGGCAGTGAGACAGAAACAATGGCAAAAGTAGAAATTACCCAGAAAAAAAATGAAAAAAGGTAAACACAACATAAAAAGGAAAGTGAAAAAAGGACAAATAATTTCCTCTATGTTATAGAAATTAAGTTATCAATCTTCAAGGAAACATCTTACTCCTATCATTTTCTCTCATTTTCTCATTTTATGCTCTCTCGCTCTGTCATTTATTTTCTATATTATATATATTTTATTTTCAACTGTCCCCCCCACACACATTCCCTCACATTTCATTCTGTTTCACTTGTGCTCTCTTTTCCCTCCCTTTACATTTTTTTTCTTTCTTCTCTGCCGTTCGCCTATACAAAAGTGTGTGTGTGTGTGTGTGTGTGAGAAGAGTCTGAGTTGGGAATAGATGTGTTATGAGGAATAGGTTGTGGACAGTGTGTAGGTGTAGATGATGAATGAAGTAACCACACCTGAACACAGATAAAAAAATAAGAACAAGACATAAAAATCCAAAAAAGGTATAGACACATTAAATATTAATATAGCAGAAGAAAGACAACACACAAAGACGCACACATTTTTTTCCTGTCTTCTTCCTGCCCACTCAAACCCATTAGAAATCTCCCTCTTGTCCATTTAAAACCCTCCTTCATATTTCCAGTACACTCTCAATTGATGTTCCTATAATTACGGCTCCCAAAGGACCAACTCAAACCTCAGAAACTGGCCTGTGCTTATAATATAAAAATCATCAAAAGTGTGCACACTCTGAGGTGACAAACATGCATTTTACACACAGACTCTATTCATCGTTTTTTACAGCAAATCAAATCACAAAGCGGCTTATTGTTTTTGTTGTTTTCGTTTCAGTCAAACAACAGACTGACATGTTTCGTATTGTCTTCGCATCTAGAAATGGAACAAGACGGGCTGGCAGAGCAGTGGCAGTAAATGGCTCTGACCTATGACATCATTAAATGCTGATTTATGAACTTAATAAGTCAGTGTTTCAGACTATATTTAACAAGGTGAGTGTACAAGGACAAAGTTTCACAGTTTTGTGCCATTTTGTGCATGATTTGCATTTTTAAACATTTTTGCGGGCAAAATAAAAAAGATCAATCAGCACCCATTTCAACATCATCTGACGGTCTGCACATACCCGTCCTACAGAAGACGACAAAACACTGCACATGAGCATGTCATGTTTGTTAGCATGTGTGTGGGAGGGTTCTATAAATTGCATACAAGCCAGTTGTAAGCAGAGCACAAGGTGCAAGTTGTGGCCATTACTTTTCATCTTGAATATTAATGAACCATGTGAAATCTCAGCAGCGACGCTCATAATTCAGCAGTGGTGATATGTCAGTGCTGGGTGCTAAACATCATTTCCTGCATTTTTCCTGTTGAACAAATGACAAAAAGAAGAATGTAGTACCAGCATGCGTACCAAAAGCAACTGATTTTTAGGTTGCCCTTTATGAAAAAGTGAATATACAAATAAAAGAGCTATTCCTAGTTGATAAAAAAATATTTTGGAGGTATAAATGGTGCCTCTGTACAAACAAGCAAAACTCCCCGGTTGTGGAAGAAAGAGTACTGAACTGCATGAACCAAATATCACATGAAGAGTGGATTTGAACACACAAGAATATACTGGGCGGTACTGTTCTATGGGGCCAAACTGGAAACTTTGTGATCCATGGATCAGCAGTGTGCCTCATGAAATTAGGGCAAGTCAGGTAACAAGGAAAACATTTTCATCAGTCATGCATGGAGGTGGCTCTGTCCTTTTGTGGCGGCACTTTACTGTGGTGAACTTGACAGTGTGACTTGAATTATGTGTTTCTGAAATACCAGGCCATCTTGAAGATGAATGTGACGCCCTCAGAACCCACGGTGAAGCTTAAACTTTCAAGATGAGACAATGATGGTGGAATAAAACTCCAAAAAAAAAAGAGGTATGTGGTGAACAGATTTTCTAGTCTGAGCACTTCATATGACCAGTCACATTTACCCATTCATATATTATACTCATTCATCATTAATAAGGGAAAAAAGAATCCTCTTTTTTAAATTATTTTTTTATTTTATTATCTTTTTTATTTTTATCATGTTTTATTTTTATTTTTTTAAATACACCCTTTTTGATTATCTGAAACGCAGACAGTGTTGCGGTAATAAGGCGAAGCTCGGTCTCTGTATATGCCCACTAATACAGTTAGTGTGAAATCACTCCTGATATCATACTTTGCTTCAGCACTTATCTTTTTTATCCCCCTCCAACAAAAACTGGGATTTGCAGCCACACACACACACACATCATCATCATCATCATAACGCAACATAATTACATAATGTAAATGCATTTGTAAAGACAGACCAGCATGTGCACACATCCACGTCAAATACACTTCTTCTAAAGCCGCCTCATAACAATGTATACAGGGAAGAGATGACCATGACACACACACAAACACATTTTCATCTCCAGCAAACAGTGAAGGCAGCTAATACAATGACCTCTACCAGCATGTGGTCTGAATGCCAAACACAGCTGACTCATTTCTTTTGTGTGTGTGTGTGTGTGTGTGTGTGTGTGTGTGTGTGTGTGTGTGTGTGCGTGTGTGCGTGTGTGTGTGTGTGAGAGAGAGAGAGAGTGATACTTCTTTTCAGACATACATAGATGATTCATTCTGTTTTTCCCCAAACTAATAAGGATTTGTCTTCAAATTGGAAACATTAATGTTATTGATGGGTCACAAACAAAAGCTACAGCTACACATCAGAGAATATTAAATCTACACTGAGGACATCTAGTTTGTGCACTCACCACATTCATTTTCCTCCCCACATCTTTCTTACTTGCATGTAAACGTGTGTCTAAGCATGTCTGCCCAATGCTTCTGTAGGCGAGGCTTCACTCCACTCCACTATCAGTGCCACTGCAGATTACAGCTTTGGAAAGTGTAGCAGCTTTTTCTTGTCCTGACAATCATCACCCACACTCAGCAGCCTCAGCCTCAGTCAACACACCAGCCACAAACTGCTGTGTGTATCACGTCCAAATTCCAAAAAATGAAGATATGTTTGTGTGTTTCACTTGGGGAAAAATATTTTTGCAAAAAAAAAATGTTTTGTTTTAAAAAACAGCTGTTCTTCATGATAAAATTTGTTTTGTTATAGATAATACAGTTTCTGAATTTAATTAGCTATTTATACTCTTATCACAACTTTCAACAGAGAACAACTCATTTAGCTCATTTAAAAATATTCATTGCATTCAATTCATTGAGTTCAACTTGACTTGTTCTCTGCCTCTAACCCAACCGATCTACATCAGACTGATTATGATGTGGATTATTGTCGTGACATATTTTGATTCTTAGACTGTCTTGAAAAAAAAAATTGAAATTGTCCATAAGAATTTCCCTTACATTTATGCATTATCTAATGATACTTTAATGCCTAAACAGTTTTTTAAAAACCAGAAGACCAGAAAAAAAAGTAAATATCTTAAGAGTACATATTCTGGCACCTGAGCGCGTAGCGAGGCACACATCACCGGATAGCTAAACACTGTGACTGATGGTAGCGTTATTGACAAAGGAGCGTCAATGAGTCTTCGACGTGCACTTGAACGTCCGTTTATTGTCTATATATTGAGCTTCCATACAGTTGCATCAACAGTGTGAAAAAACAAAGCTTCTCCAAGGCTTACACAGACGGATGGCGTCGGATAAAAAACAGAGACTGCAAACATGCGTCAAAATGGAGAAAATGGCCGACTGCTTCGGACCATGTGACTATTACCGATAGGCTCTTAAGCAGCCAATGAAACACAGATCCAAAACAGCAGAAACAGGTTGCAATTAACTTAAGCCCTGTAGGAGGTGCTATAACCTAATGAACACAATGACCACATGTAACATAACACTCCCCGCCTGGTATTGAACACAATACCACCATTAAAGACTAAACATATTCTTAGACTGTCAGAAAAAAAACTTGAAATTGTCCATAAGAATTTCCCTTACATTTATGCCATATCTAATGATACTTTAATGCCTAAACAGTTTTTTAAAAACCAGAAGACCAGAAAAAAAGTAAATATCCTAAGAGTACAAATGTGGAGTTTATGTATGAATCCAAAAGCAAAGCAATCATCTAATCCAACCAGCCAGTCCCTCAGAAAACCATCTTTTATAAATATATATATTTATATATATATTTTTTATTTTATAAATCTGTGACGGCTGTATCCTGCATATTCTAGGACGTAACTACATACAAGGTATGTCTTTTTTATCCTATAATAATTTTTACTATTGTAGTTAGACTTTATCTCCAACTACTCGCAGTTTAATGCTGTGACTTCAGCAATTATGGGAAGATACTTCTGAATCTGATAGCATTTCTGACAACACTTGTAAATGGCACCATGCACGATGGAAAAAGACATCGTGTGTACTAATGCAATTTAAGTCAGAATTGTAGCTTTAGTGGTAAAGTAGGAAGGAAGGCAGAAAATATACTCACTATAATTAAACCTGTTCATTTGACTGGGTTCTGGCTGAATGTCGAAAACTTGAATCTGCTCAGAAAGCATCATCTGTTACTTTTTGTTATCGTCATTATTTCATATTCATTTTGGAGCAATGTAAATCTGTATTGATATGTTATGCTACATCAGACAGAAAAACCCACCACGGCACTACACCCAGGAACAGGGCGGTTAAAACCTGTCAGACTTCTGTAATTGAATTTTCAAACAGGTCCTCTCGAGTGACTCTAACTTTCAATCATAAAAACATGAAAAGAAAAAAAAATACGATAGAAGGCAACTTGCACAAAGGATATGAGGACAGATGATGTGTGGTTCTGGCGAGTGGGCAAAAAGCTGAAAAGGATCACAATGTATAAATCGCATTTCCTTAAATCCACCTACCAACCACGTATCTTAATTCTACAAGTGTCTGGGCTTTACAGTCAGAAGAACTATTAAATTAATGTCATTGGCACAGGCGGACATGTTGTTACTGATATAAGCCATCAGCTATGTGACAGTTAGAGTTATAGGGAATTAAATAAGTAAAAGAATTCTGGTGTATTGTATTTTGTCTCTTATACTGATTATGGCAATGTTTGTGCCGGGTTGGTTTTCACATTTATCTGCTGAGGTGAAACATGTCTGCAGGATTCATGATATCTCAACTCGTCTGGAAGCCAATCACCAGTCCAGCTTGACACACAGACACAGAAGCACCCACACACACAGTGCCAGCTGGTTGTGTCTTTAGATAGTCACTTTATAGTGACATAAGAAGCAGGGAGAGAGTTGCTTGTTAATTTATCAGCCAGATAAACTGAGATAATCTGGATCTTGGCTTCCATCTGCATAACAATAAAAAGCTCCTAAACAGGTTGTGTTTGCGGGTTGTGTTCATTATCTGTCTTTAGTCTGCAGCTGGTTTCCCAAAATTGCTTTTTTCTTTCTTTTCTTTTTCTTACAAAGATCTGCAAAAGACACATAAAACCTTAAAGCATAAACCTTTTTTTGCAAAAGCATCAGCACATTTCCTGTTTTTGGAAACAGGATTTGAACATTTACCTCTCTGCAGCTCCAGTAATAAATTTTAAATTTAGCCTGGGGGCAAACTAGATTATTCAACAAGTGCAAAAACACATCTCCAACTGCAAATACATACAGTCAGGTCCATAAATATTGGGACAGCGACATAATTCTAATCTTTTTGGCTCTGTACACTGTCTCAGTGGATTTGAAATGAAATGAACAAGATGTGCTTCAACTGCAGAATTTCAGCTTTAATTTGAGGGTATTTACATCCAAATCAGGTGAACGGTGTAGGAATTACAACAGTTTGTATGTGTGCCTCCCACTTTTTAAGGGACCAAAAGTAATGGGACAAATTAACAATCATAAATCAAACTTTCACTTTTTAATACTTGGTTGCAAATCCTTTGCAGTCAATTACAGCCTGAAGTCTGGAACGCATAGACATCACCAGACGCTGGGTTATACACTGTCTCAGTGGATTTGAAATGAAACGAACAAGATGTGCTTCAACTGCAGACTTTCAGCTTTAATTTGAGGGTATTTACATCCAAATCATGTGAACGGTGTAGGAATTACAACAATTTGTATGTGTGGCTCCCACTTTTTAAGGGACCAAAAGTAATGGGACAAATTAACAATCATAAATCAAACTTTCACTTTTTAATACTTGGTTGCAAATCCTTTGCAGTCAATTACAGCCTGAAGTCTGGAATGCATAGACATCACCAGACGCTGGGTTTCATCCCTGGTGATGCTCTGCCAGGCCTCTACTGCAACTGTCTTCAGTCCCTGCTTGTTGTTGGGGCATTTTCCCTTCAATTTTGTCTTCAGCAAGTGAAATGCATGCTCAATCGGATTCAGGTCAGGTGATTGACTTGGCCATTGCATAACATTCCACTTCTTTGCCTTAAAAAACTCTTTGGTTGCTTTCGCAGAATGCTTCGGGTCATTGTCCATCTGCAATGTGAAGTGCCGTCCAATGAGTTTTGAAGCATTTGGCTGAATATGAGCAGATAAGATTGCCCGAAACGCTTCTGAATTCATCCTGCTGCTTTTGTCAGCAGTCACATCACCAATAAATACAAGGGAACCAGTTCCATTTGCAGCCATACATGCCCATGCCATGACGCTACCACCACCATGCTTCACTGATGAGGTGGTATGCTTTGGATCATGAGCAGTTCCTTTCCTTCTCCATACTCTTCTCTTCACATCACTGTGGTACAAGTTGATCTTTGTCTCATCTGTCCATAGGATGTTATTCCAGAACTGTGAAGGCTTTTTTAGATGTTGTTTGGCAAACTCTCATCTGCCCTTCCTGTTTTTGAGGCTCACCAGTGGTTTACATCTCATGGCGAACCCTCTGTATTCATTCTGGTGAGGTCTTCTCTTGATTGTTGATTTTGACACACATACACCTACCTCCTGGAGAGTGTTCTTGACCTGGCCAACAGTTGTGAGGGGGTTTTTCTTCACCAGGGAAAGAATTCTTCGGTCATCCACCACCGTTGTTCTCCGTGGTCTTCCGAGTCTTTTGGTGTTGCTGATCTCACCGGTGCGTTCTTTCTTTTTAATAATGTTCCAAACAGTTGATTTGGCCACACTAATGTTTGTGCTATCTCTCTGATGGGTTTGTTTTGATTTTTCAGCCTAATGATGGCTTGCTTCACTGATAGTGACAGCTCTTTGGATCTCATATTGAGAGTTGACAGCAACAGATTCCAAATGCAAATAGCACACTTGAAATGAACTCTAGACCTTTTATCTGCTCTGTATAAATGGGATAATGAGGGAATAACACACACCTGGCCATGGAACAGCTGAGCAGCCAATTGTCCCATTACTTTTGGTCCCTTAAAAAATGGGAGGCACATATACAAACTGTTGTAATTTCTACACTGTTCACTTGATTTGGATGTAAATACCCTCAAATTAAAGCTGAAAGTCTGCAGTTAAGGCACATCTTGTTCGTTTCATGTCAAATCCATTGTGGTGGTGTATAGAGCCAAAAAAATTAGGATTGTGTCATTGTCCCAATATTTATGGACCTGACTGTATATCAATATATGTTAGAAAACATCTAAAAGCAGATACATAAAAGGGAAGACGCACAGTTGTCTATTTACCCGTAAAAAACAGCTTTGTAACTTAAGTCTCTTTTAACAATATGTCAATAGGAAGGAGCTCCTATCAGTGATTTCATAGACAGGAAGCTGTGGAATATATCTATATTTATCTCACTGGGTCTATAAACTACACTCAGGAAAACATACACAAACAACGATTTTTGAATTCAAGATTTTATGTAACTGTAAGCATCTGGATTTAGCTGCTCAGATTCACATAATTTTGCTATATAATTTCTGTATTATGTTATTTATAACTACAACATATCAAAATTTAGTTGTGCAACTAAAAAAAAGTCTTATTCAATCTGATGTGGTTTTATTTTTCCAGTTAGAACAAAAAGTAGATTTGTGTAGGTGTAAATAAAAAAGAGAGGCTAACTTGTTTTGTGCCATCAGAAAACGAAACGGTCTCTGAAGAGAGAAAGAGTCCTACTCTGAACTGTCAGACACAACACAACATTATCATATATATTGTCCTCGCACCAATGCACAAAAAGCTGTGATGTAGGATTGCTGCAGGGTAAATTGTGGGTAGACTGTGTTTACTTACAGATGCATTCTAGAGAGAAAAGAAATGGATACAAAGCAGAACCTACAAAAAAAATTCACTGACACTGCTGATTTGTCAGTGTGAGTGTCCGGTCTTTCATTCAAAATCATTGTCACATTTTTGGAGATGTTAAGAAAAATTGCTGGGCAGAGCAACCAGTAAACAAAGTGAGAGGTAAGAATACGTCATTAGAGCATGGTATAAAATGTCAATTAAAATATGTGCTGGCCCATGTACACACTGAATAACTGAAAATCCCACTGTCAGCCCTTCATTACCTGAAGTACAACAAAATCCGATTAGGAAGTTCTTACCTTCACTGAAAATATCAGTGACTTTGTGTACAGTGTGTTTATGTAACCTCATGTGTGACAAACCCACCTGACATAACTCCATGCACTGCAATTTAAATTAGCATTTAGATTTAAAGTGGCTACACCTTAATGCTAGTGGCCTGTATTAGTCTGTGTACTAAAGTGTTGACATGAATCACCAGAGCAGATGATCTATCCGTGATACATGTTATTTGGATATTTTTTAGCTCCACTAACACTCGAGCAAAATTCAATGACGTTTAGAAATAGACAAACACGAAAAAAATATGTGTTCAGCATAAAATATTGTGAGCGGGAGAAATGACCTAAAAATCCTGTAACATATAAAGACTATATTTAACATGTTTTTCTGTTTAGCAATGTATTTACGCCTTAAACCAGGCCTTCAAACAGGTAAAGACCAAAATACCAAACATATGTATGATAATTACATTATTAAAAAGCAATGATACTTTTGTCAATATCAGGTTCCTGTAGTTATTCCAGGGAGCTGATTGGTCGGGCTGCTGACTAAATTTATTCCTCCGATATGACTGTGCTGCAGAACAGGTTGTCTGAACAGTATAAAGTTAAATCCGAGTTAAGCCTGATGATACTGTAGATGATGAACTACTTATCATTTACAATCCAGGTAGAAACCCAGTTGGCGGGGGTGGGGGTGGGAGAGTGTGTGTGTGGGGGGGTGGGGGGTGGCGGGGGTGGGGGGGGTGGGGGTGGGGTGGGGGGGGTAGAAGGCTTTCTGTGAAATGAAGGAAACATCTTGAATGGGTTTAATCAAAATGTAAGCAATAAGAAAAGTAGAATACACATGACATGTTGGAGCATATGAGCATATGCTGCTGACACTTGGATAAAGTGCCAGCTGTGGTTGGTTAAAAAAAGTGCTTCCTGGTGTAGTGACAGATAATAGTATATTCCTGAAGAGCCTCTTTTTATGGTTGGCTGAGTAGCAAATCACACTCAAGTCACTGCCAGTCATCTCTTCCTGTCTTCCTCTCACATGTCTTTGCGTGTTTGCTCTGTTCTGCTGTCCCCGTCTGAACCCCTGCTGCCCCCGCCTTCATTCTCCTTTCCTTCCTCCACCCCTCCTTTCCTTCCTTATTCCAATTTTTCCTATTGCCACATTCTCCAATCCTATAATCTCACTTTCTCCCATCTGCTGTCTCACTACATTTTGGTTTCCTGAGGCGTGTGTGTATGTGTGTATTTGTTTGTGTGTATTTGTTTGTGTGTATTTGTGTGTGTGTGTCAGACAGATTCATCTATCTAGAGTGGGGTTCTCATGTTTTGGCGAGTCTGGATGGATGAGGGGATCTTTCCCTTCTTTCCTCGCCTGCCCATTTCTCCTCTTCTTTTGTCATCACCCCATTTCTTCCCACTCTTAGTAACAGTTAGCAGGAATGAGATGGGCTGGATGGAGAGGGGAGGAGATGCAAGCAGAGGAATGAATGAATGAAAGAGGAGGAGAGGAGAGGAGAAAGGTGATGATCCCCAGCCTGTGTCCTTCCTCTGGTTTCAATCACATAACTTAGATCAGAGTCTGTTTCAACAGATTTAGCTTCTCACACACACATACACAAATGAGAGGATACATACACCTGCATACACACACTCACTCAAGTCTCCGTTACCATGGCAACGGCACACCTCTGGCACTCCTTGCAATCAACTTTGGAAATAGGAGCAGAAGTGATGTGTCGGCACGTACAAAACACACACCACAAATAAATACTGAGATGTAATTAAGAGTTCAATTTAAAACAAGCTATGTGGGCCACATGGGAGAGCGACTAACTGAGTTACAGGACGACAAAGTGCACCAGACAACGATCAAGGAGCAAAGAAGGAAAGACACACAACAAAGCGTATTTAGGGGGAAAAAAAGATTTTTGTAAATCAAATCTCAGAGTCACGGGTTTTTCTCCATGCTGACTTTACTGAGGTGACTCTCCAGGGGGAGCGAACGTGGTGAGAATCATCTGTGTGTGATTGTGTGTCTGAATCTAATCTGGAAAAGGAAACTGCTCTAAATAAGGAAAGAGAACTGACACATTAACAGAGGTTGGAGGGTTTGGGCAGAAAGAGAAACCTATCAGATGAACAACACTGAGCTTGACCAAGGCTCTGACTGAAGTCCCTCACTCACTGAACTGAAACACAGCTCATCCGTGACTGTTCTTCATGATCACCAGCTTCTGTCGCTGTATTAACAGGCCAACGCACATTTGGAATTTATATTTTGAAAGTTTCCCCATTAAATATGATGGATTAACATCATCAAATGTTAATGACATGACAAGTCTTCTTAACTCAACTTGGGGAGGTGGTGGCGAAAAGGCTAGAGAGCTGGGCTTGGGACCAAGATGCTTTGGAACCAGTTTGGCTGAAAGTTTGGGTGATGCGCCACAGGTCTGCTAGCAAGCTTGGGTACGTGACGTTGCCAGTTTGCACCCTGGATTGGCCGAAAAGCGGAAGAGGCGCCACCATCTGTCCACTGCCATCCACCACCTTGGGCCCTTGAGCAAGGCTCTTAACCCCCTGAACTCGCTCCCCAGGCGCTACTTGTGGTGTAGCCTACTGCTCTGCATGTGAATTTTGATAGTTTGTACTAACTGTATAACATGTTGTGTACTATGCATGTGCAGAAAATTAATTTCCCCATGTGGGACTATAGGTGTTTATTCTTCTTCTTCTTTAAAAGTGTCACGTTTGATTCCTATATATACTACACACACACACACACACACACACACACACACACACATATAGTATACTGTATATTAGAACCGTGAGCACTGCAAAGCTGGGCAGCCACCAAGAAAAGACATCATCAGGGAAAAAAGCAACAGTACGATGAATTGAAAGGGTTTAACAACTGCAGTCTTTTAATTAACGACGACAAGGATGTAAAATAAGCCATAACATCAATAACTTTCTCCACAACAAGACACATTCTCAAAATTAACTTCAGAAAACCCGAGACCATTTAGGCTACATAGTTATTAATTAAATAAACATATTCTAAAGACAAAATCTGTATAAAATGAGAATGTCACCCCTTGACGCTGCTTATATATAACTGTGTCTCTCAGCCGTTCTCAACACTCTGCTGACATTATAATGTTCGGCCTATGATCTTTTGTTTTGGTGCCGCCCACTTAAAATCAAATTGACCAATCATCAAAACCATGATTGGTCAATTTGCAAACCAAGACACATAGCTTGACCTTCCCTGAGGTTCATGAAAACATAGATGAGAGAAAATGTATTATATTAAATGAGATAGACATTTTTAAAAAAATATTATTATTTTTAGAAGGCTTTGATTGTTCCCCACTGAGAAATAT
>JAFBJQ010001729.1:210136-244969 GCA_016785345.1 Trinectes maculatus
AGTTGGAGCGAAGTGAAACAATGGAAAATACTGTACAGTATCTGCCCATCTTAAGTTGACTTGTTAGTGGATTGTTGTATATGATTGTTAAACATTATAACTCTTGTACATCTAAATACTAGTCTTTTCTCTTATGATATGTATATTGAACAGATATAACATGGGGGGGACAGGGACTGTAATCAATCAATCCCCAAAAGACTTTTCGTTCAAAATGTGTTTACATTACATTCATTTAGCAGACGCTTTTATCCAAAGCGACTTACAATAATGCATTTAACGTTGAGATTTACCCAAAAAGTGCAAGAAGTAAACGAGTACATAAATATTTATCGAAAAGTAGGTGAAAGTCACTTCAAGTGCTTGCTGTCAAGTGCTCGTAGTTTTTAAGTTATAATCAGGGAGTGAGGTACAGTCTGAATAGGTGAGTTTTCAGTCTGCAATGAGCAAGCATTGGAGAGATTCTGCTGTCCTGATGTCTATGGGAAGTTCATTCCACCATTGAGGAGCCAGGACAGAGAACAGACATGATTTCGTTTGGCAGTGGCCACCCACTCCTTGCAGTGAAGGAGTGTCAAGCCATCCGGCAGTGGTAAATCGGAGTGGGCGGGCTGGGGTGTAAGGTTTGACCATTTTCTGAATGTAGGAAGGGCCTGCACCATTCACAGCACAGTAGGAGTGTACTAGTGCTTTGAATTTGATTTGAGCCACTACCGGAAGCCAGTACAGCATGCGGAGGAGCAATGTAGTGTGGGGGAATTTAAGTAAGTAAAAGACCAAATGAGCCGATGCATTCTGGACGAGTTGTAGAGGTCAGATAACAAATGATGGCAGACCACCAGGAGGGAATTACAGTAGTCCAGTCCTGTAGTGAGGTTGCAGCAATCCGACACAGGTCCTTTCCATGTGACCCTGTAGGTGCGATCCTTCAGGTAGTATGCGAACATCATCACCAGTGGTGAGCCTGAGACTCCCAAATTTCTGAGGGTAGGGAGGTGTTTATACATGAGCTTAGCGCACGTAGAGTGGCATGCCTCAGCCCCACCTGCTTTTCATGTCTGTATCACAGAACAATCACTTCAAGAGCTTTGGAGCAATTTCAGCACTGTGTAAGTGGCTTCAATAACAGAACATGATTCCCCCATCAAGAAGCAGGGACAATTATATGAAACGGATGAGAATGAGAAGAAAAAGGAAAAAGAAAAAAAAAAAGCATGTATAGACGCATGTAGAGTAAGCTACTCAGTCAGCTTTACTGTGTTCCACATCATAATTAGTCTCCAATAATCACCTGCAGTCATTGTCATACATTTTTTCTTCTTGTGTCTGTTATGTGTAAGGTTCTTATAAGAGGCACCGTTCAAGACTACTACTAGTAATGGGATGAGACATTTAGTGAATATGGCCCCCAGTGGTTTTGCAGTGAGACGATGCAGGGTGGAATGTGTAATGATAGAGAGGTAAACAGAATAAGAAATGGGAGTTGTTAAGAGCAGGACTCGATCCTGCTGCAAGAAAGATGCAAAGTACCAAAGGACAGCTCCAGGATCAGGACCATGGACAGCGCCCATAAAACAGAGGATGACATTTGGATTTCATACATATCATACATGTTGTATGTTTCTTCTGTATGTGTCAATTTGATCTTTATGAACCTCTTCTTAAATTTCTGACTTTTCAGTGTTGTTAGTAATTTTATTTATTTATTTTTTCTTTCCAGTGACAGAACATCAAAACTATTGTCATCAATTATTATGAGCATTCATTAGTCTACTGCATTTTATAGGCTTATCAATTGTTTTTCTTCAGCACCAAAGCTGTCAAATTAATGAAGTCAGGTAAAAATAACATCACCACTAATGCCATTACACAGGTAGCAGTAACAGTAGTATGAAATAATTACTTGCGTAAGAGTAAAAATATATCCTCTAACCCAGGGGTCACCAACCTTTTTGAACATATGAACTACGTCAGGGGTACAGAGTAATAAGAAGGGCTCCTTGTTTGATACACACTTCCTGAATAACATAAAGTGGAATGGCTCATGTTTAATGATATTATTATTAATAATAAATATATGTTGGGATCTCAAACCATGGGAGAACAAAGGACAGACCTGCATTTCTTCCTCAAAACCAGAGATAGAGTTGGCTAAAAGGTATAATAAAACCAAACCAGAACCCCAACAATTTCCTGAGTCAGCATTGCGTTCAAACGCAACCTCTGCATGACCTGTGGCCAGCATCAGCTGCCCCCCATGGGGGTCCTGCCCACGTCACTCAGGTGATAAAAGCGCCCTAAAAGCACCCTAAAAGCACCCGACATTCCTTGCTTATTGCCCGGGACCAGTTGCAGCAGAGAGCCACACAAGGCTTTCTCCAGACTTGGCCTGCAAAACTCCGGATTCCTTTATCCTAAGCCCAGGCCACAGTCTGCAACTTGCCGGAGGAGAACACAGACTGTTGTTTTTGTTTCGTTTTGGAGCCGACGCCGATCCCTGATCGAAGACACCACAAGGACGAGCAAGCCGAACCAGGTACCCGTTCCTCATCTGTGATCGTTCCTGCTGCCCCGAGGAAACCATCACACTGCTGGAGAGCAAGCTTACACCGCCAAAGTGCGAGAAACGACCACCTAACACCCAGCCACGGACACTATGGACACTCAGAGCAGATCTTCTATTCCACGTCCCAAACTCGGACAGAGGAGCAATGTGAAGTAAGAGGCTTATGTCTGGGCAGAGACTAGAATAGTGTTGCATATGATTCTTTTACCTGGGATGTATTACTGTCGTTTTACATTGCATGTATTTTGACTTACACTGTGTTACAGTCGTATTGTCTTCTTCCTTTTCTTTCCTATCTATCCTCTCTCTCTCACTCACACACCACATCTGCACCCCCACATCACTGATAACAGAGCTGACAGGAAGTGACCTGTATGTTGTCAGGAGTGGGGGGCCCTCCATGATACAGGACACTCAGAGGGTTCGGACCCTTTGCTCATGACACTGCCATCTTGCGGCCAGCCGCAGTCTTAACTTTGGCGACGATGTCACTCCGCCTCCATTTTAGCTCTCAGTGACCGCACTTGTCTATAAGCCGCTGATGTCCATGTAGTAACACGAGATATTTACACAGAAAGATTTTAAAAACATGTCCCCGTGGACGCAGTTTACGCACCGTTGTGGAAAGAAACACAGTTTGAGTCTTTAGGATGAAACAGACGGCAAACGGAGCCTCGCAGAATCTCCGGTTGATCTTGTGTCGCTAGCGCGGAAGTCAGTCTACATAAGCATATATACATTTTGTCGACAGACCGAGTAGAATTAAAGTTAAGGCATATTTTTTACATGTGCTTTGTATGGGATACTGTCACTGTGTGTAATGTGCAGAAAAATGGGGAAAAATGTGTTTTTGTTGTTAGGGCGGCGGTGGCCGGAGGCTATCAGCCACACGGACTCTTCTGCCCTGGTCGGGTTCTTTTATGGTGGAGCCCGGTGACGGCGGCAGCTGCCAGGAGGATTTCAGAATAAAAAGGGGACGGAACTCGAAAGTCGAGTACAGACACGTTTATATATATTTCCGTGAAGCCAGCATTACAGAGATATAATGATCCAATCGCTTTAAAGTGCACTAGGGTCTTCCCTGACACGGAGTGGTCACGGAAGAGCCCCGAAACCACTCCGTGTCCATTTGTTTTGCCCTATCTCAAGTCTTCCCCCGGGCAGAGCCTGGTGTGTATCAGTATTGTTCTCTGCGCTTGTGTAGCACCATGTTGTAATGACGTGATCAGTGACTAAAGTGTGTTGTGTAAGCTGCAGCGTCTGGTAGCTTTCCCATCAGTTTTTTTTTCGTCAATGTATATTTATTGAGCTTTTTTTCTTTTCTAAACAAAAACAAGACAATTCTCAAAACAGGAAATGATACAAGGAGGAGAGAGCAAACAAACAAAAAACATTATCCAGGTGACAAGACAAAAAAAAAAAAAAAAACACGCAACGCAAAACAGAAACAAAACCAAGAGGTCCACAGTGGTTATCCAAAAGACAATCAATACATCTTATTCAGAGTCAAACTGCATAGTTAATTGTTTCACATGGGAAATAAATGGGCGCCATGTTAAATCAAACTTGGTCACTGATCCATTAATTGTATATCTAATTTTCTCAATTTTAAAAAAAAACATAACATCACATATCCATCTGCCAAAAGAAGGGGGTCGGTCACTTAGTAGGCCATACAATTCAATTGCGGCTTTCTGAGGGAAATATTGTTTATTGATACACTGAAGATTCCAATGAAAGGGCATGGGTGAATGGTAGCTCCAAAAACTGCTGAATAAACATCAAAAATTGAAGACCAAAATGCCGTTAGGCTAGGACATGACCAGAACGTGTGGTACAGAGTGGCAGGTGCTTGTTTACACCTAACACAAATAGGATTAACATCAGGAAAGATTTTTGACAGTTTAACCTTTGACATATGCAGCCTATGTACAATCTTAAATTGAATACACCTATGTTTTGCACATATGGAGGAAGAATGAATTCTTTGAAGTATGTCAGCCCATTGTTCTTCGGTTATATTTGTATCCATATCTTTTTCCCAGTGATCCTTTATTATCGATAATGAGGGGCCCTCCATTTCAAATATTTTGGTGTACAGCCGTGATACTGTATAGATATTTAAACGTAAGACATTATTTATTTTTTAGTCATCTCATCAGTTTCCACATTTTAAAGTCAGTGTACTTTGTAAATATATGTATTGACAGTTTTGTAGGAATGAGCACATTTTGTAGCATTTTGTTGAAAGTCAGACCTTTGATCTTTTTGTAATTACAGTGGAACCTAGAATCACAAACGTCACTGACCACGAACCAATCGGCGTCCGGACAAGAATTCAGAACAAATTTGGACTGGGATAAGTCTTGTCTCGTCTTCTTCCACTTATCTGGGTCCGTGTCTGGGGGCAGCTGCTTCAGCAGGGACACCCAGACACTCCTCACCCCAGCCACTTCCACTACTAGTTCCTCTGGGGGACCCCCTAGGCGCTCCCAAGCCAGCTGGGAGACAGTCATCCATGCAAGTGTTATTACTTAACAATTAAATAAAATTGATTAAATACGATTTTTAGACGGTGCTCCGTGATGACTAGTGCTATTTATAGAACATGCCCCGGGGCGACATTAATGGTCCCCGGGGGTGACAAGGTGCCTATGGGCACTGTGTTTGTGACCACTGCTCTGCCCTTTACTGGGCACTGCTGGGAAAATAATACACATGTAATCTAAAACTGTTCAGTGCTGAGAGAGAAAAACACACAAAATAATAAAACGACTGAACACTTCAGCAGCCCTAGAGTCATTTTTGCCCGTTTGTAAAGGATTTATCTTTCAAAGAGTGAAAGGAGGAACAGAACCCTGGGAAATAATTACAGAGCCATAAATACAATTCCAACTTGAATCAATCCATCCCTTTTATATCTCAGGCATTTAGCAGATGCTTACGCACAGGACGGCAACAGTAAAAATAAGTTTAAGACCTTAGCTCATCAAAATTACAAACAGCCAAATGATGAACTCAGATGGTGGAAGACAAGATAGAAGAAGGCAAATAAATAAAGGCCCTGAAATAATTCTGGATTACTGGCAAAGCACGTGGTCATGTTAGAGTTAGAGCTGGAGACATACAAAGCTGAAATTGTCTCTAAATATTCCATATTCCAGGGGGCACACACACACACACACACACACACACACACACACACACACACACACACACAATGTGTAACACAACTTTTCATGGTAACACATCTTTCCAATGTACTGTCACATGAAATTCACAAAAACTGAGGTGGAAAACTCAGAGGAAAATACAAAGATAACATTCCCATTGAAATGTTCTGCTGTTGTCAAACAACTATATCGTGAAACTGCATCATCAATTATTTGTATGCTGGAGTACATGAAATGTCTTTAATACTACTGCAGTGTAGTGTTTGGGAAAACAAGTTGTGCTTGGAGCAGATGTTAAAGAAATGTGTGATGAGTGGATGTCAGCTTGTTGCAGAGATAAAAATTTTTGAAAGTTCAGAGAAGTGGGATGCAAAAACTGTCACTGTAACATTGCTGATATATATAGTATGTGACAGGAAATAAGGAAAGGCATAAAAAAAAGTCTCCTATTAGGAGAACAAACACCAATCTGATGTCCCAAAATTCCAACAATTACTTTTTCTGATATTTCTTAACCCTTTATCGGATACGTAAGTGACTATTTATGGTCATTTCTTCAGGCTTTATATGTGAGGCAAATCCCGCGCCTCAGTGAGGTTAAGAAGCATGTGGTTTTCACATAGCCAAACAGCATAAGTCACCCTACATCACAGAACACGTCCCGGTTTGATCTGTCCCTCTCAGAAGTAGATTTTAAGTTTTGTTGAAGTTGTGCTACACTGAAAACCGAACTATTTGTCTCCATATATGAGCTGCAATTTCTCCCATAGTTAAGGTAACACATAATATAATCCTCCTCTTCTCTGCAAATGAATGTGACATTATACAAAGGTTGATGTGTTTTTGTATAAGTTTTGTTTTTTAAATCTCCGAGCCTGCACAGGATGCTGTGAGCCACATGATTTATAATCTCATAGCTATAAATCTTTGTTATTATAATTTATCTACTGGAATTTTACTCTCAAGAAAGAAAGTTAATAAATCTTTCCCCTAAATAATATGCTGCCAGTTGTTTCAGCTGTTGCCATGGCAGCCTTTACTTAGCACTACTGTCTTGTCAAAAAAAAAACCTAAGATCTCATTCAAGAGAACCGATAATTAACTGAGCCTGATGCCACATGTCACGCATCTGCCTTCCCTGTACTATTCCCACAAAGAAAAGTGTGTGGGATAGATGGATACATTCACAGTGAGTGTCTGATCCCTGATGGAGGCCTGTTTCAACGGGCCTGTCACTGTCCTAATGGAGCTCAGAGAAAGTCTACGCAGAGAAGAGCCATGAGGGTAAATAAGTGAGCCGTCCCTGTCGTCGGCATGGCCTGGCACAACATCCATGTTTGTGGCTGTTTTGGCACCGAGTGCTTAGCAACGGTCACGGCCATTAGCCATGGAAGGAATCTGTGACCAAATCCAATCAGATCATGTCATTACTGAGAGATGAGACAGAGAAGAAGTGAGGAGCGAGGGGATGTGGGTGGGTGGGAGGGTGGAGAGGAGGGAGGAGGTGGAAGCAGAAGAAACAGACGAGTGAAGCAGGAAGAGATAGAGAGAATGAACGACAAGGAAAAGAAAGAAAGGAAGGGAGGCGAGCGGAGGACAGAGAGAGAGAATATGATGATGGGAAAGTGAGAGGCATGAATGATGGGTTTATGTCGGCCTCAATGTCAATGTCAATTAGCACACACACGTGCGCACGCACAGGCGCGCACACACGCAGCCAAACTAATGTCAGCATCAGTTTCTGGTAGCACCACACACAGTGGTGCTCAAGTAATCGAATGATGATCCCTCCCTCTCTCTCTCTCTCTCTCTCTCTCTCTCTCTCTTTCTCTCTGTGTCTCTCTCGCCTCTCCTCCCTCTCCACACTCATGCAGTGTGTCCTGCTTGTGTACACACAGACACACATTTATGTACACTGTGATTCTACCAGTAGTAGGTAACAACAGACAGAATTGTGTGTGTGTGAGTGTGTGTGTGTGTGTGTGTCAGACTAAACCTGCCACAGATGTACACCAGTGTTTACCTCTTCAGCTGGAGAGGCACAGATGGAGCAAACCACTGCTACACACTTTGTATGTGCGTACGTTTGTGTTTCTGTGTGTGTGTGTGTGTGTGTGTCAGCCAGGAAACTGCCCAGGAAAAAAACTACATTTACAAGTTGCAAACTATAGACAACAGGAGAAGATGAACATAGTAACATGGACATAGCACAAATGACAAGCAAACAGACACCTGCAAAAGGTTAAGCCTTGGGCTATGTTTTTCATCATTCTGCAGGGACTCACACGAGTTGTTATGGGAAAATATTTCAAAATATATACAATGGTGGAAAATATATTAATATAATACAAAGTAAAAAAAGAGTGAATTCAGTCCGAAAGGCTCCTCCTGTAAAACAAATGCTATTGACTACAGCCGATATATCTTCATGTGTGTCCTGAGTAAAATGTGCTTTTTGTGTCACCTGCTGGATTTGAATTAGAGTTGGATTATTTTTATTATTTAGTCTCAACCTGCCATTTGAATCCAGTCAGGCAGCAGACTAAGATCAGGGTTGAGATTTAGTCCTTTTGAATCCCTTATCAAATTTCATTACTTTTAGCTTCTAACATTTTTTGTTAGCCCAAAATTAAACTTATGTTGGCTGAAAACCCAAAAACAGCCCGCAGCTGCCTGATTAACGTTCCCAAATAGTGGACGTGTGGATACAATATGGAATTTTCACTCAAATCCTATTTTCTACAACATGAGATTCTTCAGTTGATCAGCTTTGATTATTAATGTACGTACATGAATGTTTAATGAAAAGACTCTCCTGATGTTATTATGATGCAACCTGCACGTTCAGCAGTGAAAAGACACTGGAAACACTTTGAACACCATTTAAACGATGTGCAACAGAAAAGTGCATACAATTTCTGTGAAAATAATTTTTAAAAACGTGACAACAAACAAAAATACACAAGGAGGAAATGACAGTACAACAAATAGAAATGAAAGAAGAAGGAAGAAGGTCAAGAATGAGTGTGCGAAATGAAAAATAAAAAAATAAAGTATATGTGTGAGAAAAAACAAAGAAGAATAAAAAGTAATTTCTCCCAGCCTGTAAAACCCTAATCACTGTACATCCATAATATATGGTGTGGGAAACAATAAAAGTGTGTGTCACAGAGGGATGTGTGTGTATTTATGTGTGTGTGTGTGTGTGCCACATGACACATCTCCCATAGGTTCCAGATTAACCCAGTGTACTCATTTGCCAGGTGAGGATTAACCTCACTACAAACACAGATTAAGCACAGGCACAAGCACACGGCGACCAAAGAAGCAGCTGGGCACAAACAAACACACATACACGTGGGCGTCATGCTAATTCTTCCCTCTCTTCCGTATTATATTGTCTACGTCCCCTCCGTGTCTCTCCCTTCCCCAGGTCCCGTATCTTTCTTCATAAACGCAGACCTTCTTGTAATTACCTCTCCTATAAAGACGAAGCAAATCTTTCCTCTCGCTGTGTTTTATGAGACGGGAAGCCTCGGAGGGCTTTTCTCCGACTCATCCCTTTTTCATCGAGTCGTTTTGAAATACTGAACAGAAGCGTTGTGTTTGCACAGTCCGAGAGGGAAAACTCTGCCGCTGTCAATGAGTGAATGTCACCTTTTTTTCAGATATTGACGCGCAAAACAAAACTAACTTCACGTCCTTGTCAGCCTGTACCGTGAGGGGGGCCGATGCTAATTGAGGGGCCCTCGGGTCACACGGCTTCCTTTGTCAACTTTCAATTCAAATTCAAGATATGAAAAGTGAGGTTGGAAGATCTTTGCTTAACCTCCAGGTTCGTTACAGTTCTACTGTCAATCATTCTGTCAGTCTACTGACTGCTCCTTTTCATCACACAGGAGTGTCTGTCTGTGATCTCTCATCTCTGTAATTGGAAAAAATTGTTGAATTCTGTGGATCAAACGGGCATCTCTGGTACTGGAGTTCAATTTCAGGCCTATATCAGAGCAACAACAAAGAGGAAAAGACAATATTGTGTCGTCAAAATTGCCTAAATTCAAAAACAGATTTGTTTTCCAGACAGAAAAAGGACTTGTTTACGTGCACACAGGCACATGCCAGAGGAGGATTTCCTGAGATGCAGGGCTTCACTAAGTTACATATAACAACTCCTCAATCTGCTGTGCACAGTGTGGACAGCAGACATGGCCAGGCATATTCTGAAGCTTCATGTGATGGACTAATTGAGAACAATAGCAACTTTCCACTGACCTTCACTTCCTCTTTGACAACTTTTATCCACAGCCTGAGGAGACTTTTTGATAGCCTTTCAAATAATAATTCAAAAAACAAATAATCCAAAACATGTAAATATGGACGCAAACACACTTAAAGGCACAAATGTCACAATTGTCACATTTGTGCCTTTAAGGTAGCGATCGACCGATACGGGTTTTTCTATAGCCGATGCCGATGCTTAAAGGTCACGGTCAGCCGATAGACAATTTTTTTGGCCAATATCTTGACGTTTTTCGCTTTATTTGCATGCTAAAATGTCATACTAATAATAGTAAGTGCTTCCGCAGTTGCTTCTGCAAGCGCTCTCTCTCTCTCCCCCTGTTTCTCTCGGTGAATCGCAGAAGCGATTGCGGAAGCTCTCTCTCTCTCTCTCTGTATTTCTCTAGGTGAATCTGTGGCAGTTGGAGCTGAATGTGTGACGCGGCTTGATTATTATTAATCGGCGCTAAAAAAACATGCATATCTGCCGATGCCAATTTAAATAATTTTGTTGGCACCAATCGGCAGGCTGATAAATCGGTTGATCTCTATTTTAAGGATAAGTAAATATATGAACTCTGATTAGTGATCATGTAGAATTATATTTTCTGTTAAATTCAATATTTATAACATTTGCTGCCTTGAAAATTTGAGTTTTCTCAACTTTTCCTTTGTTTACATGACATATGAATGAAGTGGCTTGTAAAAATATACATGTTTTGCATATTTCATATATAACCATAAGTATTTCTTTGGACTATTACAGCACCACAAACTACTATCTGTGAATGCACTATGCTGATGATTAAATTTCAGAACAAACCATTACATTTCACTTTTTTCCCCCATTATCTTGTGTCAGCAATCCTGAGTGAACTGTGTGTTAGAACACAGTTTCTAAATTGCAGGGGTTCAAAAGTATTTGAACACAGTTGCCAACAAAAAATAAAAAATACTAATGTATCAACTAATAATAATAATAATAATAATTGGACAATTATGAATTCATGCAAGCTGTCCTTTTCAAAGTGTAATAACTGACAGTTGTGGAGACAAATGTGCAGTTGGTGTTTACAAGAACCGCAAAGCAGGACTCATAAAGGAGACTCCAACCAGATGGGGCTCTTGACAGTATATGACTGAAGGTCCTGGGGGAGGACAGAGCTTGAACGTGAGTCATCTGAGCCGAGAGAATGCTCAGGCTCTCACCAAGGTGCCTTTATATTAGTGTTTCAGACTGGAACCCATGCTCCAGACATGAAGAGCCTGGTGGTTTGGATCACCACAAGGCAGAGGTGTCCACTGAACTGGAGCTTAATAGCCATCTTCAGACAGAAATGGTGGAGACCTCCCTGGCACATAAATACTCGTACACAAGTGGCAGCAGATGGGCACTACAGCTCAATAGCTGACCAGCTGCTTTTCCCCACTCACAACTTGGAATTACATGATTATTAGACACTTTGTACACAAGTGCTTATTTTGATTAAGTATTTCAGAATTTGATTTGATTTTTGTATCTGACTGATTGGTCTATTTTGCACCTATTGCTAACATACTGACATTGCTAACATTCAATTAGGATTTGTTTCCCTGATTTGACTTGATCTCAGTCCAGCTGAGCTACTGAGGGTCAGAATTATGACATCATTGAAATTCACTCAGCAGAATTCAAACACGATGCAAGAAGCGTCTTCAGCGAATAGGACAGACTCAATGATACAGACTGTGTTTGTTTATGTGAGTGTCTCTGCTTACAATGTCATGCTCCCCTGTGGTGATTGTTGTACAGCTCTTGATAATAATTATATATTTTTTTTAATCCATATGCTTGCACTGTGTGTTTGCGTTTGCTCCGGGGAGATGGGAGCCAGAGACAGACGATGTGAAGGTACAGCTGCTAGTGATACATCACACAACATATGGGAGGTACATGGGGGATAGCACGCACGACTGATGCCAAAATTTGTATAGCACAAAAACCCCAAAAAACAAATATGCACACTTGTATAAGCCTTCATCGTTTTTTCCCATGATTGCTCTGTATACTTCACCTTCTTGTACTTGCTTTGCCCATCTCATCACTTCTCTTTTCTTACACTCATCCTCCTCTACCTCCTTTCTTGACTCTAACTTTAGACCTCTTTACTTTTTTCCTTCTCGTTCCCCTGAGACATTAGCCAAAAGACCAATTTGCTCCCTGATTTTCACTCCTCTAGTCTCTAATTGGCTTGAGGGGATCTGAGGGGATTTGTGGAGGGGGCAGGATCAGACTGCCTTCTCGCCTGCTGCTAAATGTGGACGCAAAGACCTGACTTCATAATTCCTGCAACCTGTAACTGTAACTGTGCCATGACACCCCGTCACCCCACTGCTGCCTTTGTTTACACTTTGCTTTATTGGATTTAAGACCTTTGACTTTAAGGTAAGTGGTAATAGCCAAATAATGTTTTTAACCCCCAACTATGAAAATGAGTGCACCAGACATTGGCCAAGGAACAATTGATTAGGGTTAGATGGTGGACTAGGCAATCAATTTAACGTGCAAGTGTCTCAGATTGGAGAATTGCTTCTCTCTGTTTCTATATTTATGTGACAAAAAATAAATAAATAAAAAACACAGCAATTTTTTGTATTATTATTGGAGGAATAAGGTTTGATTTGATACTTTGGAAACTTTGGATGTTGTCATCCTGGGGTGGCCAAATAAATTATATATACAGTATATATACAGCATATATATGTATGCATATGTATGTATATATGTGTGTGTGTGTGTGTGTGTGCGTGTGTGTGTGTATATAATAAAATTGAGTAGGGCTGCAACGATTAGTCGACTATTAAATATGGTCAACCAGAAATTTTGTGGTCGTCTAGTCATATATTATTTTAAGCAACATGATGAACGCCATTCAATTCATTAGAATACATGCAAAAAAAGTTGCAATGCACCACCGGAAACGCAAGGCACAATAGCCTGCACCATCTGCGTCCATATTGAACTAAACACTGAAGAAGTTCAATAGCAATAGCAAAGTCGATGCAGTAGCAACGATGGCTGAAGCAGAGGTGCATAGTGATGTTAGCGTGAGATTGCGAATGTCTAAAGTCTGGGAGTATTGTCGGGAAAAAATCGGGTTTTGGCATCCAAAGTTCTGGATGGGTAATTTGTTCTCTTTTTTTAGCCTACCTTTCAAAAAATGCATCTCTCAGTATAAAGTAACAATAGCTAGGCTACTTTAAGGCCCCTTTCTTAAAAGATGATATTAATTTCGTTTACACGTACCAGGATATCCAAAGCCACCGACGACCGTTATGTTACGGTGCTACACTGTGTTTCACCTTTTCACGTGTCTGAGGAACACCCGGAGTTTTTCAAAGTAACGTTAACGTCATTTTCAGTGACTGAAACCTCAGATTAAGCCCCATTTGAAAAAAATATGCGTCTTTACTATTATACTATTATATGCATCACTAGTGGACACATTGCCTCTAATACTTCACAAAGCTCAATGCACATAAAGATACACTGCTTTTCAATTAAATCCAATTAATACCCAACTTTGTTAAAAACGGGAAACGTAGCAAATAAATAATCGATAATCGTTGACTAATCGAAAAATTAGATTATAGATTAGTCGACTACAAAAATCATTGTTAGTTGCAGCCCTAAAATTGAGACGTAAGATGAGTAGTTTAATGAGTCTTTATTTTTCTACAATAGCCCTGATCTGTAGTTTGGAATGACTGCGACAATGTAAATATCAGATTTAATAAGATCAGCACTGAATATCATTACCTCCTGTCTGAGATAATAATATTTAGAAAGAAATCTGTTCTTCGTTCCCAGTTGTCCCTCTATATACATACTGAACCTTCCCCTGCTTTATTCCCTTGTGGACACAGAATTGTGCACTCTTTTTTTGGAGGGGGGGGGGTGTTATAATAAAACAAGAAAATTCAGACAAGGCAATCAGCTCAGTCTGTGCTTACAATTCCGTCAAAGCATGGAAAAGCTTGTGTTTGATGACTGTGCCATAACCACACAGTGAGACAGAGTTCTCTTGTTTCCCTAATCTCATGTGTTAGTATGTACCATAGCACACAGTGCATCAGTTTTATGATATTCAGAATACAGTGGAGAAACGTCTCGTTTTCGATACTCGCACTGCCATTGCAAACACACTGGTTTTTGGATAAGTGGCCCCAGTGGGAGTGGATCCAGGCCTAGGCAGTGCGTCATGATGCACCTCCAGTGTCAAGTTAAACAGGATGAAAACTCATGCCCGCGTCCTCCATCTTTGTGCCATTTCAATAAATCAATTGAAATCAATCAATAATTCAATAATTGATCTCTGTATGTTTCATTGCACTTTGTTTTTCCTCCACAGCAGCATCGTAAGTGGTCGAGTTGAGAGGCCCCCAGCTGACATTTCGTCGCCCTCCTGATCACATAACGTCCCTCTGAAGGGGCCTGTTGGAGAAGGCAGCGGGTGACTGATAGGCAAGCTTTTGCAGCGCGAGGAAATTACACCGGTGCAATGCCATTTAACTCTGTGAGCAGCATTGTGGTTAGGTGGAAGCGTGAATCAATCTTCCTTCCTACCCCCCTCGCTCTGAAATGCCAGTGTACACTTTCTCTGAGGGACTGACCGGCCTGCAAAGGGATGACTCAGGTCAAAGTGTGCAGGAGTGTTAATGACGTTGCCCTTTTTTTCAAAGACTGTTGTAATCACTGTTTTAGCTTTGATTTGATAAACTAAAGTAAGATCCTGATCTGTTTCTGGTTATTTGAGGTCAACAGAGAAGACGTTCAAAACTAGAGCTGGATCTATTTTATTGCGATAAACCCTGATCTTATATCATGTTCACAGAGTATGTGTAGATGACAGCTGTGTAAAATTACATCAGGCACTATTGGAAGGGTGTTTTCTAGATGGATCTGAATCGTGATCATTTTAGAGTTCCACCTGTTTTTTATCCTTCCTCGCTTCCACTCCTCCCCCCTCCCTGTGATTTTCTCTCCATCTGCCTCTGCTCCGTTCTCACTCTCGTTCCTTGCTCAGCTGAGACTGTTACTGTAACAGGGCCTAAAAATACCAGCACTCCTGCCAGGGGAGGGGAAGACAAACAGCGCCGCAAGTTGCTTCAGTGTAAAGTATCTCCACCGCTTCAACTGTCAACAATCGGCTCCCTTTATGAAACCCACCGCCGCTCTCCACACCTCCTCAATATATCCCCTTCATCTCTTTATGACTCTTCCTCCATCTTTATCTCTCTTGCTGTTAATCTCACAATCTTTCTTTCTTCCTGACATATACAACACTCCTTTCTCCTTTTCTTTCTGACACACACACACACACACACACATTATTGGATAATAATAGTAGAAGTTAAAAGTGCAAAGTGATTGTTGCTCTCTAGGATTAAGGGCTGTGGTGGGAGGGAAGACGGGGGCGGGGGGTATTGGGGGTCTTACACCCTTTCCAATAACATGCTGATCATTTGTGCTCTTTTCTTCACCCCCACCCCTCCTCTTCTCTCTTGTGGCTGTCACCTGCCAGCACAAATCACCTATACTGATGACAGCAGCTAATCAATAGCCAGCTAGTCCTGGTCACACTTGTCAAGTCAATTCCCCACTAATGAATCTTTGTAGACCGCGATCCTCTTTGATGAACTATCTGAACTTGTTTATTGTGCACTTGCTACATCGCTGCTGTACTTTTAGAAAAAAAGTCATGATGATGCATTTTGTACTGCTAATTCCTGCAATGACTCCAGCCTCAGGGGAAGAAGGCAACGCAGCCACAGGCCATGTTGTATGGGACCTAGTAGATTAAGTGAATTAAAAAAATCAATAAGGTAAGAAGCTCCTCGTTTAGTGTATTAAAATTGTATTGATGTACTGTTTGAGCTGATATAATAAGTACTTGTTGTGTGTGTTTTTGATTAATGGTTTTGCACATACATAAGCAATATGCACCTATCTGCCATGGTGATACTCTTTCTGCTGTTGATGTGTAACAAGTTTCAGATAATTTGAATTATTATACTAATAATTTCTCTAACTTTCATGTCTGACACTCTTATCTGATATGAAACACACACATATGCACGCATGCACGCAGCAGCTCCGGGGCCTCTGCATCCCAGGCTGTGCAAATTCATCTGAATCAACATGATCACAACATTGAACTCTGTACTATTGAACTATCATTTGCACAGACGGATAGAAACAGGGTAAAACTGGATAAAAACAAATCCCTCGAAGCATTTACCTGTGTTGATATTTGATCTCAACTCTATGATTCACAAAAACATCCGTTATTTAGACATTTTAGGCAGCAGGATTGGGGTGTTAAGAGACAGATGCCATAAATGACTTGTTAGCTGCAGAACCTGGATAAAGACAAGGGTGTTGGAAAGTGAAAACAGCTTGAATAAATGGAAGACTGAGGCAGTGTCCACACGGATACGCATCACTGTATCAGAATTAAAACGACCCACTATCCATACGCATCCACAAGAAAAAGATTCCACGTCTACAGAGAAACGGGGAAACCACCTGAGACGCTGGTCACACGGTACAAACAAGGAAATGGACATGACCGACATCACGTGATACGCGATTTCGGACCAGACCAGGCTGCTGGTTAGGAAACAAACTCTTGCACTGACTTTTTGGTTGCCCAATGCATTATGGGCCGGTTTTATGGGCCAGTCAGACCAATATATAATTTTTAAGTGCTGGCCCAAATAGCTGTCGGCCCACCGGGAAAATGCCCAGTATGCCCGATGACCAGTCCATCCCTGCGATGGAATTCCCACACTGTGTCTGTAATGATCTACCAGAAACTCTATGCCCAGAATCTTTGAACAGTCCACTCCTCCACTCAGTCTCAATGGAGTTGTGTATGTGTGCGTTTGTGTTAGGGTAAGTGTGTGTTTTCGGAAACAGGTAGTGACATATGAATATATATGGTTATATTCTGTAGCAAATATGTCTGTTTACTATACACCAAATGAACTTTTTTATTGGGACTATGTACATGTGTTTTCTGGTGTGTGTGTGTTGCTATGATTAAGCAGGTGTTAACAAAGTGTCAGGGTGCAAAGACACACACACGCACAGCGTTAGATAAGCTTTTAATCACTGCAGTACAACAGGGGAGTGGTAAAGTATCACCGCTGTGCATTCAGTATTAATTTCAAGGTCTTCTAAAGTTAGGATTCAACAAATATCTGTGTGACTCCCTGAGGAGGGCGATGTGATGCGGTTTATGAGTCGTACTCTGTTGTTCATTTTATGCTAACATTTAATAAGAGCTCGCTTTAGAAATTTCGTAGACATTTCTAAATAGCTAAATAAATGAGGTTGGCTCATGTAGGTTGGCTCATGTAGGTATTAATCCTGCAGGAATTATATATGTGTATGTATATGTAAGTATGAATATATATATGTGTGTGTGTGTGTGAGTGTGTGTGTGTGTATGTTGTCATACATAGTTTTGTCTTGCAGTATTTCCACAGTTATTTATGCGTGCCAATAAGTATTGGGCACCCTGCTACCTGCTTGTGATGTGTCTGGTGTGTGTGTGTGTGTGTGTGTGTGTGTGTGTGTGTGTGTGTGTACAGGAGAAAGATGCATTAGCTCCATGCTGAGCCAGCCTCAAATAAGTCCCTGGACATCTCAAAGTGGTTTTCTTTGAAAGCTACAACCAGCCTGTTATAACTGATACAAACACACTGTAATATCGCCCATATCAACTCACTCACACATAGACACACACACATACACACACACACACACACGCACACACGCACACACACACACACACACACACACACACACACACACAGACAAAATGAATCAATCTCTGCTGTACACTAACAAGCAGTCTTGTTCCTGTTAAGTTACCACAACACATCCTGATGAACACAAGAGCAGACACACTGGTATCTAACATGCTTGTGTATGTACAGTATATAGATGCATATGTGTATGGATCAGAGGAGATGGATGGTAGACAAAGAAACAGGTCTCACCCATCAGTCAAGATTGATATCTGATCACTTCCTTCTCTCTATTATTCAGTTACCCCACATGCATTTGCACTCTGCATGAGAACCATTAGTGGCGGACTGGTGCTTAATGCCATTAGCCCCCACATACACACTACATATTTATAATAAGAGGGCTAACACAAATGCACACGAGCAAACAGAGACAGTCTTGTCTTCCTGTCATCTCATCTCGGTCTCAGACAGATCGTTAGTCCCCGACAGATTGGTCTGTCACTGGAGGGGACCGGAAATTCAAAGGACAGGAAATGAAGACGTGATTCAGCCTATCAGGCTCTGAGACATCAGGATAAGGGTGTGTGTGTGTGTGTGTGTGTGTGTGTGTAGCCCTATCTGTGTCTCTAGGGGAAACTCATGTGAAGGAGGAAGAAGGAAATGTTATTTCACTGAAGTCATTACCAGAGAGAGCATCAAAGATCTCTGGGTTAGCAAATAGCTTCCCTTCCTGAGTGTGGCCTGACCTTTGACCTTCTTGCAAGGGCTAGCTAGTCAGCCTGATCGCCAACAAATAGTCAAAAAAACATTTATCTTCGTATAACGTTTTATCCATAAGAGGAAAAATATATTTTCTTTTAAATATTGCATGTTGTCCCTTTATATGGAAATAAATGATAAAGAGAATTTGATTAAACTGGCATTTTCAACAGTAAACCTTAGTTAGTAAACTACTGCAACTGTATATGCAAACTTCTTCAACAGTCTTTATTTCCTTTGTTTTAAGCAGGTAAGCAATCAAATTATACAGTGATTTATTATATTCATGCAAAAATCTGCAGTAGGATTGTGAACGTCTGAGACACCTCATTGAGACAAGAAGGAACTGGAGTTTGTTGAAGATTAAGAGTTATGAATTCATGAATATTTTCTTTCCATAAGTACAGATTTCATACGTGTAATGTCACTTCCTCAGCCAGGGAGATGAGCAGGAAGCTGTGGACATCCAGGCAGAAAACAGCAAGATGCACTGTGAGCACAGGAAATACAAGCAGCAGAAAAGCGTGAAATGCTGTTTTGGTGTAATTGATGTAGTAAAGAGCTGGATCACACACTGAGATGGTGCTTAGTTTGCACCCCTATGTGTAAAACTCTCCACATGCCATTGGTTTATAGGAAGTGGAATAGGTCAAGCTGATTTTAATAAATAAATTTAAATAAATAAATTTTAAGACCACCCTCTGCTGAACCAAACTACAAACTACTTTAAACAGTTGTGCACTTGTGGAGCATAACCGTGAGGTCATATAAGTTAAAATGTTACTGTAAGTCTCGGCCAACATTCAAAAACAGCTGAAACGTCTCAAACAGGCATCAGGCAAACGGAATCAATAAAAATATTGAAAAAATGTAAATCAACCTGAGATTATCCAAAGAGGAGAGGACTCTGACCCTCAGTTTTTATTCACACACATAGAGAAGGTGCCTGCATGCACCTGTCTGCCACAAGACATCACACAGCCAATGTCTGCGTTTGTGTATTGCCACACAGAGAGGATTGATGACAACAACCGAGTAAAATGCAAGAGATACACATCATAATGTGATTAAGACGTAAACAGGATGTGTGCATTGATTCTTCTCAGACAGCAGAGTCAGGACCAGCAGGACACAGTGTGATACAGCGAGGTCCATCCATTCACGGATCACCTGGCTTCTCAAATCCTCCAACCACCGCGGTCAAAAGCATGATTACACACACACACACGCACACACAAAGCAGTCCTGTCAATACAACAGATGCACTGCTGACACTTTTTTCCCCATCCTCCAGGCTCCTTTTCTCTTCAATGCTTTCCCACATACACATACACCCACACATACAACCACAAACTCAAATTAGAGAGGACCTCTGTCACCTGTATCAATCGACCGGACAAAATCAATACACAATCAGATTAATACCTGGACCCTAATCCCACTACGTGACAATCACAGTTGATCGGTGAGAATTTATCCATTTACAATACTGTTTTTCACTTTCCCACAAACTTCCGTTAAGTAAGCCAAACCTGTCTAAAAATTCCCCATCAGTTCACGTGACAAAAGCCCAGGCTAATCTCTGGATAGCATCTGTTTGCAATAAGGTTTCGTTCCACACTGCTGAATCACAACAACCCACTGTCCGGAACAATCTACAGCATGGACGGGAATAAAATAAGGAAGGCGCAGGGCTGTTGGTGGGTGTAATTTAAAAAATTTGATGTTGATGTTTTGTTGAACACTGAGCAAAGACCAACACAATTTTAGTATATTTACACCACACTTGTCTTTCACGCCATGTTAAAGATCCTGCAGGGACACACACACACAATCTCTAGTAACACACTTCATGGTATCAACACAAAACCAGAAAAAAAAAGATTATAGTAATTATGATGATGTTAAAATGACCATACAAATATGAATTTGGCACGTTTTCTTCATTAACCAGAAAAAAAGACATGAGGGGGAGTGTCCACTGAATCGTGAACAGCTGCAGAGGTCAAAGCTGCCACAGGAGGAGGATTCATAATAACGCATAAGTAAGAACAAAATCACTTTAATAACCGCTAAATTAATAATTGATCCGTCATCCGTGATGGTGTTACCAAACACCACAGTGAGTCTCCACAAAGCACAGAGAAGGCTGGACCATCATAAAGCAGGTACGATCTTAATGTAGTACATGGTGTTTTTCCACACTCTATGCTAGGAATCACCTGACTGCATTCACACACACTCACACACAGCAGCACAGACATCTGCAACACACATCACAAGCACTGCGAGAAGCTATAATAGAAAAGAGGAAGTAGAAGTGCATCATCTGAGTTTGAGTTTTGTTGATGTTTTTCGTTGACATTGGAAATGATGTTAAATGGCCCCATTCTGATGTTTTACTGCTGTATTATTGTGTTCATGATTGTGAAATTTTTCACACCGTTGCATAAATTGACCAAATTGCGATACTGATATTTTGCCAAAACATGCATTTGTGGTTGATTTCGTTGGAATTTCAATGTTTTATTTCACAATATCCTGCATCAGACACCATGTTTATTTATTTACTTACTAAGGCCCACTTTGAGACTCCATGCAAAATAACCAAACTAATATGAAAGATAATACCCAGCATACTCGACAGTTAGTATTGTAGTTTAATGTTGCTGCTTGGTTGTGTGCTGTTTTTATTTTTCTTGTAATTAAATTTTTCCATTCATGTTATTGTTATCTGGAGCATGCACACCTTTACCAAGGGAAACAACCAACTCTATGAATTTCAATATTCTCTATTTATGCTTATTGCTCTTTAGGTTTATGCTCACGTAAAACACTAAATAGAAAATAAATTGAACTCATGGGTTGGGATGGAGGACTGAAAAAAAGTTTTTTTATCGAAAATATTTTTCTTTAAATTAATTGTCTATTAATGCAAACCACTATCAGTATTGTGATGATAATGAGACGTAATTAATACATGTTCATACTAAAAGACCCTTGTTACAGGAAATATACATCAATTGTAAATTATTATTTAGCAGAAGGAATGTCAAGATAATTATGTTTTGTTGCTGATGGGTCAAAGGTCAACGACAACACTTTGTGTCAGAAAGTAGATCAGCTTGCAATGTCTGCTGCAGACTCTCAGCTCTGCTCCAATGTCACAATCAATATGTGAGGGTCAATGTTGAGATTGTGAATAAAACGCACAGATGTTGATATAAACACCAACCATGGCTGATGTTAGCGTTCACAAATTGATAGGTGCAAAAATTCAACAAAAAAAATTCATACAGAAAACAAATACATCTATCTACAAGTTGGTTGTGTGTTTTAACCAATGAAATATTTTCATGTTACATGAATCTCGAGGAGATTGAATCGAATGCAACTGGATTTTGGTTTTTGCCCTGGGCTGACAAGTCCCAGCCTAGTCAGCCAGCATGAACAGGTGCGTTCGATTCAATCTCCTTGACATAACTATGACCACGATGAATGAGAATATTCACAGGCATGTTACATGAATGTGAATATGAATGTGGCAATGCCAAAAGGAAATACAGAAAGATTTGGCAACGGAATGTAAAATGCTTTCAAGGCTGTTTATTGCCGAGACTTTTGCCTTAATACACAGTGAAAAAACTCCCTCCTGGCTCCACCACTCTGATCTGCTCTGACCTGAGCAGGAAGTTGGGATGAGAGTTTTTCCTGGCGATGGAAACGCCTGCCAAGTTATCAGCAATTCATAACAGGCCAGTGACGGCTCCATCTGCTGAGTAGCTTCATTGATTGGCTATGCATAAATCTGTATATAATCTCATTTTTTTCATCCTACCATCCAATCATGTGTCTATCTATTTATACCTGCATGCATTGATTTGTTCATATTTGTACTGTCAGATGGGCAGATTACCATGTCTCTAATCCAGTCCATATTGCTGTGCAAAGCTAATCAACGTACGAGTTGCTGCACAGCGGTTTCAGATACTTCAAACGTCAAGACTGTGTTTTTTCCCTAAAAATTAAAACATTCACTGTCAGTATTTTTATTTCCACGTGAGGGAAAAAAATTCTAATTTCACTCGGGGAAATGAGGCAACGCTTTGCAACTGGTTTGTGTGCTGAGAGCGTTTCTGGCGGGATCGTTATCAATCCTGCCACTCGACACGTTTTCAAACAGGCATTTTATTCTATCCCCCCGCCAGGGTGAGCAATGAATTCCTGTTGAGGATCAATGACAGACTGTCTCTCATGTGAGACTGGAATGGATGCTTTTAAAATAAAGGCTACGGATGACTTGAAAATCATTGTACAGCAACTCGATTTTCCTCCTATTTGTTTCCTGAAACATCTCCAGCAGGTTTAAGGTTTTTATTATTCCAATAAAACTTTTGCCTGTTATCCTGATTTGAATGCTCGATTTTGGCCATCAAAATTTGAATGGGATGCATTTTGGCTGATTTGTTTCGACGACTGATTTATTGCAATGACCGTCTCTCCTGTGTTTAGCTGCACAGGCTGTATCCACGCTGACCTTGATGAAAAGAACCGATGCAGTCTGAGGGACTGCTGTATTGTTCAGCACCGGCATGGGTGACAAACACACACGTCCATCCGAGCTATTTCTTGGTTTTTATTGGTAGAATTTATGTTTCTTGCCGACAGAGTTGAGACGGTGAATGCTCCTGAAACCTGCTCTGTGACCACAGCGCAGCCGTTTACACTAAACAATATTAACTTGTGTGCTGTAAAAATCGATTAAGATCCCCAAAGAATGGGGAAATACAATAGGTTGTATAAATGGCACGGTGCAAAGGCTGTTTTCCATCCTGGTACACGTCTCTTTAACTTTTCTTCATCCAAGCATGGTCTCAATACTAACTCAATAATATCAGCGACCCAACTGTTGAACAGGAGCAAGGGAAAAAATATCAAACAGCCCTGTAGTCCATAGTTTTGGTTTTAATGCTGGCTGTTTTCAAGGGGGAAAATACATTTACAGCACCTTAAAGGCAAATAATGATTATGTAATAAGATAGTTGCCATGTTGCTCCTCCATCTTTGTACTTGTCTGTTCAACATTATGTGGATTACATCCAACAATAGAATTTATGTGACGCCCTCTAAAGCCACATCCATCATCAGGACACTTCAGAGCTATATGAAGTTCCTCACAATTCAATACATTTTGAAATATTGTTTACTTTAAAGACTTTACTGAAGTAACAAAGGGATAAAACAAACACAACATGATCTTGACCCATGTTTTGAGGACCTGAAGTGTCTGCACAGAACTGAGAGAGCAGAGGTGTGGACACTGATCACTCATGCTCTTAAAGAATGGCTGTTAGCACAGTGGCCAGCGCAAACAGCCAGTGCAGTGTCTGAGCCGAGCCTGCAGTGAGACTCTGTGAGAAATATCTGCAGCACTACAAAGCAGAGCCTGTCATCAGCGTGGAGGATTGTGCCCCACAGTTGTGGTCCAAACATGAGACGTACAACAAGGCTTGCGAGTACCTCAGAAACATCTGCCACAGCATTGCACAGGGAGAGGATGTTTTCCCCTCTCCGCCTTGTCATGTGGGAACAGGACGCGACGTTTTACCTGTCGAAGCAATTGCCAACAAAACACAAAAATATTGTAAAATGGTGTAGTATTTATAATAAGCCAGACTGATCCTTTTGAACCGCTTTCAATAATTACATAACACTACAGGAATTATCATATTGAGATTTATGATACATTGATAAAAATGATATATTTTAATCACGGCAATTCAATGCAATAATCACGGTGATATCATATGTGACCACTGTTGTTTTTATAATTACGTTTATTCATCAGGGCGTGTTTGTGAGCCAAGTGGGTCATGAAATAGCAGCACTAAATGTAAAATCTGATCTGTCTCATTCTATTGCTCTCCATTACTCATGTGGGGCAATTTGTTGCAGGTTTAAATGGATGATCAACCATTTGAATTCTGGGATATGTCTCTGTTGTTCTCCGCCAGACTTGATGTTTCCATCCTCACACCCTGCTCCTCTAATTAACCATCTCACACCATCTTGTCGCCTCCGCCTTTCCATTACATATATACACACACACACACGCACACACACACACAGCAAAAGGTGGGGGATTACATGTTTGTGTGATGTCAGGATGTCAGGATGTCAGGATGCGGGACCAGGTGATTTATCGAGGGCCTCGGCAACGCCACAATGCTTGCTTGTCAATACAATCATCACTTGTGCCAACACTCACACACACACACACACACACACACTCGCCTGCTGAGCTATTCATGGCTCTATCCCTTGCTGCTCTATTCGACTGGCCAGACAGATACACACATCCATCTGCTTTTCATTGCTCCGTTCTGCCAGCTGGTCAGAGCATCCAGCGATGATAAACAAGATGAGGAAGCCAAGCTCTCGCTTTCAGCCTCGTCTCCTCTCATTCTCTCATTTTCCCTCTGTCCGCTCTTTGCCCTCCTCACCCCTTCTCCCCCACAAGCCTCCTCTTGTCACAGCATCTCCCTTCATTCTCTTGCACTCCCTAATGTGCCTGCAACAACCACTGACAATGTCTAGTTGGAAAACAAGTGCCGTCTTGGACAGATCCACCTACTGTGGATCGGTCACAGACTGCTGGATGCTGACAAACACAACAGGTTGCACTCCTATCATGAGTAAGGATGATGCACTCTGGCAGTCACACAAACACGCAAACCCACAAACAAACAGACTGCTGCTAAACATGACTCCCAATACCTGACACAGAGTGAAAGAGTCACTTTTTTGCTTTTGCTGCATGTTTTCATTCAGCAGTTGTTGTAATGAGGTTACAACTTTAGCAGTTCAGTCTCTGTGCAGTCCACACAGTGGGGTGTCAGATTATGTATTGCTAAGATGTTTTTCATTTGACCTATAGACCTTCTTCACCAACAATATTCAAAATCTCTGGTCCTTATTCCTAAAATATTTGTTACTGTTTTATGCTGTCCGGTGCATTACTAACACCTGTTGAACCTCTGGTTCCACTAAGTGTCAGATTCCTGAACTTAAAAAACCTATGATTTTATTGACAGTCGCAGGTTAAAAGGTGACACTTGGCACTGATGTGTGCATCATTCCTCAGGGCTGACGGGTTTATTGCTGCTTTGTCTCTCATTTCCCTCCCATGAGCTGCGCTAACCCACCAAACCAGGCGTGACGAGTGGGCTCTGACACCCCAAAGCAGCGACAAAGCACCATATGCAGCGGGACAAGACAGAGAGACGATGCAGAAAGGAGAAAAAAGGGAGGGGTTGACAGGTGAGACGGACTGGGATTAATACCCAAGAAGGGGGAAAAAGCAAAAGGAAAGAGCTGAAATTATTTGGGACAAAAATAGAACGAGGATGCACGTATACATAGAGGTGGAAAAACAGAGGAGAGGAAGATGATGCAAGAGTGAGACAGAGGGAAGGAAAGAAAAGGAGTGGGGGGTCAAACAGAGAGAGAGAGAGAGAGAGAGAGAGAGATTACAGCCGTCCTTGTCCAAAGAGGATAATGAGGTGAGTGGGGCTGAGCCGACCCAGTATGGCAAATCCCAGTGTGCACCTGGTGCCTGGGAAAAACACATCACTGACACTATCCATCCCATACTCGTACAGTTACAGTTACAGTCATACTGTTAGTCAGCTCACGTAACAAAGAAGGTCAATTAATTTTCAGGGGTCAAATGTCATCTACAGCACAATCCTCGATTCAGACTTGCTGACTTTATAAAAACTTTCTAAAAATGATTAAGTCTGAAGTATTCAAATCTGTTACTCAAGTTAACACAACCTCTTTGACCTCTTTCCATTAGATATGATTAATGTTCAAGCATCAAGAAAATAAAAGCCCCTTTCAAGAACTCAATCAAGCCAAACATTTATTATTCGACTCTTCTTTGAAATGACTTCATAAATCGAGACTTTTAGGGCGAAATAAAAGATGTTTCCCGCATATTGAGCACGTAAACAGAGGTATACAGTGGCATAACTGCACTGCATACTACAAAATCAGATCGTTTTGCTTCCTGTGAGTCTGATAGGACTTAGAAATGAAATGTTATGGGAATAAGGTCAGTACATCACCTTAGTGACCTCAGATACTGAATCAACAGTGACTCATGGAGCAGAATCACCCTATGGCGCCTGATTATCATGGACTATTCCAAATGTTGTTTATTACACATGCTCACGACTTGTTTGTGACACAGGGTCACAAACGAGCATGATAGAGTTTATGAAAGGGTTTTCCATATGTATTAATTATAGGGTGGAACCAACAACAATTCAAAGTCAAAGCTCTCGTAAATACCTACGCTAAGAGTGAGTGTAACAACACACACACACACATGCAAAGACTCATACACGCATACACACAGGCACACACACAGGTCAAGAAGGAGAGCCAAACGCGGCCTTTATAACAGCTGCCTTCGTCCAGCTGAAATGCCACATTTACTTAATGGGATAAATGCTGGTTTACTTCAGTGTTGACCTATGGTTACATGTTCTACCCACACAAACAAAACACATGCACACACAAACATAGTCTCACGCATACACAGTCTTAAATAAACCAAATTTTGCACCTAAGCTCATATACTGAGTGTACTGAGTTTATCAGAAAATATACTGGTCTCTCACCGACATATGCAAAATCCATACACACGCACACAAACAGACACACACACACACACACGTTGCTATAGAGCATCTTTCAGATTGACAAGGTTAATTTAATGGGCATCAAGAGAGACAGTGAGAGAGAGAGCGCTTTCGTGGACTTTTTGAATGTAGGTGTGAAATACTTATATATTTCCCTCCATATTTATTATATTATATCATTTCCCTCCATAGACACATCTTTAGATCGTAGACACACTCTCTCTCTATCTGTCACACACACACACACACGCACACACACACACACACACACACACACACACACACTCTTCTATCCTTCCCTTTAATCACAAGACGCTTGAGCCAGCATCCAGCATCACTCCGGGATGTTATCGCAGCACCGTGAAAGGGATTTCACATCTCTCAGCCCCACACAACGACCTGCACACTAATAAGCCTCAACCTGAAGCCCCTGGGCTCAGCTGCGTCGCCAAACCCTCCACCAATCTGAGTCACATTCCCACTGACAGCCTAGGGAGAGGGGCTACAAAAACACAACTAGTTTTTGCTTCTTCTTTCACAGCTGCACCATACAAAGTGATATGTGTGAAAAGTTTCTCTGCGCTTTGCTTAAAACTCTCTAACACCTGGATGTACACACATCACAAACTGTTTAAACTAAAAGCCGATCACAGCTCAGTATGCAACACAATATAAGTTGGCATGAAGTAGTGTGTCCAAAAAAACATTAGAAATGTTGAAACTTTTAATGCCTCAGAAGTTTTTAATAATCTTACAATATAGATCTCTTCCTGTGAGCATTAAGGGGATCACTTGATACATATGGTTGTGGTTGAAACTCTTATCATGTCTGATATCTGTTGTTTTTTTTTGCATAATTCTTTTAACATAACACCATTAATGTTACAGTGTCACAGCGTGGATGTAGTGGGATTAGTCATCTTATTGTGTATTTCCATCTGTTTTGATATGTAGGTCTATTGTGAATTTGTTATCCCTGTGGGAGCTGGAGTAAACCTGTGCTATTGTGAGTTTATTCGATCAAGCTCTGTGCTATTTTTATCCCATCAGTGATCACATTAATATGCCACTGGGCTGTATATCTAACTATCCCTTCATATAAGATATGAAGGGATAGTTAGATATACAGCCCATGGCATATTATGCCAGAAGCAGATATAGTGGTTTATTTTAATTGGATGCCAGTACGGGGCCTGAGAGTCATATAAAAATCACTGACGCACAAATATCAGGCTGCTGATTGTGATGAGAGGATATTGAGTGAAAATCTTTTGTTGAAGACTTTATTAAATGTCCAGCTGGATATTTCGTTTTATGAAGGGGAGCAGGTCCAGAGCTGTCATAACCCCTTGTGTATCGGGGTAAACAAAACAAGAGATTACACTATGTGTGTCACACACACACACACACACACACACATGCATGGACACACACATGCACGCGCGCACACACACACACACACACACACACACACACACACACACACACACACACACACACACACAGTACGTCCTCAGTTGCCAAGGTTGCAATTAGACGCCCCCCCCCAATATATTTAATTACACTTAATCAGTATGACAGGAAAGAAACCTGTTTCCAATAAACCGATACAAAGCCAATCCATGTCCCATTACCACATTAACTGATGACTTGCAATCATTTCTGGCAAATACGCACGTGCACGCCAAATGCTGAGGAATGCCATAGCCCACCTCGCGTACGTCGTGCGTAACACACATCCCACCCACCCCACCCCCCGCCTGTTGTCACCCAGAGTTTATCCCAGACACATCATCATCACAATTATCATCATCACAACAGCAGCAGGGATCCACCAAACTCTGCGCAGGACTCAGCCTCACATTCCATTCGCTTGCCCACAATCAGCTGACAGTTGCGTGCCAGCTGGATTTGTTTGGGGGCGGTGGGGGGAGAAAAAAAAACACCAAAACACCACGAGCAAAAAAGATAATTTAAAGTAAGCGGTGCGCAATTCCAGCCTCAGTCAGTGCCGCGTGCGTCCCGGGCTCTTACCTGGCAACGTGTCATTCCAGCCGCTTTTCGTTTCAGCTGCCTTTAATCCCTCTGAGCCGATCCGAGCCGATCCGAGCCGAGGCGACCTGTGCAAAGGCGAGCTGAGCCGCTCTGCCCCGCAGCTCAGCGCGGCTGCGAACAGGTGAACGCCGGAGGTGTGCTCCGAATTCCCCCAACAAACCCGTGCGTAACCGGCATCCAAGTACACGCGCCTGTGTGACGCGCGCGTGTGTGTGAGTGTTTCAGCTGAGTGAGTGTGTGAGCGATCGCACCGGTGGATCACACAGTCGAGTCCCGGTGCCGCGCGCAAAGCCTCCTCCTCCCGCAGCACTCTCACCGTCTGCCGAGGTCCGGACTGGAGCAGCTCTACCACCACCCACCCCTCCTCCTTCCACCTCTCTCTCTACCCCCCCGCTCCCCCCCCCNNNCCTCCCCCCCCCCCCCCCCCCCCCCCCCTCTCTCACACACACTCTCTCTCTCTCTCTCTCACACACACACTGTCTGTGTCTGCCCCGGGAGAGTATCACAGGCTGTCAAACCTAATAGTTCACAGTGAGTCCACTAGCACTACTTATATAGCTGCTCTGGCATCACGCTGGGATGAAGTTACAGGTGACTGAATGCACCACTGTGATCACAGAAAAGCCCTATACATACATACATACATACATACATACATACATACATACACACATAATACATACATACATACATACATACATACATACATACATACATACATACATACATACATACATACATACGTGTGTGTGTGTGTATGTGTGTTTGTATTCACACTTACAAACATACACTTACAAACGTCCCCAAAAACAATTGAATTCCCCCACATTTCATTTTTATCTCTCTACCAAGCAGCTTAATTGCAATTTCTGTTCAAACATACCAATTTTTTATATCCCTCTCTAAGCCAGAATCAGGTTCAGAAATTCACAGTGTACTTTTTCACTTGTTGCTACATCAGTAAGCTATAATCAGCCAAATTTAGAGGAAGTGGTTAAGGACTCATTATGCAGCATTATGAGTTACCTTTGGATAATAATTTTATATAAAAGTGTGGTTGAAGGTAATTCGATTCAATGGAAAGTCCACAAGAATAAAAGTACAAGGTTTAATATCAGCTATGGTTTAAAACACAGGGGCCCTGATGTGAACCTTATAATATTTTTTTCTGCTCCTCTCATGCTCACGAAAACACAAAATAGAAATACTGAAGTCAAAGTAGCTGAAGGTTTTACTGTCCTTGTACTGTCCATAGATATGTTCAGATCGCCTCCAGCACTGCCTCCAAGAACACATACTCAAATAACAAATAACTTCTACCGCAAATCTTTGAACATGTCACTTTTCCTTATACAACTACATCATCACTTAATAACTCTTTACCCTGTCGAGGCCGAGTGGAAAGCAGGATATGGGCCCGAGGTGAAACCAGAAACATCTTGATTTTTCCTTAAAGTTAATGTGTCATCAATCAACCTTTATGGGACTAGTGTGCCGGATTTGATATCGAATCCGTTCCGGGTTGAAAATGTTCCAAACATGGACCATCAGTTTGACTGATGATGCATTAATGCTGATGAAAAACGGAATTATTCCTGTTTTCTCTCTTATCCCTTGTGTTAAGCTGAATGCATAGCTGGTCGTTTGGTTCCTTGGCATTGTGATGAATGGTGTTCATTTCTCTACATTTCTTAAATACGGATGACTGCATTACCTCAAGTGTTGCTTAAGTAGCGTGTAAAATCAAGGGTTTAGAAGTGGGAAACAAATTGCAGCCAGTCAAACACATGTAGTTATAGCCACATGCTGACAATCCATATGCAAACACATGATTCGTGGATGTGCAGAGCCAAAAACGTGACAAAACAGACTTTGATTTCAGCTGTTATCGAATGAGATGAAACTTGAATGAGGGGCAATTATACAGAGTGGGGATCTGCACTGGCAGGGGTGACTCAATCTTCATTCCCGATCTGCAAAGTGTATTTTTTCAACTCATGAATAGAATATCAGCTCATTTCCTAGGTCATCGTGAATGGCCGAAGGCACTCTCAATATCCATCCGACCTCCACATCCAGAGAAATTCTGGAAAAAACAAAGAATTTCGCTGTTTGTGCAACAAAATGAACTTGATAAGATCAGTATCATATTCCAGGTGCAAAAATACTGGGGTCCAATGAACAACAGGTGGTTTAACTGACTTTAATATCTAAATTTATTCACAAGCTATTGATCAATCATGTAAGTTATCTAATCAATCTGTAGGATAATCAATAAGAAATTAAGCCAAAAAATTGTCAAACTGAATTAAAAAATGCAATACTTTTGGCCACGTTTGATGACAAAGCTCATTTTACATTTTACTGGTTGGGATTTGTCTGCAGTTGCTGAAGCAGTGACACGGAACAAAAGACAAGTCCTAATCAATAAAAGTGGAGAAGACTGTAATTAAATGGGCCACTCTTGGATATTTGGGAGGGCGGTATTGATTTTAATTTGTTTAAATCTAATTATAGATACAAATCCAGTTAAACAAAAGTATTATTGTCTTTATTAGGGAACAAGAAGAAAGTACCTATGGATATAAAAAAGTAAAAAAGAAAAGTAATTTTATAACTAACTCAAAAAAAATAGACCTGTTAATTAATAAAGAACGCAGACTATTTTTAAAGCTACTATGTGATTAATATGAATTGACCACTGATGTTATCCCTAACATGTGGGGAGCATCTCCACATGATTTAACTTTTAGAAAAATTAGATTTCAGTACATAAATCAATAATTATCTATCAAATAGAAGTTAAATTACAAAGTTCTACTAACATACTCTGGAAGATATCACTAGTCACGGGGCTTTTGTTGTGATACAGTTGCTCCACTGTGTAAGTCTTGTGCTGCCAAGTGTGCAGTTAATCATTGTTTTAAGTTGTACTACAAGACTCTTTGTAATTAAAACACCAAAGCAGTCACATTTAATTTTTTCATTTGGTAGCATTAACAAAAGAGAATGGACCATTTGATGAAAAACTTTTTTTCACTTTTTGTTTTTAATTAATATATGACACTTGTAACTTTTTGGTTAAATTCTGAAGTCTATTTTCCTTCATTTGTACTGGCACTCTGTGTATAAGTAACTGAGTCATGAGAAATTACTAATGCCATCAAAATAAGCCACATCATGTAAAGAAAAGAGAAAAATAAGTAAACGTAAACTCCCAGGATTTAGTTTCTTTCACTCCATATTAGGGCTGCAACGATTAGTCGATGACGTCGACGACGTCGACTATTAAATGTGGTCGACCAGAAAATTTTGTGGTCGTCTAGTCGTATATTATTTTAAGCAACGTGATGAACGCCATTCAATTCATTAGAATACATGCAAATAAAGTTGCAGTGCACCACCAGAAACGTAAGGGGCAATAGCCTGCACCATCTGCGGCCATATTGAACTAAACACTGAAGAAGTTCAATAGCAATAGCAAAGTCGATGCAGTAGCAACGATGGCTGAAGCAGAGGTGCATAGTGATGTTAGCGTGAGACCGCAAATGCCTAAAGTCTGGGAGCGGCAGCCGGTAAGGAGATGCACACGGACACAGATGCGTTCGGGATCGTGGCAATACCGTAGGTTTATTCACAACACAGGGTCTACACGGTTGATATCAGAAATCTAAAGGAAATGCTCATTACACTCGCGATCTCAACCCCTACAGTGACAAAAGGCAATTCACCATAGTAAACTCTTATTGTAGGCTGGTGTTATAGCGACATCTAGTGGCACAATGTATGCACAATGGCACAATGAATGTATGTTCTGACTTACGCCGAAATTCGGTTATGACACATTCTCAGGAACGGATGTCCGTCGTAACTCGAGGACCCCCTGTATATGCATCACTAGTGGACACGTTGCCTCTAATACTTGTCACAAAGCTCAATACACATAAAGATACACTGCTTTTCAATGAAATCCAATTAATACCCAACTTTGTTAAAAACGGAAAACGTAGCAAATAAATAATCGATAATCGTTGACTAATCGAAAAATTTGATTATAGATTAGTCGACTACAAAAATAATCGTTAGTTGCAGCCCTACTCCATATTTATAAAAGTAACCATATTTTAAGAGAAAAGCGATCACACTGACAATTCTGACATATTCTTGTCTGCGCCTTGCTCCAATTCATTTGTCAATGAATAAATAAATAAATAAACAATCTCTGAACAATTTAGACATAGATTCAACACTACATTTCAATAACAAGGATTAGAATAAAATTGCAGTCCAATACATTATAGTGAAAATGCAAATTTAATACATTATAGGTGGGTTAAGAACTGGAGTGTTTTGAGTAAATGCCACACTTCGTAGGAGTTGGTCTTTAATGTTCATCCTGTGGCTCATAAACACTTAACACTGGGAATGAACAGCGAATTGATGTATTTAAATTGTGCCTATTAAAGGAGTCCTCCTGAGGTGCAGCAAAATAAGTGTTAATGACCATTCTCCCTGTATTAGAGCGAGGGGAGCAGCCACTATTCACAAACAGTGATGAAGGCTGGTAGGTCAGTACCGTTTGTCTGCAATAAGAACAAAGTGATCCGTCATATAAAACTAGTTCTGTCGGGCGCAGCCTTATCTATTCAGCATTAAGCCCCTTGGATGACCGACAGGATAATACACCGACTGGTTGCAAGCCTGACAGCCGACTCTCCCCGTGAGTCAGGAGTCATCAGAATCAGAAAGTTAGAAAGGCTCCGTGCTTCAGATAAGAGCATGTTGTTTACCAGGAGACAAAAGGTCACATTCACACACGTTCACACCTGGAAGCTGCTGGAAATATCCAACGTTTTACTCGACTGGGCCTGCTGGGCTTCACATGCTTTGGTCAAGGTTACCGCTAAACTCATAATAATCCAATGAAAAGTCTGATTGTCAGTTTGAATAGTGGGAAGCACCAAACTACATTAACAACTTAAACAACTTTACCTGTTCCACAACTTAATATTTCTACTTTTATTGCAGGTCTTTGCCTGACAACAGATGAACCCATGTAATCGAGTTGAGCTCTCACTTCCACTCTTCTGCCACTTCATCAGATTTACAGGTGCAATTAAAGGGCCCTTAAGAGAGCCCCAAGAGCATTTTAAGATCCACATCTCTGTAGGATCCACAATCAACAGAAACACTGAGGACGTCAACCATCACTTCCTGAGGCAGGAAGAGACAGAAGAGAGGAAGTACTTTAATCCCACAGGGACACAAAAGTTCAAAGCTAGTTAGCTATTAATGCTTTCTTATATGTTATCACAGTTTAACTGATGCTGTTGTAAAATTTACCTATACAGGGGGTCCTCGAGTTACGACGGAGATCCGTTCCTGAGAATGTGAGAACCGAATTTCGACGCAAGTCGGAACATACATTCATTGTGCCATTGTGCATACATTGTGCCGCTAGATGTCGCTATAACACCACCCTACAATAAGAGTT